>JBBBDQ010000585.1:1277500-1297500 GCA_037127315.1 Ascarosepion bandense | reverse complement strand
ATAACAATAATGATGAATACAACAGTTCCAACATTGTAAATAGTGTAAATAGTTATAATATATTATTTCAGAAATAGAGAAAAATGTTGATGGAGTGAATCCTAACCCTAACCCTAACTAAATAAAGATGAGGACAACAGTCCGAACGATATCAGTTACGTACCATAAATGATACACGTTTGGGCGATCAGGTCTCCAAAGAGACATGACTGACTTGGCAGAAGAATATCTCGCAGTAGGTTGCCATTACTTTTTGCGTAGACTGGTTACCAGCTAACGCTATAGAACCCAATCTGTCCCGCTGTTTAACCCATAACTGGAGGGAAGAGACGGATTAATACTTTTTCAAGGGTATTTGAGCGTACGTGAATGCTATGAATTCAACTGTAATTCGAGCTCGGCTTCCCGATTTCTCGTTCCCAGCCGATATCCACTGCACCATAATGCACCTTCGAAGGAGTAAATATGGCAATAAGGACGAGCACAACAGTCCGAACAATGTAAATTGTGTAAATATTTACAATACCTCATTTCAGAAATATAGACAGATTTTGAATGTGTGTTTTTAAGGCATTTCACTCGTAGAGAAAATGTTAACATTTAGTAAATTCTGATTTGCACATGAACGATGCAATTTTTCAGTCTAGGGCACACTTTAAGTCCGCATCAAGCTGTTATGCTGACTTGCCCATATGACACATGGACTCTTCTGAACTATATATAAGCAGCAGATTTGCTTTGTAGTGAGCAGACAGTGAGAGAGTAATCTATTCTAGAGGATAAATCAGACAGCCGGACACGCTAATAATCTCTCATTGTTATATGTTTGTACTACTGTCTTTGTTAAATATGTTTGTTGTAACTCTATTTCTTTCTTTGTGTCTTTATTTCTGACCCCAAGATGTACACAACAAGTTGTCTACGAGGATTTTTAATGACCCTTGAGGACCCCAAAGGACCTGTGTAGAGATTGTAACTATTGGTTCGACATTGTACGCACGGAATTCTATTTCCGTCACACTTTATTCTACTCAACAGTATTTGGCTATCTAGAAAAAAAGCCGAATGAAAGAAAAATTGTAGCTAGCATACACTGAACTTGAATACGATAATTAATGTTTGTAGAGAAAAAAGCACTCGTGATTCTCTGAGTGAGTAAGAAATTAAAGTTATTCACTTTCAGTTAATTGTTAGTTGTTTACTGAGTGAGTAAGAAATTAAAGTTTATTTTTTGTTTTTTGTTTTTTTTATTATTCAAAGAAGAGAAAAGTTTTCATTTGAATTTGATTGTATTCGGGTAAGCCTATAAAAAAAGACATGGATAAACATGGACAAATTTAAATCAACTATGCTCAACTAGGATCAGCAAAACCAACGGGAGCTTAAACGACAAGAGAAGCAAAACCAACGGGAACTTGAATGGCAAGAAAAGAAACTTGAGCAGCAAAAAGGATAGAGCAACGCAAGTTGGATAAAAATAACTTGAAATGCTAAAGCAGGCTGAAAAAGAATGGCTTGAATTTAAAAAAAAAACAAATTGAAGTCAGACATAAGAAAATCGAAACAATTCTACTTTAAACTCAACAAGAGCAAAGGAATTTGCTTAAACTGGCAAACTGGGATTAAATTAGTGAAAACAAAAATGCGTTCTCATAAAACACGATAAAAGGTGCAATAAACACTTTTACATATTCATCGGGCGAGGAAATAACTTTTGCCTCCTATTTTAGAATATTCGAGGATTTATTCGGTACAGATTTCATAAATTGGTCTGACTCAAAGAAAGTTATCCTTCTTCTTCGAAAACTGGACACCACAAACCGCACCCAATTTGGAAATTATATTAATACAAGCAAACTGACATTCACTGAAGCGGTTAAGTTTCTTACAAATCATTTTAGACCTAAAATTTTATTTATACATAAGAGATGGAAGTGTATGAATTTAACTAAAAAGGATAGTGAAGATTACACTACGTTCGCGTCGATCGTGAACAAGAATTACCACGATTTCAAACTGTCAGAACTTAGTGCAAATAATTTCAAGTGTCTGATATTTGTGCAGAGACTCGTTTCAGCTAAAGACCCTGAAATTAGAGGCAAAGTTTTAAATAAATTAAAAAATGAACCAAGTCTTAATCTCTCACAAATAGCGGAGGACTGTCAGAGATTCGTAAGCGTACACCAAAATTCGAAAGATTTCGAGGGATCTGGCATAGCCTACATAAGAAAAGTACGCTGAAAAAAACTTATTCTCCTTCTAAATACAACCAATGAAAAAAGAAACAAGACAATTTGCTTTCTAACCTGTGTTTCGTTGTGGATTACTACACTGATCTGAAGACTGCCCTTACCAGAAAAATACTTAAATTGTATCCGTATCGGGCACAAGATACCGTCTATGTGAAGAAGTCAGTCTGCGTGGATTTCTCGACGGGCCTGATGGAGCATTGGTAAGCGAGAAAAAGGTTAATAGCTGTGTAAAAAATACAAAAGCAGATGAACAAGACGGGCTAAACATTAGAAAGTACGTGCAAGTGCTAATCCTTAAAAATACTAAACTATAGCTGGATTCTGGTTCATATTTAACAATCATAAATCTACACACTTGGAAAAGGTTGGAAAAACCAGCTTTGCTAAGAATAAAATTTCCAGGTTCATGACATGGAAAAAATCTTTTTACGTGACAACTTAGCACGAATGTAAAATTTCAAGAAAGGACGTTAAAACTAAAGACATTCGTATTAAAGAATACATAAAATGTATTTGGCACCTACTGGATAGAGAAATTTAAGTTGTGGGATATGCTAATTAATTCATTTTGCCAAAAGCTCGAAAACCTAACCACCGAAACAAACAGTTTAATAGAAGATTTAAAAGAAACTTTTCCGGAAGTTTTTTTTTTCTGGGGGCCTTGATCGTTGTAATAACATGACGACAAAATTCGAGTTAAAAAAGGACATATATCCAGTGTTTAAGAAAAACAAAAGTGCCTTTTGTCTCTTTAACAGAAATAAATGAACAATTTGATAGACTAGAAATAAGCGGTATCTTGTCAAAAATTGTGTACAGTCAATGGACTTCACCGACTGTCTATGTAAAGAAGTCAGTCTGCGTGGATTCCTCGACGGGCCTGATGGAACACTGAAAGACTATTATTATGCTTTACCTAGCCCTTATGAAATTTTCGCGAAACTAATTGGAGGAATTGTTTTTCAAAAATCGAACTCAGAGACCCCTATCTACAAATATCGGTGGAATGAAATGTTTTAAGTTGCTATGTATCAACATCAATCGTAGATTGTACGAGTTCGAACGTCAACCGTTCGGGGTAAGGATTGCCCCGGTAATTTTCCAACAAGTGATGGATACTTTGCTGAGCGACTTTGAATTCGCAGTTGCATATTTGGACGAAATATTAATGATCAGTCAAAATATAGAACAGCATAAGGAACCTGTTCATAAAATCTTTTCAAGAATTCACGACTATGGGTTCAAATTGAAAGAATCCAAATGCGATTTTTTTTATTGAGAGGATTAAATACTTGGGGCACATTTTCGATAAAGAGGGCAGAAGACCTAAAACTTCACTCTTTCTTAACAATAGAAGTGTAGGAATTTAACCAGAAAGGATAGTGAAGATTACTCTATATTCGTGAACAAGCAGTGCGACGATTTCAAACTGTCAGAATTGAGTGCGAATAATTTTAAGTGTCTAATATTTGTTCAGGAACTCGTTTCAGCTAAAGACGTTGAATCGTCCTCAGTGAAGCGTATCTTCAATTCCCGGTGGAGGAAGAATGTTCTAAGTTGGTCTGCATCAACACCCATCGTCGGTTGTACAAGTTCGAGCGTCTACCGTTCGGGGTAAAGGTTACGCCGGCAATTTTCAGGCAAGTAATGGACAATATCCTGAGCGACTTTGACTTTGAGGTTGCATATTTGGACGAAATATTAATGATCAGTCAAAATGTAGAACAGCATAAGAAATATGCGCATAAAGTCTACTCAAGAATTCAGGAGTACGGGTTCAAATTGAAAGAATCCAAACGCGACTTCTTTATGGAGAAAATTAAATACTTGGGACGCATCATCGATAAAATTGCATAAGACCAGATCCTGAACGAACTACAGCAATCAAGGACAAGCCAACCCCGGAAACTGTCTCTGCCTTACAAAGTTTCTTAGATTTGGCAAACTGTTACTAGATTTTTACACTGAATATGCACAACTTACGTGCTCCGTTATACAAACTTTTGAAAATAGACAAGAATTCGGAGTGGACACTTGAATGTTAAGAAGCATTCGTCAAAATAAAGAAAATCTGAACGTCGGACATGTTTCTCCACCACCTGGACATTATAGTTGCCAGCGACACCAGCTAGTATGGCACTAGAGTATGTATTCTGCACAAGAAGCCAGATAGATCTTACAAAACAATAGCTCATGCGTCTAGAACATTTCTTCCTGAAAAAAAGAATTACTCACAAATTGAGAAACAATCTTTAGGGATTATTTTCGCAGTAACAAAGTTTTCCCGTTTCATTCATGGTAGACACTTTACTTTGCAGACAAGCCATAAACTGTTATTGACAATCTTTGGTTCTAAAAAAGGTCTGCCTTTGCATGCAGCAAAAAGACTGCGAAGATGGGGAACAACTCTTTTAGTTTATAACCCATAAATGGAGTTCCTACTCTCTAAAAATCACTGTCATGCCGACGGACTGTCCAGATTAATCCCGAAACACCGACAACCTCTTGAAGATATTGTGATTGATACTCTCCGAACAGAAAGTGAATATATAACTAAATTATGCAACCCCAGTAAGAGAAATCCCTGTAGCCCTGACTCTAAACAATTAGTTTATCAGGCAAAACCAAAATCACAATTCTTGAAAAGGACAGTCTTCACATATTTTTTCTTTATGCGACGAGGTACTGTTGTATAGTGAGCGAGTCGTCATTCCCACAACACTGCAAAGAAGAATTCTGAAAGATTTACATACGGGGCATCCAGGGCTTACAAGAATGAAAAGTCTTATACGCAGTTATGTATACTGGCCGAACATGGATAAGGATATCGAAAATTGGTAAGACGCTGTAAAAGATGTACCTTAGCAGCTAAGGCATTTCCAATCAAATATAGTCCTTTGCCCAAAACAGACCGACCATTTTCTCGGATTCCTGTGGGTTTCGCAGGCCCACTAGACGGATTCTACTATCTTATAATAGTATATAGTTTTTCTAAGTGGCTCGAAGTTCTTACACGTAGAAATCATACTGCAGAAGAAACAATAAATTTCCTACACGAACTGTTCGCCAGATTTGGGGTAGTCGATTGTTTAGTGTCAGACAATGGGACACAATTTATGTCCGGTGAACTTAAGGATTTTTGTGCAACTTTCCAGATAAGTCATATCAAGATTGCTCAATATCACCCAAGGTCTAATGGACAGGCCGATCGCTTCGTTGACACGCCAAAAAGAGCTCTGAAAAAAGCTAGAGGCACACCCACAGAAAAATACCTACAACAGTTCCATCAGGGGTCCAGAATCACACCCATCGACAACAGCTGAGGTAATGTTTCAGCATAAAATCATGTCTGTTTTCGATAAGCTACTTCCCAACCAAATAAACAAACCTGGACAAACAAACACGGTACTATAGGTTAGTAAGAATAATAAAATTCCGAAATTAAGAATTCATTATTTTTAAAGAGTGCTCAATACAGCGTAGAGCAAATAATATTTATTTCAACTTTTTAGCATAAGTATGTTATAAAATCACTACAAAATAGCTATTTTGTTTCAACACCTCTTGTGCTATTTGACAAGACACAATATGTGATGAAACAATACAGCTACTTTGTAATGACTTTATAACATACTTATGCTATAAATTTAAATGTCTATTATATATATATAGATGTGTGTATGTATATTGAGAGAGAGATAGAGACTGAGAAAAAGAGACTGATAGAGAGAGAGAGAGAGGAGAGAGAGATAGAAATACATACATATAGATTATTTACTAACTCTAGTAATGAGGAAATTTTTGACAACAGAAAAGTTAAATAAACGCTTTAGAAAAGGTAATCTCAATGTAATTTGAGAATATACTGATGAGAACAAAAGCAGACAGCCGAAACAACGTAAACATAACCTCATGTGGTTTAACACACTTTTTAGCTGTAAGGTCTAAACAAGCATCAGAAGAATTTTCCTAAACTTAATTCACAACTATTTTAACTATTCCCTTCTTCTTCTTCTTCTTCTTCTTCTTCTATGTGCCCTGTCCCTTCAGGACGTAGGCGATCATGGTTCTCCACGTCTCCCTATCCCTTGTGAATCTTAGTATGTTTGTTCCTGTTACTCCTGTCAACCCCCGTTCCGTCATCCACCTGATCAGGCCCTGCAAATATGTTATCCGCTGCCTTACTCTGTCTCTCTTTCCTTCTATCTGGCCAGTCAGTATCAGGTTCTCCAAGCACTCCTTCCTCATTGCGTGTGCCAGGAACTTCAGTTGTCTCTTCCTGATGTTCAGTATTAATTTCCTTTTTGTTGCCATTCTTTCCAACACCTCATTGTTGCTTGCATGCTCAGTGCACGATATCCGCAGCATCTTTCTGTAGAACCACATTTTCACTGCTTCTAGTTTTTTCCTCATTTTCGATGATATTGTCCAGCATTCACTGCCGAATTGAAGAACTGACATCACATAACAATCCAGCACTCTTTTCTTTGTTTCGAGTGAAATTTTCCTGTGTGTTAGTACTTTACTCAGCTTCTGGAACGGGTCCTTTGCCATACCAATTCACCTTCGGATCTCTGTGTCGCACTTTCCATCTCCTGTTAGAACAATTTCTAGGTATTTAGAAAAATTTCACTAGGTATTTAGGAAAATTTCACAAGAAACAAAGAAAAGAGTGCTGAATTTAGAATATTTCACTTAAAGTGAGAAATTCTTTGCAATAAGACTACATATATATATATATATATATATATATATATATATATATATATATATATATATTAATACTCATTTTTTTTCTTAACCGGTAGCGCAACTACCTAAGTTTCATACCTAAGTTCTCAATCAGCACCTGAAGATTATATTTTGCGTGAAACTCAGATTTTAGATATCGGTGAGCGGAAAATGTATATGTATTATTAATATATAATTTATATATGCTATTCTTCAGCGACCACTGTTTTCCTGACGTCAGCAGCTATTTGCAACACACACACACACACACACACACACACACATATATATATATATATATATATTGTTAAATATAAGAGACAGTGAATGTCTATTATGTTCAATCATGAGCCGTTCTAAAAGTCGTATTTTGGCTTTAATTTCAGTTGAAAATTAAGATAAAAATTCTCCAACATTTGGGTAATTTTTATTAAGTTGGTTCAACATAAGCCATCTTCAGAGAGGTTATAAGGATGGTAACACAATAACATCCACCATCAGCGATGACTTTTTCTTGTGTTGACATAAATCTCCGCTAAGCAACGTCAATAGTTACCAAAAATAACAAACGGAGTTCTCAAATTTGCAATGCGAATCTATGACGTCACACCGTGTTATAACCTCTCTGAAGATGGCTCATGTGAGCTAAATACGACATTTAGAACGGCTTAAGGTTAAACATAATAGACATTCATTGTCGTTTATATTTAACAGTATATGTTTAGATAATTATTTGCTGCCTCGATACACTATATATATATATATATATATATATAGTGCCGTTTTGTAATTTGCTTGAAGTATTGCGCAAAATAGTTGTATGGATTATGTCTTGAAGGCTGTCACAATGTGTTGAGTAAAATAAAGGAAGGTAAAGAAGTTTTTGGGCATTACCTATTTATTAAACATTGATATTTCGAGATCAAAATCTCATCTTCAGAATGGCAAAGAAGCTTTTGTCTGTCCGGACTTCTTCACGGTCTCCCTCAAAAGCTTCTCTGCCATTCTGAAGATGAGATTTTGATCTCGAAATATTAATGTTTAAGATATAGGTAATACCCAAAAACTTCTTTACCTACCTTTATTTCATTAACGCATTGTGACAGCCTTCAACACATAACCACCCCCATATATATATATATATATATATATATATATATATATATAATTATTGTGAAGAAGTTTGTCTATCAACGTTCTATCTCTATCTCGTTATCGAGCTATTTATGACAAAACACCAGTTTGCCAAAAATGTCTTTGGCAAGTTAACCACTGAAAGCAGCAGTCTTGGCATTAAACTCTATTTAACAGTATGTATGTGTGTATGCATGTGCGCGTGTGTGTGTGTGTGAGTCTGTGTATTACGTGTGTGTAAAAGTTCATAGCACACTCTTTATAGTAAACTAGAGATTGAATAAACGCTGATTTGAATTTTGTTTTTGATTTGAATTTTGTTTTTGCTTGTATAAAATCGTTATAAATTATAAATCTGGGATGTCAAATTTTTCAGTTATTAAATGTCTAACTTATATATATATATATATATATATATATATATATATATATCCGCAGACAGATCTGTTTCGCTGTATCACTGTTCATCAGTACGGTTAGACTCCGATTGCTTTTTAACCCAGGATTGAATCCCGACCGAATTGGCGTCAGTCGGCGATTCTACCTCTGGGCTATGGGCGTTCGGTAGAAGAAAGCATACTTTTTAGCTCATATATTATCATTATACGCGCCTAATTGCCTGAGTGCTCTAATTCATTTTACTGATATATATATATATATATATATATATATATATATATATATATATATATAATATCCTATTATTAGGACAAGTACTATTTTATTGTTAATGAGTAATTTTGACAGAAAATAAATTTAATTAAAGTAATTTGATTTCATTTACTCAACAAATGATTTAACAAGAAAAAATACTTGTTACAAAATAAATTTAATATTTAGTATAATAGCCTTTTTTCAATGTATCTAATGTTATCTGCTGCCAAGCAGCTTGTATTTATTCCCAATGTGTATCTTGCGAAGTAACATTAGATTTATCAAAACCGTTGAAAGAAATCGATAAATCTCTCATATAAATATCGAACATTTTATTGATTGGATTTATTGGATTTACTTTATTTATTTTTTAATTTTTTACTTCACTGATTTGATTTATTTGTTGTTTTTTATTCTTTATTTTTTCTACTTAACTATATATAAGCAAGAACTTGGCCCTCACAAACAAAAGGAACTCAATATGTAAAGCTACAAATTTATTCGCCTGAAGAGAGTCAATCTTAGACTCGAAACACGTGTAGCGTCACAAATACCATGATGAACACTTGAATTATCATCATATGTATAATATCTTTATACAACAATAAATATACAGTTTAAACTAAACGTTCACGGCCTCTCCCACTTTTTATTCTATACCAATTTCTCTCGTTGGAACAACCCTATTTCCTTTTCTACTCTCACATCTACGCATCGTTCATTCAGCAATGAAATAGAAGACACTCAGCTATTGGGCGTGTATAATGATAATATACACGCTAAAAGGTTTGCCTCGTTCTACCGAGCGCCCATAGCTCAGAGGTAGAATCACCGACTGACACCAACTCGGTCGGGTTTCAATCCTGGGTAAAAGGCGATCAGCTGTCTAACCGTATTGATGAGCTGTGATACAGCAAAACAGATCTGTCTGCGGATAACTATTTACGCTCTCACACCCTGGTTGAATGGTAGACTTTGAAATAGCGAAACAGATCTATCTGCGGATGAATATATATATATATATATTTGAAATGAATTGTTTGAACATTATTTTTTATCGATAATCGTATTTAAGTAGATATTCTGTTTTTAATGAAACAGTATTATATATTTATTTCTACCGGCCTGATTATTTACGATGAATTTTTATTACGAAAATGTACGCCATTCGGTAGGATTCGAACCTGCGACCCCTATCTATATAGGGGAAGCTACCATTTGATCTGGTAACGTCTTAGACCTCTCGACCACGAATAGCCTCCAGTCTAAACGAGGTTTTTATCAAGCCTATATAACACAATTTACGATCCATCGGAAATAAACATATCTGCTCTGAAATGTATCGTAATGTCAACAAATGTAAACATGTTACGGAAATCAACGAATTTTAACGAAACTTGGTTATAAGCAACCGACAATTTGATATCTGGTCGGGTGCTCCTGCTATCCACCTAGGTGTCCTTGACAAAACCCAACAGAGAATCTGTAAAGTGATCGATCCCGACTTGGCAGATCAGATACAGTCACTTTCTCAGCGGCGCAATGTGGCTTCCCTGTGTCTCTTCTACAAATACTTTCACGGATTCTGCTCCGATACCCCGTATATATGAATTCACTCGAGCCACAAGATTAGCAACTAGATCCCACCCTTTTACTGTGAAACCAATAAATTGTAAACGCAAATTCTACTCCTACAGCTTCTTTTCTCGCACTTCTCGCTTGTTGAATTCCCTTCCGTTTGCTTGCTTCCCCGACAGCTACAATCTCCAAGAATTTAAATGTAAGGTCCATAGACATCTTCTATCTAAATCGCATCCATTCTCTCAAGCACCTTTCTCCGTTCACTCCACTCTCATCAGTATTCACGTCCTTCTCTTACCTACTTCCTGACACCCCCTACAATCTGTCACTCTTTCTCATAACTTTGCTCCTATGTAAACCCCTGCAAAACAGTGGCAGTAAAATGCCTTGATTGGGGCAATATGATTGACTATTTACGCTCTCACACTCTGATTGAGCACTCTGAAAGAATGGTAGACTTTGAAAAACAGTAGCTACTCTGGCATGTACGCATCGCTCATTCCGTAATGAATTAGAGCACTCTGGACCCATTTTCAAAATTAGTTCTATTTTCCCCTACAGACAAGTTTTACATATGTGTTATGGTGAAACACACCTATTCCTCAGGTAATGGCCTCTTACGCCTATATCAATAAGAGTTAATAGGAAGTACTTGGGAAGATCATGGAAGTACTGAAGACTTCTATTGGAGTTCAACAGAACTGCTAGGCAGTTGATATTAGTCAGCAGTTAGCCGAATACTAAGGAGTCAGCTTTCAGTGGAAGATTACCAAGTTCTTATCATTTTGGGTACGTTAAATCGATTAGCAACCGACATAGCACGATTATGATCTTCAGTTTGAAAACTACTCCACAAAAATATGGTAACTAGTTAGGACTACATAGAGACTCTGAGGTAATATGGTGGCTGTTTTGGTGTTAAGAATATCGTGGTATGTTCATATGTGGTATGTAATTGTGGTTATTTAAGTTTAAGATGAGACAGATTGAAGACCAGCCTTCTCCTATGTTTGACTTTGTGTCACATTTTGTATTTAAAAAATTTTTTTTTTTTATAAGCGTTTCACCCCGAGCAAGGCATGTCACTGCCACTACTGCGCAGGGGGCTACGTAGAGTGGAGAAAGGATGATTAAATATAGGAAATGTCAGAGGGTGGGTGATAAGCGGGTAAGGATACCGAGAATGAGGGTTGGGTAGATGAGAGTGTTCTGAGAATAATTGGGAGTTAGTGTGATAGGAGGTGTCTATTGACCCTACATTTAAACACCTGGAGATTGTAACTGTTGGGAAAGCAGAGTTGTGGAAGGGAGTTCCACAGGCGGGAAGCCCAGAAAAGAAGCCGTTGGAGTAGAATTTACGGTTACATCTTATTTGTTTAACTGTAAAAGGGTGGGACCTAGTTGCTAATCTAGTATCTCGTGTAAATTCGTGCTTAGGCGGCACCAGTGAACTAAGCTCATCGGAGCAGTATCCATGAAAGTACTTGTAGAAGAGGCACAGAGAAGCCACATCACGCCGGTGAGAGAGCGGCTGCAGCCGGTCTGCCAAGTCAGTATCAACCAAGTTACAGATCCTCCTTTGTATTTTGTCAAGAAGCCCAAGGAGAGCAGCAGGGGCACCCGACCAGATATGGCAGCAATATTCAATATTACTTTCAGATGTGGTACCTAATTCTTATCGCTTTAAGCACAGTACCAGATTAGCGGCTAGGTCTCATCAGTTTGCAGTTGGACAGGCTCGATGCAACTGTAACTTCTTTTTATTTTATTTATATAATTTCTAAATACGCACCCGACAAGGAGCACAACAATATTAATTTTTCCGGATTTAGTTCTGCCAATACATACATACATACATACATACATACATACACTAGCAGCCATAATTATTAGGCCTCCTCAGTTTTTCACAAGAAATAATGTATTTCACATTATTTTTAGTATTTATTGCCAAGTAGATAATTCTAAATGAAAATAGAAGGGTTCTTTTATTATTACTTTGCAGAATTTTACAAGGCAAATACCAACAATTTACCCATCGCACCCTGCAAATTTTATATATACATATATATATATATATACATACTACCGGGCATAATTATTAGGCCACCCCAGTTCTTTAAATTAAACGATTTATTTCATATTATTTTTAGTATTTATTGCCAAGTAGATAATTCTAAATGAAAATAGAAGGGTTCTTTTGCTAATACGGCACAATAATATGATCATCAAATGAACTGTTCTGCTGTCCAGTTTTTGTGCACTCTTCCCCATGCTAGTCTCTTCTTCTTATTGGCTGGCGGAAGCAAAGTTTCCCTGACTGCCTTGTAAAATAATATCAACAAAAGAACCATTCTATTTTCATTTAGAATTATCCACTTGGTAATAGATATTAAAAATAGTATGAAATACACCATTTCTTTTAACAAAATTGGGGTGGCCTAATAATTATGGCCGGTAGTGCATATATATATATATATATATATATATATATATATATATATAATTGTAACAAAGTTGTGAAACTCGTAAGTTTTTTAACCTGCTGTTCATGCATTTACTTTTATAAAAAGTGCTCGATACAAAACTAGAGCGTTATATTGTAATAGTTATTACAATGGTTTATAAATTCATAGACTATGAATTTATAAACCATTGTAACAACTATTACAATATATATATATATATATATATATATATATACACATACACACAAAGAATCTCAAGCTAGCCAAAACCTACCGCGGTTTCACACTACGAGCCGTAGTGTGAAACCGCGGTAGGTTTTGGCTAGCTTGAGATTCTTTGTGTGTCTTTGCTCTACTTTTGTATATCGTTTGTACTTTGTATCGAGCACTTTTTCTTGTGGTTGTTCCGTTTGGGTTTTTTTTTCTTTACTGCGGAGTATCGTATGTCTTGTCCTTATTCCGCGGATTTCTTTTTTTTCTCCCCCTTTATCCGACGCCTTAGTGCACCGGATTGTAACGGAATTAGATTCTGTTTGTTAGTGGTTTTTCTAAAGGTTTATCTTAGTATAAATTTAGAACCTAAATACTTACAGAGTCTATTTAGTTATTATTTTGAGTATATATATATACACACTACCGGCTATAATTATTATGCCACCCCAGTTTTAAAAAGAAATGATGTATTTCATATTATTTTTAATATTTATTGCCAAGAGGATAATTCTAAATGAAAATAGAAGGGTTCTTTTGTTAATACTGCAAATTAACATGTGCATCAAATGAACTGTCCTGGTGTCCAGTTTTTGTGCTCTCTTTCCTATGCTAGTCTCTTCTTATTATTGGCTGGTCGAAACAAAGTTTTCCTGGCTGCCTTGTAAAATTTTGCAAAGTAATAATAACAAAAGAACCATTTTATTTTCATTTAAAATTATCCACTTGGCAATAAATACTAAGACTAGTATGAAATAATTTTTTTTAAACTGTGGTGTAATAATAATTATGGCCGGTAGTGTATGTTTCATATACGCGATGTTCCGTGACCCGTATTCCATGGTGTAAATGTAGCGTCATTATTTCTGAGAATTTAAATACATTTTAACTTGAGGGTTTCTAAATTATAAGTGATTCTGTTTATTATTTTGTTTATTTTCAACTACATCAGTCTGTCAGTTAAGTGGCATATGTTATACACGTTTGGGCGATCATGTCTGAAAAGAGACATGACTGACTAGGCAGAATATTTTTTTCGCAGTAAGTAGCTATTTCTTTTTGTAGTAGATTGATTAAGGCTATAGAGTCCACTCACTCCTACTATTCAACCCATAGCGAAAGAAAGACGTGACGTATTCAGACCTTTCCCGAGAATATTTGCACCTTAGTGAATGAAATAAATTCAACTGAAATTCGAACTAAGCTCTCGGATTTTGCATTTCCAGCCGATATCAATTGTACTATAACGCACATCTTATTACTTGTAAAATAAACAGTTCCTTCTTGAGAATACAACAATCGTGAGGTAAACCACTCCAGAAACACGATTACAAATTTAGTAGTAGTTCATTTTAAAACCAACTAATAAGTCGTGCAAGCAGACTGGCGATTGGGTCTCACCCATTCACAGTTAGATCAACCAAATGCAGCCATCAATTCTACATCATCAGCTTCTTTTCTCGCATTTCCCGCCTGTGCAACTCTCTTCCATATTCTTGCTTTCCTGACGGCTGCAACGCCCATGAATTTAAATGCAATGTCAATATCCTTCTCTTAACCACTTGAGCACAGTTCTTTCTACATCACCCTGTATATCCTTTCATTTCTCTCTAGCTTTGCAATTGTCATCACACCTGTATTCGCATCTTTCTCTTACTCCTTTCTCTGACACCCCCTGTAAATGGTTCGTTTTTCTCTTTACTTTCCTCCTATCTAATCTTTTTTTCTTATGTAGCCCCCTGCGCATCAGTGGCGTTACCGCCTTGCTTGGAGTGAAACGATTGAATAATAATAATAATAATAAAATCAGTTATAATTTAGGAACGCGCATTTTAAAATTATGAAATTCTCAGAACACATATAACCTCATGTCGCAAATGATATGACAAATATTTCCAAATAACAAATATATATTTTCCGTTTCGTAGACTACACTGAGGAAAATGGGGTCACAGCTTCTACTGCCGTTTCTGTAGCAAGTAAGGTTTTTAGCGGATGAGTACCCTAGTCGGATGTCTAACTCACTTTTTCGCATACATTAATCTGAGTTTCCAAGTGCTAGCTTTATTTAAGTACTGTCAGGAATGAACACTGCTTATCTCCGGACTCCTCATTCAGAGACAATCGTTTACTAACAGCTGCTCTGCTACACGTATCCCCAAATAAATAAATCAATAATAACCAAACTCTCCCTTTTCTATTTTATTAAGTTTTTAAAATCAAGTAGAATAAAATTTAACAAATTTTTCTTGTAAACCATGTCAGCATCACTGGATACTCCAGTTTTGTGGCCTTACACCACACTAGACTAAGTTTTATAAATATTTACAGTAATTATATCCTGGATGCAAGGATGAGAAGATATTTTGCGGATGGGGTAGAGGTGGGTACGGAAACCCAGAATTACTTGATCGGATGTATTTGGGCGAAGTGAAACTTGAACCAACCCTGTCTATATCTGTGTGAGTAATTGAAGAGAATCAACATGTTTACTGGGAGAGCTTGCAACCCATTTCTGTGGGCGTGGGGCGAAGCGTTCAGTCGTACTGGAGGAGGTCGAGAGTTTCCCTGCATGTGGTCCGCTTCCCATAAACGCAGGACCCATCCGTAAACAAAAAGCACTCTGATGAATCGTTCGCTCGCTCGTCATGAAGGGAAAGTTCACGTCTTAGAGATTATCCAACCGTCGGTCATCATCTTTTTCCATTTGCCTTTGCTTCCTATTCTTGTCCCTCCTGCACCCTCGGTTTTTCTCTATTCTTTACACTGCCTATATATATATATATATATATATATATATATATATATATATATATGTGTGTGTGTGTGTGTGTGTGTGTGTGTGTGTGTGTGTGTGTGTGTGTTCTTTGTAACGTTTGCTTTCGTTTTCTTCTTCATTCAGTTCTTGAAATCGAAAGTTTTCTTTCCTTCTTCCTTTACTGATTCTTATTTTATTTTTTATTTCATTCTTTCGTCTTTTCTTTCTTTCATTCTTTCTTCCTTCTTTTCGGTTTATTCTTCCTTTCTTTTCTTTTTTCAATTTCTTTCATCCTATTTTTTTCAATTGCCACATCTTTTTCTATCTTTCTTTTTTCTTTCTTTCTTTTTCCTAACTTTCTTTTTCCTTACTTTCTTTTTACTTACTTTCCTCTTTCTTTTTCTTTTTTGTCTCTTCTTTAATTTCTTTTTTGTTTTGTTTTCTTTCTTTCTTTCTTTCTTTCTTTCTTTCGTTCTTTCTTTCTTTCTTTTTTTCTTTTTCTTTTCTTTTTTCTTTCTTTCTTTTTCCTTTTCTTTCTTTTGGTCTTTTCTTTTTTCCGTTACTTTCTTTCTTCTTTTCATTTTTATTTTATTTGTTTCTTTCTTTCCTTTCTTTTGGTCTTTCTTTTTTTCTTTTATTTGTTAATTTCCTTTTTCTTTCTTTTTTCTTTTTTCTTTCTGTCTTTTTTCTTTTTCTTTTTCCTTATTTTCTTTTTCTTCTTTCTTTTTCTTTACTTTCTTTCTTTTTTCCTTCTTTCGTTCTTTCTTTATTTTTTCGTTACTTTTGTTCTCTTTTTCTTTCTTTCTCTTCTAATCCATTCTTTCTTTACTTTTATTTTTCATTTTCTTCCTTTCTTCGTTCTTTCTTTCTCATTCCCATGCTTCTTAGATTTTTATCAGTTTACTTAACCCATTTTCTTAATTCTCATTTCTTTCTTCATTTTTGTCTTTTATTATTTTTCGTTTTATCATTCATTTCTTTCTTTTTCATTCTGCCAGTTGTTTTCATTTTTCTTTTTTTCCAATTCGTTAATATTTCTTTACATATTTTTCTTATTCATCGTCTTTTTCTTTCATTTTTCTTTTTTTTTTTTTTTCACGACTTAGTTTGACTATTTAAATGACGTCAATTTGAGTGACCTGAAATTAGTTCCAGCAAATGTGAGGACGCCAAAATTATAATCAGTTCTCTGTAAACTTGCACGGAACAATCATCGAAAATAAACTGTAGCAACAGTCAAAAGTACCCAGGAAAAATAATATCAAACGAAAACGAATTTTAGCAAATTTACCGATTGCATAAAACATCTAGTTAAAAAATTTGAAAAATTTGATAAAAAAATTTCCGTATTTTTCAACCAAAAATATTTGAAATATATGTTGCGTAAATAACACAACCTAACATCTCATTTTAACAGTTATATTTCCTTAAGAGAAAATATCTTGAAATACTAAATAGTACATTTTTACTATAAAATAACCATCACCGGCAAGGGGCTCCAGGCGAATACGGAACGCTTCTGGACGATCACCTTTTTTTTAAGTTGTTGAATATTTCCATAAAACTTGTCTTCAGTTCATATTTGCTTTTACAAATTACCTAAAAACAGTTCTGTAAACCTGCACAGAACAATACTCGAAAATAAAATGTAGCAACATTCGAAAGTACTCAGAGAAAATAATATCAAATGAAAATTAATTTTAGCAAATTTACCGATTGCATAAAACATTTAGTTAAACAATTTGAAAAATTTAATAAAAAAATTTGATCCACAAAACATTTCCGTATTTTTCAACCAAAAATATTTGAAAAATGTGTTGCGTAAATAACACGACCTAACATTCTCATTTTAACAGTTATATTTCCTTAAATTGAAAAAAAAATTATCTTGAAATACTAACTAGTTCATTTTTACTATAAAATAACCATCACCGTCAAGAGGCTCCAGGCAAATTCGGAACTCTTCCGGACGATCTCCTTGTTTAAGTTGTTGAATATTTCCATAAATCTTGACTTATTTTCCCAGAAGTTTTGGTCTATCGTTCAACTGCAGTCTGGGGAGTTTAGTGCCAGGTGTAATGGGTGATGTAGTCATAGAAATTGTCCGATAGCCATGACTGGATTCTGCTTTTGAGACATGGTGTAGAGTCCTGTTGCCAGACATAGCTTTTGTGGCTTAGTGTAGATTTCTGTTGCCACACTCTTGAACCAGCAGAGCACTACCTTCTCAAGGCAATTGATGTAGGCCTCCATGTTGAAGCTGAGCGACTGTAGGAAGATGAATGGAAACACCTTGAAATTGACTGGATATATCATCTAACTCTTTCCAAGTTCTCTGAACTTTTCTCAGATTGACACCCAAGCACTCTGATATATTTGCATTCGGTGTGAATACCAACTAGTACATTATACCGTTTCAACATTTCTGGCAGAGGGAATTACGTCATGGTGCTCATTTCTCAGGGACGGTCGCCAAATAATTTTTAATATACCACCTGTCAAAAAAGATTAAAAAAAAAACAAAAACGCGTAAGCGCGCGCCAAAGCAAAAATATAAAATAGCAAAAATTTGCCTATCGAACTATATATATATATATATATATATTCACTACATTGAGAAACGGTTAAAAGTATCCGTAAGTTCTATGCTAACAGTTTCTTCTCTTTGATCTTCAAATGTAAATGCTTATCGTGCTAATTTAATTTTTGTTATTTAATTGAATATGCAAGAGAATTCTTGGCAATCTCTTCACAGATGATAAATAGTCTTAACGCATCAGTAATGTTTTTCTGCATAAATATACTGTTATATATTTAGATTATTGACAAAATACAAAGAATAATCTGCAATGTTATTGGTCCTGACCTGACAACCCGGTTTCAGTCAATTTTCCATTACCGTAACGTAGCTTTAAATGATCAGCTGTCTTCTTTTTGTACTTAGACTTCATGAATTTGAATCTACTACTAGATGTGCGTTGTGGTACAGTGGATATCGGCTCGGAACGAGAAACCGGGGAGCCGAGTTCGAATTCCAGTTGAATCCATTGTATTCACTTACGCGCAAATACTCTTGGGAAAGGTATTAATCCGTCTCTTCCTTCCAGTTATGGGTTAAATAGCAGGACAGATTGGGTTCTATAGCCTTGGTCGGCAACCAGTCTACCGCAGAAAGCAATGGCAACCTACTGCGGGATAATCTTCTGCCCAGTTAGTCATGTCTCTTTTGAGACATAATCGCGCAAGTGTGTATCAAGTATGGCACTTAACTGAATGACTGACTAGATTGGCAGCTAGGTCTCTTCATCTAACAGTTAAAATGGCCATGTAAGTGTAGGTTCTACGCTAACAGTTTCTTCTCTCGCATCTTTGCATGTTCACGTGTCTTCCGGCTTCGTGCTTTCCAATCATGTTTGATATTCAAAACTTCCAATTCAATATCAATCGTTATCTTCTGTCTCCTTAATTCCTGTTCCGTTATTTTACAAACTTTTTCATTTCCGACATTCCTGAACACACAGTAACCATGAGTGGTGTCTTCAGGTCATTTGCAATATTGCAAATCGCCTAAAGACACCACTCACGGTAGAAACCTAGGTCGCATATTAACTCGGTTGCAAATATTCAAAAGTTCTATAATATAATTGTATTGAACACTATTTAATAATGTGCACTGGTATAAACTTATTGCGACCAAAACTAATTAATTAGGCAATCATATATATATATATATATATATATATATATATATATATATATATATATATATACGCTCTCACACCCTGATTGAGCACTCTGGAAGAATGCTAGACTTTGATAATCAGTAGTTACTTAAGCATATACGTATCGTTCATTCAGCAATGAATTAGAACACTCTCGGTGTTCAATAGAACGCTATTGGGCATGTATAATGATAATATACACGCTAAAAAGTCTGCCTCCTTCTACCGTGCACCCATATCTCAGAGGTAGAATCGCCGACTGACGCCAATTCTGTAGGGTTTCATCCTCGGTAAAAAGCAATCGGCTGTCTAATCATACTGATGAGCTGTGATACAGCGAAACCGATCCGTCTGTGGGTGACTGTGAGGATGCATTATATTTTATAGTATCAACATGAATCTAAAACTCTTTTTAATGTTTTATGAAAGCCGAACTGCATTATGTTCAAGTTCCCTCCGGAAAACTAGAAAAATTAAAAGGAAGAAACTT
>JBBBDQ010000585.1:1227500-1272500 GCA_037127315.1 Ascarosepion bandense | reverse complement strand
GTGTCCGTTACCTATAGACACCGAAACGGCTGAACAGATTTTCTTGAAAATTTACACAGTTGTACTATAAGCGTTTGCGAGTGTTCTTACCTAGGTTTTGTGTCGAGGTACACCCGATAAATATCAAAAATCGATAATCCAAAAAATCAGGTTACAGAAGGAGTGGTCCGATTTTAATCAAATTTAATACACTCATAGATAAAACATAAGAAACGATATTCTACCTAAACGATATTGCAGTTCTTACAATAGTGCCGAATATATATATATATATATATATATATAAGGCAAGATGCTTGTGTGTGTGTCTGTTTATCTGCCTGTATGTCTTTATTTGTTCAGCCCTTTTATTTTAGTTATTGCTTTGGGTTTGGCTCTAAGTAGGCATAATTGTATTTCTTAGTCTCAGCCATGATACCATTTATCTCAGAGGACTTATTTAGCCTTCAAAATTCAGTTTACGACGAAAAACCTTATTTGATATCGATAGCAGGAAATCAAAATTTGACTTACATCCATTCATTTTTCTTTCAGTCTAGGTTTCGCTTTAACTGGAAACAACTATTGCTTTTTAGTCTTTCGTGCCAACGTCCAAAGAGTCTGAGCTCCAGGACCATGGATTAGTTTTAAAGCTTTCATTACACCTGAGAAACGCCGGGCTATACTGCTAGTATTTAAAAATTTTGTAATTATTTATTACCAAATTAAAGCGCATTGGTTCAACCTGAATTCACAAAAAGAGCATACATTTCTTAAAATAATATTATCATAGGTTTAAAAAGCTATCCAACCCAGCTAGTGAGATGCCTGATGTTGCATTTCAGCAGCAAGCTTTGAAATTTGTGGCCGAATGTTTGCTGAAGCCAGTCTCATGTCACCTCCAACAATCTGTTCCTATTCTTTGTTTTTATATTGACAAGAGTGGAAAATCCTGCCTCACACAAGTAGGTTGAAGTAAATGGAACAAGGACACGTAAGGTTATCATGCTGGCATTGGAGTAAGACTGATACATAGCACACCAGAACTGAGTCACGGATTTCACCTTGAAGAGATCACGAGCTGAAGAGTCGTTCCTTAGGTCCAGAAATTCAACGCCCCCCCACGCCAAGGCGTTACGAGTTGTTTGGGAACCTCTGCTCTATACCCAACCTGACAATGCTAGCAATCTCAATTGAACATCTTTTAGTGTGCCCCGATCTTAAAAATGAGATCTGAGTTGCCTTGCCCACCTGATCCTGTCTGAATCGCTTTCGAACAGCTGTTGATCTCTGTAGAGACAACCTTCAGAAATGATGATATGACTATGATGTTGATGCCATATGTCAATTAAGGCAATCGTGTACAAAAGAACACCTTGATTGCCCCAAATTTGAAGATTATATCTGAATTGTCTAGCCGTACTGGTCCTCCTTAAATCGCCTCCGGGCACACAGTGGCCGCTGTAGAGCCAACGTTAAGAAATGAGGTTATGCTGCCGATAGTGATCTCAACTGCCAACATCATCTTGTTTTCCTCAATCGCTAAAATTAGATCTGAGTTGCCTAGCCGTACTTGTTTAGCATTAATCAGGTGTTAGTCGTTGTAGAATCAGCCTTCAGAAATGTGTATAAACTACCGACTGGGAGGTTGTGAGGAGCATGGAACCACATCTTAATTAATGTTGCTCTCAGGTACACCCTGACCCGAAGTGGTATCACCTGATAGGGTCCCAGGTATGGGCAAATAGTTAACCCCCAAACTGGGGTCATGACACTATGAAAGTATAAAAATACACTTTTATAGAAATTTATACATAGATTTTTAAAGAACTATATATATTTAATATATATACAAAAATAGAAAACATTTTCAGTTTTCTAAAATAAAAAAAGAATAAACACAAATTTCCATTAAAATCTGAATAAATCAAACTCAAACTGAACCTGCATGTTTCAATCGCTTAAAGCCATTTTAATCTGGTCAAGAAAAATGGATCAGGATTGATTAAATTGCAGAGCCTTTTTTAGATCTTTCGAGAATCTCAAAATGAATAGCAGAAGCAGCCGATCAAATATGGCAACAGAATTCAATGCACAGGCGAATGATAGATTTATAAATGTGCAAGATGAATGTTAACGAGAAAAATCTTTTGGCATGACACAGTGGCGCAACTTTCCTAGCAGTAGATGCAGTTATAGTCTTGATGTAGACGTTTCCCCTATAGGTCAGTTGAGAGAATAAGGCCAATGAGCCGTAGTGTGTTGCTCTCAAAGAGAATAGCGTGATCCATTCTGACTGTAGGTAGGAAAGTTTCTCTGTGGTGTTAAAAGGAGAGCGGTTACGTTTTGGAGGCATTAAAATTCACGAGCCATTTCTCACCCCATTCAATCATAGATGGCATATTCTTTTGAAGAGAAGCAGCCAGGTTTACTCTGTCATCCATGGTAGATTTCTTATTGAGACGAGAGTGAATAGTCGTGCATAAATGCCTACTTGGGAATTGATTACATCAGGAAGATCATTGATGAAGATCAAAAAAAGCGTAGGATCTTGAGGGATGCTCGTGTTCATATGAAAGGATCTGGAAGCTTGTAGTGTAATTAATCTGAAGGATAAGTTCAATGCTGGTTATTTCTTGTTGGTGTGCATTTGGGTTTCTCAATTCTCAGATGATTAATAACAAGCAATTCTGTTTTGGAGGCATTAAAATTCACGAGCCATTCCCTACCCCAGTCCATCACAGATTTGAGGACCCTCTCAAAAGCAACACACTTTGTCAGATTTCCTTTTGAGACAGGGGTAAATCGTACTTTCATCTGAAGAGATGCCAGTTTTTCGAACTGATGTCTTTAGGAAGATACACCTTTTCTTTTAGGAAGTGAACGCTACATATGTTGTTGGATGTAGTATGAAATCTCCTAACGTCAAACTTGTTTCTACGTTTTTTTATCGTTTTACCCCAAGCAAGGCATTCCACTGCCACTATTGCGCAGGGGGTTACATAGTGGAAGGTGGTGAGAAAGAGAGGTTAGATATAGGAAATGTCAGAAGGAGGGTGATAGACGGGTAAGGATGTAGATGGGAAGAGTGTTTGAGAGAATGGATGCGAGTTAGTATGTTAGGAGGTGTCTATTGACCTTACTCCTGGAGATTGTAGCCGTCGGGGAAGCTAGTATGTGGAATGGAATTCCACAGGCGGAAAGTGCAAGAAAAGCTGTTGGAGTAAAAATTACGGTTACATTTTATCGGTCTCACTGTAAAAGGGTGGGACCTAGTTGCTAATCTAGTATCTCGTGCAAATTCGTAAGATCACTTCTTACAGGTGACAAAGACCATTTCGACTGCAAAGAGTTCACAGCGTGTTCTATACTTGTAGTCTTGTAACATACTAAGCAAAATCTACTAAAACTATACAGGATTAAACAGACTGAAATTGTGTTGCGTGAGCTGCCTCTGATAATGCCAGAAATATTTGCACTTCTTATCCATCAAAGTCAGCCTGATAGCCATCCTGCTACTAAATGCAGATCCGTTCCTCTGATAATGCTTTCCTCGCACTTCCTGACTGTAGAATTCTCTTCCAAACGATTGCTTCCCCGACGGCTACAATCTCCAGGAGTTTAAATGTAAGGTCAATAGACACCTCCTAACACACTAACCTGCTCCCATTCTATCAAGCACTCTTCCCATCTGCCTAACCCTCATCCTCGCTATCCTTACTCATCTGTCACCTTCCTCCTGACATTCCCTATGTCTAACCACTCCTTCTCTTTACCTTCCCCTATGTAGCCCCATGCGCAATAGTAGCAGTGGAATGGCTTGCTTGGGGTGAGATGATTAAAAAAAAACAGATTTTGCACTCATTTTCCATCAAAGAATCCATGTATATCAGTGTGTGGTGCAGAGAGATGGCCTCATAGCCACCAAATACAGACCCGCGCCCCACAACATCTGATACAGAAAAGTAAACAGAGGGTTGACCCAGCTGTGGCTAAGATGCACACAGGCGAAAAAAAAACAAAAACAAAAAAACAAATCAAAACAAGCAAAGAACAAGTTTTGCACGATCTAATATCACTAGTTCTACCAGTTCAGCCATTTAAAGTTAAGACCCGACATGCTACACAGGAGTGAATCATTCTTTATCAGTTAGTATTCCATTAGTTAAAAGGAAGTTCTTTTCAGAAAAGACCGCTGCTTTGAATAACAGACTCCCGAGGAAATGCTTCCCTGATCGCTAAACCCTTCAAGTCTAGGGTCAACGATTAACTATCTTACATATTATTAAGATCTGTACTTCTTAATCTCTCGTCTGTCGCCCATATAAACAATTTCATTCATTACTCCACTAGCTCGAGTGGTTCTTGGTCCTTGTATTGGGTGAACAAAACAATAAACTTCAGATGTTTGGATTATTATATTTTCCCTTGTACTAGAATTACAGTACAGATTTTTTTTTTACTTTTTCAAAATTTTATGATTTTCATGGGAAATTAAATTATATAAAAAAGTGACACCATTGTTTTCACCCGTCGACAATAGATAAATAATGAAAATAATAAATTACAAAATTACTCCCAGTGTTGAGTTGATTACAGGAACTGCTAAGACCCGCTGTAAGCAAATAGGATGAACTATCATCATTCCCTTCGAATGTCACTGGTAGGAAAAATTCCTTACGAACAACTTCCAAGAGCCTCTAATTTATCGAAATGACTCCCGTGATGGTGCTTCCCCGAAGATTACTACCTTAACTTGTTCAAGTCTACGTTCAACCGTCAACTATCTGCACTTGCTTCGCACCTTGCTTTAGTAACCTTCTTCTTTGCGTGGCACTTGGGCCTTGTATTAGGCAAACATTTGTTTGTTTGTTTGTTTGTTTTTTAGCGCATATATACAAATTAACTCGTAAATGTAAAAAGGTAGTGTTTTCTATCGTCACACGGATGTAGGGTTCACGTTCGGAGAAGTTCACAAGGCCATAGTTACATTCTCTGACAGACGGAAACTGATGAAGGCCAGATTCGAAATATCGTAATATTACGTACGAGACTATAATTCCCGCGTATTCAAACTATTTGTAAAGAGAAGTCACTGCAAAATGTCTAAACGTGAACAATTATTTGGAAATTTAACTTTTAAGACTTTTCAAAAATGACCACAATTCATCAAAACTTCACCCCATCTAAACGGGTAGTCAGTCAGTCAGTTAAGTGCCATACGTCAAATGCGCTTGGGCGATCATGTCTCGAACGAGACATGACTGACTGGGCAGAAAATTATCCCGCAGTAAGTTGTCATTGCTTTCTGTGGTTGCCAGCCAAGGCTATAGAACCCAATCTATCCTGTTATTTAACCCATAACTTGAGGGAAGAGACTGATTAATACTGTTCCCAAGGGTATTTGCGTGTAAGTGAATACAAGGACTTCAACTGGAATTTGAGACACGGATTAAAATGTTAATTAGCCGTTGTTTGTTAGAATCCCAGCTCATGATTTTGAAGTAGGCCAGCCCTCTCAGCTAGGGTGATTGGTGCAATATAATCTTCCTAACACTAATTTCCAGCATTATGACTTTGTGTTATACTACGGATGTGCGTTATGATGCCGTGAATATCATGACAAGTTCGAATTCTAAATGAATTCGTTGCATTCACTTACGCACCTTTGGGAAAAGTATTAATTCGTCTCTTCCCTCCAGCTATGGGTTAAATAACAGGACAGATTGAGTTCAGTAATCTTGATTGGCAACCAGTCTACCACAGAATGTAATGGCAGCCTACTGCGGAAAAATCTTCAGCCTAGCCAGTTATGTCTCTGTCGAGGCATCATCGCGTAAGCACTTAACTGACTCTTATACTACACTAAGAAGTATGGGATTATATACGTTTTTACACCCACGCATTTCTTTTGAGTACAAATTCTGGCAGATCTTAAGAAACGATGTCCGTAAAATGAATTGTTTTATTAATGTGTTTCTAGTTTTGCGAGCACGTTTCTTATTTACATTTTAAATACATTTTTCCCGCTTTTTCATTTTTTTTTTTATTTCACACTTTGTTTATTTTTCAGGAGACCGGCCTCATTTTTTTTTTTTTGTTCTTTTATGATTTTTTTTTTTTTGCTTTCTCTTTCGGTTCCTTTATTTTTAAACTATTTTGGTTTCTTATTTTTTGCTGCAGACGAGTGAGATATTTTTTCTTTACACGAAACGCTTACAAAAAAACAAAAAAAAAAACAAAAGAAAAACATTACTTCCCAGATGCCTTCCCTATTGTCTAATATGTGACGAATAATAATAATAATAATAATAATAATAATAATAATAATAATTTGAATGATGTGTTAATATTAATATTAACAAAAGTGATATTAATAAGAATCGTGAATAATAACGATTATAGCAAATTGAAAAATTAATTGGTGAAAAACTATCATAAATGTTACTACTACTACTACAAATAATAATAATAATAATAATAATAATCATCCTTTTCTTCTTTGTGTCACATCAAAGCAAGTTTAGTGATGATTTACTCTGTAGAATTTTTCTCCATTCTTTTTTTCTTTTTTCATTCAATGTTTTCTTTTCTTTTTCTTTCACTTTTTTCTTTGTTCTGTTTGCTTTTACTTTGGTTAAATATTTGCTATTTAAATGTTTAGTTTCTCTTCTTTGCTGTAAATGCTTTTAGTTTCTGATAAGAAACTGTTTTTCTCCGAATCGATTCTTTTTCTACTATTTCTTATTTTTCTTTTTCTTTATTTTCTTCTTCTTCTTCTTCTTCTTCTTCTTCTTCTTCTTCTTCTTCTTATTTTCTTCTTCTATATTTTCTTCTTCTTCTTCTTTATTCTTCTTCTTTATTTTTTCTTCTTCTTTTTTATTTTTCTTCTTCTTCTTCTTCTTTATGTTTTCTTCTTCTTTTTCTTCTTCTTTTCTTCTACGATTAATTCTTTCACTCTTTTATTTCTTCTCTTCTTCATTTTTTCTTCTTCTACAATTTATCCTTTCCTTTTTTATTTTCCCTCTTCTTCTTCTCCTCCTCCCTCTTCATTTTTATTTTCTTCTTCTTTTCTTCTTCTACGATTAATTCTTTCACTCTTTATTTCTCCTCTTCTTCATTTTCTTCTTCTTCTTCTACAATTTATCCTTTCAATTTTTATTTCTCCTCTTCTTCTCCTCCTCCTCTTTTTCTTCTTCTTTTTCGTCTCCTCCTCCTTCTTTTTCTTCTTCTTCTTCTTCTTCTTCTACTGCACTTCACTCTTTATTGCCCTCTTCTCCTTCCAGTAATAATAATAACACCACAATATATATTTTCTTTTACACAATTCAATTTTACGATATTTTACTGTCTTTTTTCTTCTGTTTTCTTCATTTTCTTCTTCATCTTCTTCATCATCATCATCATCATCATCATCATCATAACTACTACAAATAACAATAACAATTTTCTTCTTTCACTCCTACTTCTTCTACTTCTACTATTTATTCTTCCACTCTTTATTTCCCTTCTTCTTCTTCTTTTTTTCTTCTTCTTTTTCTTCTTCTTTTTCTTCTTCTTCTTTTTCTTCTTCTTCTTCTTCTTTTTCTTCTTCTTCTTTTTCTTCTTCTTCTTCTTCTTCTTCTTCTTCTTCTTTACCTCGCTTGCTTATCTCTTTCTTATTTTCTTTCATTCCCTTTTCTCTACTCAGCTCTCTGAGTTTTATTTATTTTTGCTGTTTTCTTCCGTATAACTTCCTGTAATGTAAAACTTACTTCCTTTTTCCCCTTTCTTTCAATTATCTCCCCTTACCTCTTTTTCTACCAATTATCTCCCCTTTCTCCTCACCGTTCATCCAACATCGCCTACATTTCCTTTTGTTTTACTTCATCTTTCTTTCCAAGCATTTACATTGTGCCTTCGCCTCATTTTTTTTTTGTTTTTTATTTGCTTTATGTAAACGGTACATCATTTTTTTTCTATCTTCTCTGGATAAAAACTTCATTTTGTTTTCATCCAAAATCTACATCGCCTGCCCCAGGTTTTGTGTCGTTTTGTTTGTCCCACACAATGTATCTTGGCGATTCTTTTTTTAAATCCGCCTTTCGTGTTTTCACTTACCTAAAGCGCTCGCTTTTGTTCCTTTCACTCTTATCATCTCGGAACAAGAATACAACAAGTAAATTAACAACAGACGAGCGCATCAAATTGTATAAATGTAAAAACGTAAGATGTTTATAAGCGTAATATTTTAAAGGCACGTTTATGTACGTAAATAAAATATATGTCTTCAACAGTTTTGTTGACTAACTTCCACTCGGCACAAGGTCAAAGTATAAACTGGAAAGACTTTCTTAAGCCAATATTCTTTGCATGATTTGAAACGAAATATTCCACTACCTGTACATTATACTAGAGGTGACCGCTTGGGAATACCAGGTGCTGTAAGCATTTAGTGACGGAGGTGCGTTGTAGTGTCTTTAGATGTGAAAAGAAATTGACTAGAGTCATATATCAATATCATATATCAATTTACTATTTCCTATCTAATCATGATCAAGAATTCTATTTTTCACACTGACTTGTGAAATTTGCTTTGGTCTGGGTTTATCGAAAATCTTTTTAATCATTTGGATGCGATTTTGCAAGTGTGTAATTTTACTTTGTGTGTTTTGGTTTACTGTTGGATGATATAGGATTTGTATCCTATAATGTTTCTTGTTTACAAGTCAACTTCGATCTTCAAAAATTTAAATATAATGTCAATCGTTATCTTCTGTCTTCTTAAATCCTATTTTTTATTGTTTTCTCTCCTTAAAAATATTTTATTTTTCTCTTATTTTTTCTCTCAATCTGGGTAACCCCGTTGCGTCTAATGTGACAGGTACCGACTTGGCGGCTCGACTCCAATCACTTTCTCACCGACAGGATATGGCTTTCCTCTGTTCTATAAATATTTTCGTGGCTTCTGCTCCGATTAACTTAACACTGTCACATGAGTTTACTCGTGCAACCAGACTGGTAACTGGGTCCCACCCATTCACAGTTAGATCAACCAAATTCAGTCGACGATTCTACTCCATTAGTTTATTTTCTCTCACTTCCCGCCTATGGAACTCCCTTCCATATTCTTGCTTTCCTGACGGCTACAATTTCCAGGAATTTAAATGCAATGCCAATAACCATCTCTTAACCACTTGACTCCAGTTCTTTCTACATTACCCTGTATATCTGTTCCTTTCTTTCTATCTTTGCAACTGTCATCACACCTATATTCCTATCCTTCTCTTGGTCCTTTCTTTGACACCCCCTGTAACTGGTTCGTCTTTCTCTTTACTCTCCTCTTATCTAATATTTTACTCTTATGTAGCCCCCTGCGGATCAGTGGCGTTGCCGACGTGCACAGGGTGAAACGATTAAAAAATGATTTATTGCCTTAATTTGGGTGAAATTATAAAACATACAAATAGCAATAAATATTTGCCATATATGCAGTGACTATATGAAAAAAAACATTCATTTAACACAGCAAATAGTTTTAACATAATCACCTTCCTTGTTCACCCATTTAATCCAGTGGTTCTACATGTATGCATAACGAGAAATAAAATCATTGATCAACTCATCAGTGATAGTTATGGCCGTAATCCTTTCTGAATATAAGCGGTGGTCCATTTAGGTACTCATCAGGGTCGATCTAGCTTGACTTTGGAGATAGTACGAGAACCAATGTTTCAACGCTATATGGCCGAAAGGCTTTCTGAATATAAGCGGTGGTCCATTTAGGTACTCATCAGGGTCGATCTAGCTTGACTTTGGAGATAGTACGAGAACCGACGTTTCAACGCTATATGGCCGAAAGGCTTTCTGAATATAAGCGGTGGTCCATTTAGGTACTCATCAGGGTCGATCTAGCTTAACTTTGGAGATAGTACGAGAACCGACGTTTCAACGCTATATGGCCGAAAGGCTTTCTGAATATAAGCGGTGGTCCATTTAGGTACTCATCAGGGTCGATCTAGCTTAACTTTGGAGATAGTACGAGAACCAATGTTTCATCGCTATATGGCCGAAAGGCTTTCTGAATATAAGCGGTGGTCCATTTAGGTACTCATCAGGGTCGATCTAGCTTAACTTTGGAGATAGTACGAGAACCGATGTTTCAACGCTATATGGCCGAAAGGCTTTCTGAATATAAGCGGTGGTCCATTTAGGTACTCATCAGGGTCGATCTAGCTTAACTTTGGAGATAGTACGAGAACCAATGTTTCAACGCTATATGGCCGAAAGGCTTTCTGAATATAAGCGGTGGTCCATTTAGGTACTCATCAGGGTCGATCTAGCTTAACTTTGGAGATAGTACGAGAACCAATGTTTCAACGCTATATGGCCGAAAGGCTTTCTGAATATAAGCGGTGGTCCATTTAGGTACTCATCAGGGTCGATCTAGCTTAACTTTGGAGATAGTACGAGAACCAATGTTTCAACGCTATATGACCGAAAGGCTTTCTGAATATAAGCGGTGGTACATTTAGGTACTCACCAGGGTCGATCTAGCTTAACTTTGGAGATAGTACGAGAACCGATGTTTCAACGCTATATGGCCGTAAGCCTTTGTAAATATAAAGTAACATTTAAATGTATTCTTAGCATATATAAAATTGAGAAACGGTAATTATTTATTGCTTAACCTAATATATATATACGTATGTATGTACAATACTGTGCAAAAGTATTAGGACAAGGACTACTTTATCTTTTATGAGTCATATTGACAGAAAATAAATTTAAAGTAATTTTATCTGATTTACTCAACAAATGTTTCAACAAGAAAAAATACTCGTTACAAAATAAATTTAATATTTAGTATAATAGACTTTGCTTTGATCACAGCCTTCATTCTGTCAGACATTGACATCACAAACTTCTTCAATGTATCTAATGGTATCTCCTGCCAAGCAGCTTGTGCTTGTTCCCAAAGTGTGTCTTGGCTAAGTAACATTAGATTTATCAATATATCCAAAATATCTTATAGAAGTTCAATAGAGTAGTTTCAAAAATAGGAAAAATTGAATATAACTTCTTTTTGATACATTTCTTTTACACCTAGTTATAAATAATCAATATCTATTAGCAATTTTCTTGGATTTTCCTCCTGTATTTGAATTTCAGTGAGGTTTTTAGGAAAATCACCCCTGTTGTAATACTTTTGCACACTAGCGGTAGTGCGCAAAAGTTTTAGGACAGGGGTGATTTTAAACTTTATTTTGATGCCTCATAGAAGATAAAATAGTTCTTGACCTAATACTTTTGCGCAGTACTGTATGAGTGTGTATGATATTTGTTTGTTTAGCGGCATATCAAATTTAATTGTCTTGGAAGCAGCAGTAATTTAATTTCCAGAAATGTATTTCTATAAATATTTTTCTTTACTTTAAGAATTGCTGGCATTTTTTTTTTTTAATGTAAAAAATGAATTTCACTTGCTTCTGGCCGAGATCGAAACTCGACAGATTTGGTGTCAGTCGCTACCCACTAAGCCGTAGGCGCATGGAATCAGAGACGGGAAATTTTAACTTGTATTATATTAGCAGTATATACACACGCCACTCAACGAAATAACTCAATTCATTTCTGAAGAGTCATGCATATATATATATATATATATATATAACTTTTTTTTAATTTAAAATTAACAGATTACATTGCGACACGGAAATTTCTGTTTCGAGATTTTTACCTCGTCATCAGGTAATGTTGTATTCAAATGATTTTCATTTGAATATAAGAAGCAATGCGTTTGTCATTTATGGATACAGAAAGACAGAAAAAATTATATGTGTGTTCAATTTAACTAATCAGAATAGAGATTCAATTTAATTTTTTTTTAAATATGTATTTTTGAAGAATGCATGATTTTTTCTTTCACTATGAACGGCAAAATGTCGGCTGATCAAAACCACTGTCTGGACTCCATTTCGAGTGATGTATCCATTATTGTTTTCTCTGTATTTCAGCATTATCTAACCCCCACCCCCCAAAAAAAAGGAAAAAAAAAAGAAAGAAAACATTTAATATTTTTGATCTGACTTAAAGGGACCTATATTATTCTCTGCAATATTTGTTGTATTGAGCAAGTTTATATATTAAAAAAAAAACGAAAATGCCGAATAACTCGGAATCTTAAAACTGTTGCTTCTCTTCACCTGGAGTTATATATATATATATATATATATATATATAAACTTATTTATAAATGGAACGTTGTGTGTGTGTGTGTGTGTGTGTGTGTGTGTCTGTGTGTCTGTGTGTGTGTGTCTATTACCTATAGACTCCGAAACGGCTGAACCGATTTTCTTGAAATTTTACACAGTTGTACTATAAGCGTCTGTGAGTGTTCTTAGCTAGGGTTTGTGTCGAGATACACCCGATAAATATCGAAAATCGATAATCGAAAAAATCGGGTTATAGAACGACTGGTCCGATTTTAATCAAATTTGATACACTCAAAAACAAAGACATAAGAAACGATATTCAGAAGTTTCAAGGTTGCAGTTCTTACAATAGTGAAGAAAATCGATAATATATATATATATATATATATATATATATATATATATATATATAAAGCAAGATATTTGTGTCTGTATTTTTTCAGCCTTTTTATTTTAGTTTTTGCTTCAGGTTTGGGTCTAAGTAGGTATAATTGTAGTTCTTAGTCTCAGCCATGATACCATTTACTCAGAGGACTTATTTAGCCTTCAAAATTCAGTTTACGACGAAAAAAACTTATTTGATATCGATACCAGGAAATCAAAATTTGACTTACATCCATTCATTTTTCTTTCAGTCTACGGTTTTGCTTTAACTGGAAACAACTATTGCTTTTTAGTCTTTCGTGCCAAAGTCCAAATATGCTGAGCTCCAGGACCATGGATTAGTTTTACAGCTTTCATTACACCCGAGAAACGCCGGGCTATATTGCTAGTATATATATATATATATATATATATATATATATATATATATATATATGTGTGTGTGTGTGTGTGTGTGTGTGTGTGTGTGTGTGTGTGTGTGTGTGTGTTATAATTTACCCATAATTTACAAGAACCCTTAAGGAAAATTATAATCGAAAACACGAAAATTCTATATCCATAAGAATATCAGAAGTATCTCGCTATTTCAGCAATCTCTATATATCAAACATTTCTCTCTTACAATCAACTTTCCATTATTTAATAGTGGAAATGTACCAGTGAAAGTTTTTTACAACAGAAAGTTACTCACCCGATTCCCTGTCACGGATGGCATGTGACAGTTTGGAATTAAAAAAAAAAAGAAAAAAAGAAACCACTACAAAAGTAAATTACTACGTAACAGTCAAAACATGAGGAAATGTAACACGACAAAAACACCCCTGAAAATGGCTATAGACGTTCCCAAATGCGCATAAAAATTAGGGACAACTTGATTAAAAAAATTATTAATTCTTCTTTATCGGCCGTATTTAATATATTAGGTTGTATAATAATCTCTGCTTATCAATTTTATTCTTCAATCAATAAATCATTTAAACAAAAACATGATACCTCAGAGTCTAAATCCCGATTTAAATCCTGATTTAAATAGACAAAAACGTAATTTTCTCAACCGTAGTCCTTTTAGGCCAACACATTTTCAGAAGGGACTGTTGGCAAACGTTTCACAAAACAAGAAGATTATTTTTCACAGAAAAACAGGGGATAAGGAGAGCAAATGTTTTAATATGATAAAAACTATTTACTAACAAATTATTATAAAGAAAAGGGGGATATGCAAGTGAATAAAATGTAATGTATTTATTGGTTTAAATAGGAAAGAAGATATTTTTCTCAGCTTTAAGAAATCCTTTCAGACCAACAAGTCTTCAGAAGAAACCATTGGCAAAATTTTGAACGAAACAAGAAGTTAAATTTTAATTCGTTTTCTTTGTTTGGGATTTTCAATTTACGAATAAGAGAATAACAAAACCTCCATCAGAGTATAAAAAGGGCAAATCGCAAACAAAGAAAACGAATTAAAATTTAACTTCTTGTTTCGTTCAAAATTTTGCCAATGGTTTCTTCTGAAGACTTGTTGGTCTGAAAGGATTTCTTAAAGCTGAGAAAAATATCTTCTTTCCTATTTAAACCAATAAATACATTACATTTTATTCACTTGCATATCCCCCTTTTCTTTATAATAATTTGTTGGCACTCCTGTAGATTTGGAGCGAAATTCAGCCTTTTTTATGTGGAATATTTTTCTATGACTTCTTGGGTCTGGTTTAGCCATCAAAGCGTTTTGCAGGAATCGATGAATCTAATAATTGGTTTGTGCATGGCGTCCTGACTATGGCGGGTGCGGTTAGAACAGAATAATTGAGTTCCAATTTTTTGTTTCCTACATCATTCGACAAGAATTTGGCCTTGCGTTCCTATGGTAGAGAACAACAAACATTTTATGGACATGTTACAGTTGCTGGGCGTAAAATCGTGCATTTAGTGTTTCTCTGCTTTTGAAAAAATCTAAAAGATTTATACTCGACAATCCCACCAAATTATTTACTTTTTACCGCAGAACTCAAGTTTTGAGATAGGCTCTGGAAAATTATTATATTTTTTATCGTTTCACCCCGAGGAAGGCGATAACGCCACTGACGTGCAGGGGGCTACATAAGGGTAAAAAATTAGATAGGGGAGAATAAAGAGAAAGACGAACCAGTTAAGGATGGTGATACAGGTGTGATGACAGTTGCAAATGTGGAGAGAAAGGAAAGGAAAGGATATACAGGGTGGTGCAGAAAGAACTAGAGTCAAGTGGTTAAGAGATGAGTATTGACATTGCATTTAAATTCCTGGAGGTTGTAGCCGTCAGGAAAAAAGAATATGGAAGCGAGTTCTTGTCAATATATTCCATTTTGCGTTGAAAATTATCGTATGTAACCCATTTTTATCACCTGTGGTGTAGTGGCATCAGTTAGGATCCCAACTATGGCTAAATAAGCGACTCTGAAAATATATGTGTGTGTGTGTGTGTGTGTGTGTGTGTGTGTGTGTGTGTGTGTGTGTGTGTGTTGTTTGTCTCAGCAGACCTGATGTGGAATGACTACATCGAATTCATTGCTAAATTCGCTGCTAAGAAGGTCGGTTCTCTGTGTAGGGCCAGGAGGTTTTTCCCGGCTGAAACAATCCTGCAGATATACAAACCAGTGAATTGAATACCTGCCGTATCTTGTCGGGTGCTCCTGCTATTTACCTCGTGGTTCTTGACAAAATCCAACGGAGAATCTGTAATGTGATCGATACCGACTTGGCAGCTCGGCTGCAGTCGCTCTCTCACCGGCGTGGCGTGGCTTCACTGTACCTCTTCTACAAATATTTTCACGGCTTCTGCTCCAATGAAGTTAACTCACTAGTGCCCCCTATATATGAATTTACACTAGACTAGCAACTAAGATCCACTCTTTTACAGTGAAACCGATCAAATGTAAACGCAATTTCTACTCTAACAGCTTCTTTTCTCGCACTTTCCGCCTGTGGAATTCCCTTCTATATACTTGCTTCCCCGACAGCTCCAATCTCCAGAAATTTATATGTAAGGTCAATTGACATCTCCTATCACATTAACTCGCATCCTTTCTCTCAAGCTCTTTTCTCCATCCACTCCCCCCCATTACACCGGTATTTTCATCCGTCTAATACCCTTCTTCTGACATCCCTTATAACTAACCTGTCTTTCTCATCACTTCCCCCTATGTAACCCCCTGCCTTGCTTGGGGTGAAATGATTAAAACAAAAAATTTAATTCGAATTGTGAATTCACAATATCCACATGATTTATGCTATCTACTCTTATAGAACTCGGCTCTCCGATTTCTCGGCTCGGAACGAGAAATCGGGGAGCCGAGTTCGAATTCCAGCTGAATTCCTTGCATTCACTTACGCGCAAATACCCTTGGGAAAGGTATTAATCCGTCTATTCCCTCCAATTATATTTTAAATAATAGGACAGATTGGGTTCAAAAGCCTTGGCTGGTAACCAGTCTACCGCAGAAAGCAATGGCAACGGGATGATCTTCTGCCCAGTCATTCATGTCTCTTTCGAGACATGATCACTCAAGCGTGTTTCACGTATGGCACTTAACTAACTGATTGACTTTATTCACTGTTGGTTTTGAAATACTAACCAAATTTGAAAAACTGTCAGAGAGAGAGAGAGAGAGAGAGAGAGAGAGTAACATAGAGAGATAGAAGATAGAAACGTGGACATTGAGAGAGACAAGATTAAGACGGAGAGAGTAAGATAGATAGATAGATAGATAGATAGAGAGAGAGAGAGAGAGATAGAGAAAGAGAGAGAGAGAGAGAGAGAGTTAGAAAGCGATTTTCTAAAAGAAAAACCGAGAATGAAAAGTTAGAAGAAGTAGATGAAGGAAAAAGAGAGAAAGAAAGAAAGAAAGAAAGAAAGAAAGAGAGAGTGGAAAGAATTGTGAAGCGATAGAGATATCAAATGAGTAGTGAAACTACAGAGAGCGAGGAAAAAGAGATAGAGATGTAAATAGCGTAAATTAAAACTCGAGAATAAAAAAGGGCAGATTAGAGATATTAGAAGAGAGACGGAATTTCTGGGAGAGAAACTTGTCGGGATGAGAAATTATAATATATATTCTCCAGTTCATGTGTGCGCGTGATTTTCTTTGTACAGATTTCGTGTGCTCCGCCGAATATGTACGGGGCTGAATTAAGGGGAAAATTGTGTCGATGAGCGTGAGGTACAATAATCATTCTTGGTATCTGGCCAACCGATTATCGTGGTTCTGCATGAATTTGGAAGAATAATGTCTTGAATAAATATAGAATTGATTCCTTGCCAGAATCACTATTGTTCCTCTGTGATAATTGCGAAGGAAAGGAACCCAGGAATTACCTCCCCAAACCTTTCAAGACGGTTTCATACATTTTGTAAACTTTCGCCCATAAGCAGAGGTATACAAAAACACACATACTCATATGGGACCATATTTATTATACCTGAGTACGCACTCACACACACACACACACACACACACACACACACACACTGATATATATATATATATATATATATATATATATATATATATATATATATAATCATATCACCCCAAGCAAGGCGATAACGCCACTGATGCGCAGGGGGCTACGTAAGAGTAAAAAAATTGGAAAAGAGAAAGCCGGAAACCGCATCCTAAACAGGAAACAAGGGATGAGCCTCTTCACCTGTTCAATAGACGTGGGTGGAGTGTGAACCGGGCGATAGTTTAGTCTATCTACTCCAATTGAAAAAAAAAGTAAAGAAAAGAGTGAAAAGATTGGAAAAGAGAAAACCGGAAACCGCATCCTAAACAGGAAACAAGGGATGAGCCTCTACACATGTTCAATAGACGTGGGTGGAGTGTGAACCGGGTGATAGTTTAGTCTATCTACTCCAATTGAAAAAAATAAAGAAAAGAGTGAAAAGATTGGAAAAGAGAAAAACCGGAAACCCCATCCTAAACAGGAAACAAGGGATGAGCCTCTTCACCTTTTCAACAGATGTCGGTGGAGTTAGAACAGGGCGATAGCCTAGTCCATCCACTCCAATAGAAAGAAAATGATGGTGACTTGCTAAGTTTTAACTTAGTTAAAGTCCAGGCGGTGAGATCTTGGTTAGAAAAACAAAATCAATCCTTCAATTAAGCATGAAAACTTTTAAATTTAAGCAAAAGTTAAAAGAAAGAAAAAATGGCTTACATTTTAACAATATTTTAAGACATCATTCCATATTATTTCTGTCAGTGGTTGAAGAAAATATTTTAACTTTTTGGCCCAGATGTATGTATGTATGTATGTATGTATGTATAGTAGTACGTCATGGGTATGACGATAAATTACACCCGGCAGCAATATCTCTGATCAGGATATCTTGAGGAGCGTAGAGCCACCTTCTAATTGCTGTTGTGCCAAGGTCCACTCTGACCTAGGGTGGTAGCACCTGTCAGTGTCTCAACAATGAAGAATTCATTATATCCTAAACTGAGGTCAAACACTCAGTCAGTTAAGTGTCATACGTGATACAAGCTTTGGGCGATCATGTCTCGAATGATTATCCCGTTATAGGTTTGCCATTGCCTTCTGAGTAGACCGGTTGCCAACGAAGGCTATGGATCCCAAGCTGTCCTATTATTTAACCCATAACTGGAGGGAAGAAACGGATCAATACCTTTCCCAATGGTATTTTTGCGTAAATGAATGCAAGAAATTCGACTGGAATTCGAACTCGGCTCCCCGATTTGTCGTTCCGAGTCGATATCCATTGTACTCCAACGCACGGTCAAACAGTATGGGCTTATAAAAATAAATTTTATAATGAAAATACCAGCAATACATTTAAAAACAACTAACAGCAATACATTTTTGTAAAAAACAATATTAATGCTCCAATAAAAATTAAGTTTCGGTATTAAAAAATCGATAAGAACAAACAAACCTAATATAATAGTATGTAATCGAATGAGAAAATGAAAAAAATGTCTTGGTGGCGCATTTTCTTTCTCCACCAGAAAAGTCTTAAGAATTCTTTTTCCGTGTACTATCTTAGTTTCGTTCATTTATAGGTTTTAGTAAATTTCTACTTTGTGTGATCTCTCCTAAACACTGTTCTGCCATATATTTACTCAAGCCTATTAAGCAGGATTCCTTCTGTCCCTCATGCCTTTCTTATATCATGTGAGTATCAGATTTTCCAAGCCCTCACTCCTCATTTTCTTCCGTTACTTTCTGCGGTAGACATTTCGCCAGCCAAGGCTATAGAACCCAATCTGTCCTGTCATTTGACTCATAGCTGGAGGGAGAAGAGAAATATTATATTACATTATTATATTAAGTATAATTAGTGGGGGATCAGTTTATTACTTAATAACAATAAAAAACCGACCCCCCCACTTTATACCCAGTACAAATTTTAAATATGTTTCCAACTATTATATTCAGTCAGTCAGTTAAGTGCCATACGTAATACACGCTTGGGCGATCATGTCTCGAAAGAGACATGACTGACTTGGCAGAAGATTATCCGGCAGTAGATTGCCATTGCTTTCTGCGGTAGACATTTCGCCAGCCAAGGCTATAGAACCCAATCTGTCCTATTTTTAGGAAGGTTTGTTTGGTTGGTTGGTTTGTTTTTATGGCATATCAACCTCGGCGGGTCATTTATTGCCAACTAAGTTTTTATTTATTTATTGCTGGTAATACCTTTTCCTTTCAACAATTTATTGTTGTTTTATATATAAGTTTTGTGTCTAGTAATACTTTTTTTTTCTTTTCGAGTATCAAGATTCATTGGGATTTGTTTTTAAGGGCAGGGTCCCCAAGTTCTACCCTTGTTATTTAACCCATAACTGGAGGGAAGGGACGGATTAATACCTTTCCCAAGGTACCAGTGCTTAAGTGAATGCAGGGTATTCAACTGGAATTCGAACTAGGCTCACCGATTTCTCTTTCCGAGTCGATATCCACTGCACCACAACAAACATCTGGCAATGTTAGGTATAAGTCTGCTTTTTATTTCTATTTTCTCGAAAAGTTTGTTGTTTCTTCCATGTTTAGGCACTGGTTTTTCTTGTTTATATAGAATATGGTATGATAATGTAGGAGTGGCCCTGTTTGTGATTGGTTGGATATTATTGTTTTGTTTTGTTGTTTATGATTGGTTGAATTTTAATTTTATTTATTTATTTTGTTATTGGGTAGTTTATTCTTTATTTTTAGTGTATGCGTGAGTCGGTGTTTGTTTAATGGAGATGAGCTCTTTTGCTTTATTGACTTCTTTCTCTGAATGTGTTCGTATGTTTTTTCCGCCTGTTTAATTTTCTGGGTCATGGTTGGGTATTAATGTATTTGTGTTTGTGGGATTTACGAATGTCCGTTTTTTATTTTTATTTATTATATATATATATATATATATATATATATATATATATATATACAGAGTCGCCGACTGACGTCATTTCGGTCGGGTTTCAATCCTGGGTAAAAAAAGCAATCGGAGTCTAACCATAATGATGAGCTGTGATACGACGAAACAGATCTGTCTGCGGATGACAATATATATATATATATATATATATATATATAATCTGATTTTACAGATAAATAAATAAATAAATATATATATATATATATATATACATATATATATACACATTAAATCTAAAAGTGAGCCAAAGCCGACCGTAGTTTCTCTCGCCGGATCGTCAGGACAAGGCTCTACTTTCGTACTTTCATACTTTCGTTTTGAGCTCTTTACTGTTAAGGTTTTCGTCTTGGGTTTTTTCTTTCGAACACAGCTTTTGCTTTGTTTGTTTCTTTTTTTTATTCCCCTCTCCCCATTTGGTATTACCTTTTGTGATTGACGACTAAATTTACCGTTTTGTTAACTGTAGGACTAATGATTTTAGTCATTATTAGTGATACTGTTTTCTTGGTACGTTTTACAATAATAATAATAATAATAATAAGATATATATATATATATATATATATATATATATGTAAAAAATCTTTAAAAAGCTAGAATATGTAAGTCTTTAAATGACCCATGTCTCTTGTGTCTACATGAAAAACTGTATATCATTAAATTTCTTAAGAATTATTATTATTTTTTTTTAATCATATCACCCCGAGCAAGGCCACTGAAGCGCTGAGGGCTACGTAGGAGTGAAAAGATTGGAAAAGAGAAATCCGGAAACCACATCCTAAACAAGTAACAGGGGATGAGCCTCTTCACCTGTTCAATAGACAAGGGTGGAGTGTGAACCAGGCGATAGTTTAGTCTATCTACTCCAATTGAAAAAAAAAAAAGAAAAGAGTGAAAAGATTGGAAAAGAGAAAGCCGGAAACCACATCCTAAACAAGGAACAAGGGATGAGCCTCTTCACCTGTTCAATAGATGTGGGTGGAGTGTGAACCGGGCGATAGAAAAATCTTTTAAATAAACGTAATGAAATAACTGTCATATATAAACATAACAAAATGTTCATTTTAAAATATGTTCACCTTAGAATAAAAAGATTCATCATAATAAAAAATATCCATTAACTTACATATATTTAATAATTTGTTTTATATTATGAAATGATAATTATTAAATAGATATTAAAATACTTAAATAAATATTAAAATTTTTAATATTAAATAAATATTAAAATTTTGTATAATGATATTAAAAATTCTATTACGACATAATAGCGTAATAGATTTAAAATAATAACATGGATATTAAAATTTTTAATAAATAAATATTTAATATGTTTTACAAATTAAGAGTTTATGAAAAATTAAAATAAATTGCATTCTAAATAAAAATAAAAACAGTATTATGACACTGAAAGTTTCCTTTATGTTTGATAAAAATATAAAATGGTTTGTTTTAGAAAATGCTGGAATACAGAGAAAACTAAGACAATCTTGTAACTATAATGGATACATCAACGGAAATGCAGCCTAAACAGGGGTTCACATCTGCTGACAAACTTGCCGTGAAGATTGAAAGAAAAAAACCATGTATTCCCCCAAAATATAACTTTTTTTTCGTTTAAAGTGGATCTCTATTCTGATAAGTTATATCGAACACACATTTTCCTGTCTTCCCACATTCATAAATAGCAAACGTATTGTTTCTTATATTTGAATGAAAATCATTTTCAGAACAATACCTGATGACGAGCTAAAATTTCGAAACATAGAACGTTCCCTATCACAATGTAAACTATATTAATTTTAGATAAAACAAGAAATTTATTGGAGTAGATAGACTAAACTATCGCCCGGTTCACACTCCACCCACGTCTATTGAACAAGTGAAGAGGTTCATCCCTTGTTCCCTGTTTAGGATATGGTTTCCGGTTTTCTCTTTTCTAATCTTTTCACTTTCACTTGCTCGGGGTGATATGATTAAAAAAAAAACTCCCTGTGTCTCTTCTACAAATACTTTCATGGCTTCTGCTCCAATGAACTTAGATCATTGGTGCCGCCTAGGTACGAATTTACACAAGATACTAGATTTACAACTTTTTTAACTTTTACAGTTAAACAGATAAGATGTAACAGTAATTACAACTCCAACAGCTTCTTTTCTCGCGCTTCCCGCCTGTGGAATTCCCGTTCACATGTCTGCTTTCCCGACAGCTGCAATCTCCAGGAGTTTAAATGTAAGGTCAATAGACACCTCCTATCACACTACCTTGCACTTATTCTCTCAACACTCTTACAATCTACCCAACCCTCATTCTCGGTATCCTTACCCGTCTATCACCCTCCTTCTGACATTTCTTATATCTAACCATTTTTCTCACCACTCTATGTAACCCCCTGCGCAATAGTGGCAGTGAAATGCCTTGCTTGGGGTGAAACGATTATAAATATAAAATAATAAAAATAATAAATGAAAACTTAAAATTCTAGAAGCTATCTACATCAAACAGTTTAAACCTACCCTAAATAAAATAAATTTCGACACCTCAACTAACATACTTCAATGCCTATAATCGACGGGAGAGGTCATAGTTATTATACTTACCCCCTACACCATAGTGGGCAGCAGTTCCCAGACCAATCCCTCATGCCACTATACACTCAATTGAACAAAAAACCCACTACCACCATTCCTTCTCGGCCTACAGCCATGTGCGACACAAAAAATGGACCTGTCTAATTTCTCTGTATAACTCCACTCTGTTAATAATAATTTAAATGTTCTATGTTCACTGAACATTAAATGTTCATCCTTTGATAATGGCTTATGTAAGCCGAAAGCTCAGACCTGATAAAAAAATCAACAATTATTGCGATTTCTTGTCGTCTTTCCATGACAACACTATCAAGCTAATCAGATCATACGAACGGATCTTACACAAAATAAATAGACAGAACTTGTCTATATTATTCAATGAAATCTGTCTTAATATATATATATATATATATATATATTGATGTGGACAGGTGATGGGCCACTAAATGATAACTCGAAACACGGTGGTAACTCGAAAAAACATATATTATATATATATATATAAATAGATGCAAGAAAACAGAGTAAATATTAGCTTGGCTTACTAGTGAATGACAGAGAGACATACTGTGCTAAGCTGAACTGAAGCCACGAGGGTGATTACCTCTCAGTTAATAAACTGGTAGGAAGAGTCCATATTTAAGTGGGTAACGCCCCACAACATATATGAAGATTAACGAAATGGATATAAACAACCGACAATTGGAAATTATTTGGTTGATCATTATTTTTTATCGATAACCATTTCGTTAATCTTCGTTAATTTCCGTAACATTGTATGTTTACATTTGCTGACACTACGATACATTTCAGTTCAGATATGATTATTTGCATGAATCGAAATTTGTGTTATATAGTCTTGATTTGAGAGAGGTTTAAGACGCGCAAGATCAATTGGTGGCTTCCCCTATGTGGATAAGGGGCGCAGGTTCGAATCCTACCGAATGGCACGCAGTTTCGTAACAAAAATTTATCGTAAATTACCGGGCCGGTAGAAATAAATATATATTGTTTGATTATAGACAGAATATCTACTTTACGGGTATCGATCAAAAATGATATTCAAACAAATAACTTCATATATATATATATATTTCCCTCCTGTTATGCTCATGGAGAGAGAGTCAATAGCAAGGCAGCGTCGACTCACTTCCCTCTCTTTATGGAGATATTAAACCTAACTACCTAGATATTAAAGCTAACTACCAGTTAGGAAAGCACTTGCTGCGTGTTTGCTGTTTAGCAGTACCTTATCTTTTTATTTTTTCAATAATTATGTCATCAAATAGTTAAGAATATATATATATATATATATATATATATATATATATATATATGCTCTTTTTTCTTATGTGTTAATGTAAGATACTCAATAGTAGATATATGAATATATATGTTGTTTTCATTTTAGACTGCATATCAGTTTAAATATTTTGTTCTCATTTTTGACGGCATGGGCCCACTCATATACAATAAATTCCAAATATTCTGTTAGTATAATCAACTATATATTGTGTTTTTTTTTTTGTGTGTGTGTGTGTGTGTTTTGAGTATTGATTTTAACCAGTAAACGATGTTTCGAACGTTCTACGTTTCGACCTTCTTTAGCTGACTGGAATTTTGAACTGAACACTTTATTTCGATCACTGGGATAGATTGTTCTCGTCCCATGAGTTATACCACTTCCGAGTCTCTTAGTTATCTCTATTTAACTCAACTCTCAGGTTTGTTTATTTTTTGAATATCTGTTGCCCGGAATTGAACTCACAACTCTTTGTGTCAAGTTATTGGATCTAACCAACGATTCTGTTCACTGGGTTATGTATCCTTGGGATCAATCTACCCCAGTGATCAAAATAAAGGTTTCGGTTAATAATTCCAGTCGGCTGATGAAGGCCGGTGTGTAAAACGGCCGAAACTTCGTGAATATAACAATAATGATGAGGACAACTGTCCAAACAATGTAAATACTTCATTTCAGAAATATAGACAAATAAAGGTTTCACTCCAAAATTCCAATCGTCTGAAGAAGGCCGAAACGAACAACGGCCGAAACGTTGTGAATATGACGATAAAATTGGTGACAACAGTCCAAAAAATGTAAATAATATAAATTTTTTGTGTATTTCATTTTTTTATTATATCGGATTTAAACACGTTTTCAATAACAGCAATGATCATGATATTATTAACTCTCTTTTCTTTTCTTTTCTTTTTTTTAATTATTTAATCTCAAGCAAGGCATTCTATTGCCACTATTGCGCATGGGGCTACATAGGGGAAGGTAAAGAGAAAGAGTGGTTAGATATGTCAAAAGGAGGGTGATAGATGAGTAAGGATACGGAGGCTGGGGGTTGGATAGATGGGAAGAGTGTTTGAAGGAATAGATGCGAGTTAGTGTGTCAGGAGGTGTCTATTGACCCTACATTTAAACTCCTGGAGATTGTAGCCGTCGGGGAAGCAATTATGTGGAACGGAATTTCACAGTCGGGAAGCGCGAGAAAAGAAACTGTTGGAGTAGAAATTGCGGTTGCATTTTATCGGTTTCACTGTAAAAGGGTGGGATCTAGTTGCTAATCTAGTATCTCGAGCAAATTCGTATCTAGGGGGCACCAGTGATCTAAGATCATCGGAGCAGAAGCCGTGAAAGTATTTATAGAAGAGACACAGGGAAACCACGTCGCGCCGGTGAGAGAAGGCTCCAGTGATAAAAAAAAAATCCCCACGTCTGGCACCGAACAATACTGACAACACCACGTACAGTAGCTCTAGTCAGTGATGATTTCAATCGAGAGAGCGTAACTAAATCGAATTTTGAAGAGCTGCATGTTAAATTCAAACATAGGACTGAACAAATGTTAGTATAACTCGGTCGAAGATGTCATGTTATCGCCGGACCGAGGGTTCCCTACACTGATGTCAACGTCATTAACAGAGGCTTTTACCGATAAAATCAGCGGCTATGACCAAGGTGAGACTTCATCACCAGATCTACTTGACCGAGACACGCTACGTTTGAATGAATGCCGCTTCAATTTGATGCAACATGGAGAAGTGGAGGGAGCTAATCCAGTGTTCAATTGCACAGTAACCTTATGGTCAAACACGGTCATGAGAGTAATGGCCATGATCATATTTTCTATACTATTTTTGCATGTTTATTTTAATTTAGTTAATAAAAATGACGGCATATGCCATTTGTTTTCTTTCACAGAGATTTTCCTGGTTATTCTCTAATCCCAGAATTTATTTATTGGAGGATTATTATTAAATCTCTCGCAGAAAACATCTCTCAGCCAATCAGGACTCTGAAGTATCTCTAGACTCTCAGTGTGTCATCAAGACGGTCTCATAAAAGGTAACACCACCAAGCACGCATGATTGTCTGATAGAGTACGTGATACAGTTCGATTAGAGTTCGATTTTTCAACTGTAGAAATTAAAGTGTAATCCATCCAACTCAGTACTACTTGATTAAAGGCATAAAAGTTGGTCGAGACAAGAGACAGGTTAGGGCGTTGTAGCTAAAGACGTCTGAAGAAGAAGTGTTGTGATGCACCACCCAATTACCGGAAGTATGTCCGTCGTAAGGTGGATGAAGAGACGAGAACGATGATAGCCCTTCAGATTAAAAGTGACGGGTCATGTGAATTCGAAGCTACTTGATGTCCAATGGCAGTAAAAGGTCAAGTATGTCCCCATTAATTAAAGATAACCAGTAAGATTACATCGACTGGAACAAACTGAAATAGATTAAGAAATATATATATATATATATATATATATATATATAAATTCAGATAAAACTTAGTGGAGAAATAGCCATTTTCAACATACCATTTTAAGACATGCATTCTTCGACCCCTTATATACATATATATTTATATAAATGCCTATCTATCTATCTATCTATCTATCTATCTATCTAGAGTCGCCGACTGACGCCATTTCGGTCGGGTTTCTATCATGGGTAAAAAAGCAATTGAAGTCTAACCATACTGATGAGCTGTGGTACGGCGAAACAGATCTGTCTGCGGATGACAATATATATATATATATATATATATATATATATATATATATATATATTAGCATGCGGTTTAAATATAGAAGAATCCAAAGGAGTATCCTTTCCATAGAGTGGTAGGATAACTCTCTAAGAGAGCTCTAAATATGTATGCATATAAATGCATATAGAGCAAATATAAGAAAAATTAAGACAAACACGTTATTTCATGGTAAATCGGAAATATAGGACTATTTCAGGGGAACCATCATCAGCTTCCGTCTTTATTCTACAAAAGATTTTACACGAATATATATATATATATATATATATATATATATATATATATCCTTGAAATCCTTGTTATATATATATATATATAATACCTTGATATTTTAAGGATATGTATATTCGGTCGGGTTTCATTCCTGGGTAAAAAAAGCAATCGGTGTATAACCGTACTGATGAGCTGTGATACAGCGAAACAGATCTGTCTGCGGACGACAACACACACACACACACACACACACACACATATATATATATATATATATATATATATATATATCCTTGAAATATCAAGGTATTATATAAATATATAATAAGGATTTCAAGGATATCTAGATACATAAAAGCTTCTTTTTAATTTATTTCAGTAAACACTTTGATTTTTTTTAATGGCGCCTTCTGTAGTGAGTTCTTTTTTCAAACACTTCTTCCTCCCTCCCTCCTTCTTTGTCTCTCTGTAATTTTCTCTCTCTCACATATATACATATTTGTACACACAATATATATATATATATATATATATATATATATGGTAATAATTATTAACTACCTGATTAGATATTGTTCTTTCAATGTCGAAACAAAATGTACAATTTTGTAGTAGATTGTAGTTTGTACATATTCTAAAATATAATTTATAATATATATATATATATATATATATATATATATATATATATATATATATAATGTAGAGCACTTTCACAACCAACATCCAGCATTACCTGATCACGAGATAGAAATCTCGAAACGTAGAAATTTTTGTGTCGCAATTTACTTTTAATTCATGATTATATGATGCTATTATACTCTACAAGATTTATTTTATTGAGCACTTTTTATAAAAAAGTAAATGCCAAAGAACTTAAAATCGCAAAAACCTTCTTTACGTGATATATATATATATATATTAAAAAATGCCTCCTTTTCACTTCCGTTTTATGCATTGACCTCACGTTCATGAACTTGCCTGGCTTTTCAGCTAACTTGACGAATATTCTCGAGCACTTTTATGAGAACAAATTTTATTGTCTATAAATACTTGTCACAAAATATAATCCTTATATTTATCTTGATAAAGTCTCCTAGAGAACTAATTTTTTTCTTTGTCTTTATTCATATATATATATTATGATTTCATCCTATGGAAGGCAATAAAGCCACCAAGACACAATATATCACTGGGTGTCAGGGAATATTAGAAAATATACTGTTAAAGATAGGGGACAATAAAGGAACAAGAAAAAAAATGTCAGAAGATAAAGATTGACGGAGCATTTTTATTTTTGAAGATCAAAGTTGAAGTAAGAAGGAAAATAAACAAAAAAAACCCAAAAATGGTTGATTGTTCAGACCAAAATTCAAATATTGCCGGTATTGCTCAATCCTCCCTTTTCAGCCATGACAGAATTCGAAACTGATTACACACCCTTGTAGGTGATGAATTATGTTCCACCTCCGCTTTAACCCCAATCCAGAAGACGAAACGTTACTAGCTTCTCACTATTCTATCAATATTTCTACGCCAAATGGTGTCCTGAGAATGACGGTAAACTGCATCCCGGAGCAAGGCCTCTGACTGGGAGGTTGTGAGGAGCATGGAATTACTTCTTAATTGATGTTGTTCCCAGGTCCACTCTGACCCGGAGTGGTAACACCTTTTAGGATCCCAGCTATGGGCAAATAGTCAACCTCCAAATTGGGGTCAAAACTCTATGAAAGTATAAAAATAGACTTTTATATAAAATAAAGGAAAAATATTACCAACAATACATTTTTGAAAAAAAAAATTATTACCAAAACAGATTTTTGAAGGAAAAAATTATTTTCAGCAAAACATTTTTGAATACAAAACTAGAAAACAATTTCCATTTTCTAAAATAAAAAAGAGCAAAAACAAAAAAAAAAAATCATTAAAATCTGACTAAATCAACCCTTCTCATTATAACCGAACATTTTTTAAAAATACCGCAAAACCCCACCTTTTCGGTACTAAATAACCCACTGAGGCTGATATGCCGTTAAACAAAACTCAAACTCAGACTCTACGCTAAATGTCCAGGTGAGGTACATACTTTATTTTATACCAGTTCAGACCTTTAAAGCTAGGATACGCCATTCAATGTACAAGTAGCTAACTTTTCCTTATTTATTTCGTATTCTTTTAGTAAAGAGTTACACAAATAGTTTTTCCTCAAAAATCTTGATATGTAAAAGAAACTCCTGTGAGAGTACTTCATTGATCACTATCATATATATATATATATATATATATATATCCATTTATAGTGTCTTCGCTGTTTTTTCAATAGCTTCAACAGAAAATAAGTAAGTTAAAATAAAATAAATTAAATTTACAAATATTATTCCCCTTATAACATGCATTAAACAGGCTCCTAAAATTTTAATAGATTTTTTAACTCCTACAATTTTACATTAATTTTTCATCCTTAGATTTCTCTATAAACCAAATGAAATTATACATTTAATAAATGAAATGACTGACATCCCAGATTTATGATTTATATCGACCTTAAGCAACGCTAGTACCAAAAAACCAAAATTCAAATCTAGAAACTATCAGGTCATAATATACATCTGATGATTGCGTAATGCATGAAACTCCGAGTCGTGCTTTAAACGTAGGATAATATATACATATATAAAGAAAAATACTGGATATACATATATATAAAGAAAGAAAAATACTGGATTTTAAAATTAAATACACACAAGCTAGGGTTAAATAGGGACTTAGGTGTTTTGAATATTTATAAATATTTCAATAGCTGAACATTTTTAGATACAATTAAAAAGATTTTCTCTAAAACAAAATTTATAAGTATTATTAAAGATAGGTTTACGTTTACAAATAATTAAAAAAATATCTCGCTTTCTGCGTCACGTGATGTAAACAATCTCTCTCCACGAACGCTCTCGCGAAATATGTTTCTAATTTAAATTTTAAAATCATTTGTTTCTCATTAAGGACCGAGGACGGTCTGAAATATAAAATATAATAATAGAAATTAACAAATACTGTCAGAAAAGTACATTTTTAAACTTACAACTTTTTAGTAGTTTTCATTAAATAATATAGACTAGTTTAGTCTATTTATTTTATGCTAATTTTTTTATATTTTCTGATAAGCTTAATGGCTTTATCATTAAATTAAATATTGAAGCAATTTTTTAAAAATCCAATCTAAGCTTTCGGCTTACATAAACCATTTTCAAAGATGTCAATTACATTATAATATAACAATTCACGGACAAACAATAATGACAGTCTCTTTTTGCTTACATGGAAGATTTACATGGAAGAGACATGGTAATTATTATTATTATTATTATTATTATTATTATTATTATTATATAATTACCACACACTTATGCTCTACTTCTGTATTGAGCATTTTTTAAAGTAAATATATAACTGTGGAATATACTTTCAGTAGTATCCATTACTCATTATTATTATTATAGATAGATAGATAGATAGATAGATAGATAGATATGAACAGACATAGATAGATAGATAGATAGATAGATAGATAGATAGATAGATAGATAGATAGATATGAACAGGCATAGATAGATAGATAGATAGATAGATAGATAGATAGATAGATAGATAGAATAGACATAGATAGATAGATAGATAGATAGATAGATAGATAGATAGATAGAACAGACATAGATAGATAGATAGATAGATAGATAGATAGATAGATGAACAGATATAGATAGATAGATAGATAGATAGATATGAACAGATAGATAGATAGATAGATAGATAGATAGATAGATAGATAGATAGATGATAGATAGATAGATAGATAGATAGATAGATAGATAGATAGATAGATAGATAGATAGATAAGAAAAGACTAGGATAGATAGATAGATAGATAGATAGATAGATAGATAGATAGATAGATATGAACAGACATAGATAGATAGATAGATAGATAGATATGAACAGATATAGATAGATAGATAGATAGATAATGAAAAGACTAGGATAGATAGATAGATAGATAGATAGATAGATAGATAGATAGATAGATATGAACAGACATAGATAGATAGATAGATAGATATGAACAGATATAGATAGATAGATAGATAGATAGATAGATAGATAGATAGATAGATAGATAGATAGATATGATAGATATAGATAGATAGATAGATAGATAGATAGATAGATAGATATAGAATAGATAGATAGATAGATAGATAGATAGATAGATAGATAGATAGATAGATAGATAATGCAAAGTAGTAAAAAATGTTAAACCGAATAATGTCGAATCTCCCCATTGTCACTCCCCTTGACTGTGCTTCCTTGATTCATTTACCTTTCGATGTTCATTGCGACGACATCTTGTGTTTGTATACTTTAGATTTTTCGGGTTTGTTTTTATGTAATTTGGACTAAATTTGACTACAAGTTACAACAAAGCTATTTTATAACTAAGGTGACTTGACAGTTATCGTATATATATATATATATATATATATATATATATATATATATATATAACCGAATTCCCGAGTTAACATTCTCCTTACAAAAATTTATCGCGGCGATATCGATTTTGTTATAATATGTCCAAAAGCAGGAGTCGTCCTCGGCCGCGGGGTTAAACTATTAGTTTTGGCCACAGTGTCTGAAGGATCAGAAAAATGTGGTCAAGATGCGATTGCAAAAGGAAGGTAGAGAGAGAAATAAAGAAAAGTGTCTACAAAAGAAACAGAAATCATAAGAGAGAAAAGAGCGATGAAAAGAGGGAAGGAAAAGAATGAATTAAAGAATGCAAAATGGAGGGAGTTTAATAGTACCAAAAAGAAGGAAAGAAAGAAAGAAAGGAAGAAAGAAAGAATGGCTGCTACTAGAAAGAAAGAAAGAAAGAAAGAAAGAAAGAAAGAAAGAAAGACTGGCTGATACTAGAAAGAAAGAAGGAAAAAAGAAAAGCTGATACTTTAAAATAGAAAGAAAGATGAAAAGAAATAAACGCTGATATTTTGAAAGAAGAAATAAAGAAAAGACGAATACTTTATAGAAAAAAGAAAGAAAGAGTAATACTTTAAATGAAGAAAGAAAGAAAAATAGAGACTAATGCTATAATGGAAGGAAAAAAGACTAATGCATTAAAGAAAGAAAGAAAGAAAGATAGATAGAGAGATAGATAGATAGATAGATAGATAGATAGATAGATAGATAGATAGATAGATAGATAGATAAAAAGAATGAAAGAAAAAGAAAGATTAATACTTTAAAGAAAGGAAGACTAATACATTAAAGGAAGAAAGAATGAAAGAATAATATTTTAAATGAAGAAAGAAAGAAAAAATAGAAATAATACTATAATCGAAAGAAAGACTAATACATTAAAGAAAGAAAGAAAGAAAGAAAGAAAGAAAGAAAGACTTATACATTAAATTAACCAAGAAATATTAATACTTTAAATGAAAAAAGAAAGAAAGAAACATTTAGGAAGGAAGGAAGAAAGAAAAAAAGAAATTAAAAAAAAAAGAAAGAAAGAAAGAAAGAATAAAGAGTAATATTTTAAGGAAAGAAAGAAGGACTAATACATTAAAAAACGAAAGAAAGAAAGAAAAAAGAAAAATTAATACTTTAAATGAAAAAAGAAAGAAACATTAAAGGAAGAAAGAAAGATTAATACTTTAAGGGAAGAAAGAAAGTGTAATACTTTAAAGAAAAAAGAAATAGTAATACTTTAAATGAAGAAAGAAAGGACAAAGAAAGATTGATGTTATAAATGAAGGAAGAAAGACCAATACATTAAAGAATGAAAGAAAGAAAGAAAGAAAGAAAGAAAGAAAGAACGAAAAACTAATACATTAAAGTAACAGAGAAAGAATAATACTTTATATGTAAAAAGAAAGACAGAAAGAAAGAAAGAAAGAAAGAGTAATATTTAAAGGGAAGAAAGAAAGACGAATACATTAAAAAAAGAAAGAATGAAAGAAAGAAAGAAACTGTTATATTTAAAGGAAGAAAGAAAGACTAATACTTTAAAGTAAGAAAGAAAAAAGAAAGAAAGAAAAAAGGAAGAACGTGAATATCTAAGTAAATAAATAAATAATTTATTAAGGAAACGGGAAGGAAAAAGTCCCTCAAACAAAACGTAAAAGACTTGCGAAGCATTAGAAGATAGAAAAGCAATTGATTAGATAAAAATAAACGCTATTCGATTAAGCAATTCCATATTACAACAAAAATATACCAAAAAAAAAGAGTTTCCGATAAGAAAAACAACAACAAATAAAAACATATTTGAGTGTAGCTGAAGGCCAAAGAAATATTCAAAGTAAGAATGGAAAAAAAAAGGTGTCAGACTGGCTTTCTACTAGACATACAAACAACCAATAAAAAGATTGCAAGGCTCCATCATGTGTCGAGAGGCTACCGTAGAGGAGGAAACAGAAATTTCAAGATGTCATTTCCGAAACACGTCAAAGTGTGCCCGTATCTATTTTCAAGGTCGGGAAATATCCGGGGTTGCTGGTTCTTGCGGTTTGTTTTCATTTATTTTATTTTTTTTATTTTTCCGTTTGACGAAAGCCAGTGGCTTGTGACCCACTTCACACGCAATTTGACCGACTCTCCCGGGAGTCCTTTTGCTTGTGAAGGCGGGGACGCGGGTAAAAAGAGAAAAACAACAAAAACATTGATACACGTGACCTAAAATGCACACCAAATCCGAGGAGCCCCTATCACTTGTAATCTACCTCAAACTCACTGGGATCTGCCTTAATGTACTCGAATACTACTGATTTTCTTCTTTCTTTTTTTTAATCTTGGTGCATATGCATCTAATTTTTAGGTGGGGAGCGATATCTGCATTTGCCTTTCCACACCCATCACCCCTTTGTTCTCTTTCTCTCTCATTTCTATCTGCCTGACTTTATCTACAGATATTTAAAGAAATTATTGTGACACAAGGCCAAATGAAAGAGTTCCGAGAACCAAAGGTTTTTTTTTCATTTTATCTTTATTTTTTATTTATTGATTTATTTTGTCTACTGCGAAAATCAGTATCGAAAGCTTTTAGAAGTATGGGCGTTGTGGTGCAGTGAATATCGGTTCGGAACGAAAAATCAAGGAGCCGAGTTCCAATTCCAATTGAATTCCTTGCATTCACTTACGCGCAAATACCCTTGGGAAAGGTATTAATCCGTCTCTTCCCTCGAGGTATGGGTTATATAGCAGGACAGATTGGGTTTTATAGCCTTGATTGGCAACCAATCTACCGCAGAATGCAATGGCAACCTACTGTGGGATAATCTTCTGCCCAGTCAGTCATGTCTCTTTCGAGACATGATCACCGAAGCGTGTATCACGTATGGCACTTAACTGACTGACTGTATAAAAACATTGGAATCATGATTGCGGCTTCTACTGGGCATAAAGTGGGGGATCAGTTTTGCATAGTTATGAAGTAATGAAGTGATCTCCCACTAATTACTATTTAATAATATAATACCTCTTTTCTCCTTCTAGCTATGAGTCAAATAAGAAGACAGATTAAGTTCTATAGCCTTGGTTGGCAACCAGTCTACCGCAGAAAGTAATGACAATCTACTGCAGGATAATCTTCTGCTCAGTCAGTCATGTTTCTTTCAAAACCCGATCGCCCAAGCGTGTATCACCTATCGGTATTTAATTGACTGAAATACATTGCCACGAAAACTGCCCATTCCTATATTATTCCTGTCATTCATTGCGAAGTTCTTGACAAAATCCAAAGAAGGCTCTGTTATATAACTGATCCTGACTTGGCATCAAGACTTCACTCACTTTCTCACCAACATGTTGTGGCTTCCCTCTGTCTTTGCTACAAATATTTTCATGGCAACTGCTCTGACGCGCTTAATTTCACTGCTTGCTCGTCGACATGAATCTAAGCGTCCTATACATTGGTATCTACGTCCCACAATTTTACAATTGAACTACTTAAATATAACACTTACACTTCTACTTTAATAGTTTCTTTTCTCGCACTTCCTGCCTGTATAAATCCTTTCTGTTTACTTGTAACTCTGATAGCTCCAGTCTCCAAAAATTTAAATGCAACGACAATTGCCATCTTCTACCTTTTATCCATTCTTCAATCACCCACTGTACCCAGTCTTTTCTCTCGCTGTAACACCTGCACATTAGTTAGGGTCCCGCCTTGCTTCGGATAAAATGATTAAAAAATCTACAGCAGGCATGGTTTTATATGTTTGTACATTCCACATAAGAAGATCGTTTAGTGTCAGTCAATATATTATTTGAGGATGATATTCCTAGCTTAAAAAGAAATTATGTTTGTGTGCGAATAAAAACAAAGGGAAAACTTATTCATTCTAGATTTTAAAAATAACTGAAGTTTTTGCACACACATGCACTTATATATATATATATTCATCTGCAGACAGATCTGTTTCGCTGTAACACAGCTCAGTACGGTTAGACATCAGATAGATTGCTTATAGCGAGGACTGAAACCCGACCAAATTGACATCAGCCGACAAATCTACCTCTAAGCTATAGGCACTCGGTAGAAGAAGGCAGGCTTTTAGCATATATATATATATATATATATATATATATATATATATATATATAATGTAATAGGCTCGTAGGTGGATGACTAATATATATATATATATATATATATATATATATATATATATTATGTATTTGACCAGCAATCTTTTATACGGGTTGGTTTCCCTTATTTTTATTTTTATTGTGCATTCGTTGGATTTCTATTTTAATATTCCTTTTATTCTTTTTTTAAACGTGACATAACAGCCAAAATATCAGCAACCATGATCAGTGAAGATATCATAACCATCCAAATAAAACCACTCCTAATAAATATCAAATCCCACCACGTCCATATAAACAAAAAAAAAAAAAAAATGAACACAACAGCAAAAAACTAAAAAAAGAAAAAAAATAAGTGAAGACATCATAACGGTGTCCTCACGAAACTTCGAAGTCAGCATGAACCTGCTCGGTTAAAGTCAGAAATTCTTTGCACTAAAACTATCAACGCTCTTTCTTTAACCCGAGAATTGCATTTTACGATAAAAAAAAAACCTGCTTTCCAAGATAGATTTTTCCAAGATTGATTTTAAACTACATCAAAAAGCAGCAATCACTGCGCAAAAACCTATCACAACTCAACACTATATATATATATATACTTGAAATTTTTTTTTGATATTCTACAAATCCATGGGTAATAAATATTTCGCTGCTAAGCTTTACTGTTGTATGATTTTGGTCTGAAGAGCGACACCTTAGCTGCGAAATATTTATTACCCATGGATTTGTCGAATATCAAAATTTTTTTTCAAGATTATATTACTTTGTTAAATTTAATAAAAATTTAACACTGGGTTCATTTGCGTTTGTTTTTATTGGAATTTACCTGACAAAATTACTAAATATTCTCCGTTATATATATATATATATATATATATATATATATATATATATATACACACACACACACACACACATATATATATAATTGGTTTAATCTAATGAATATATATTCCACAGTTGAATATCTATTATTTATAAAGTGCTCAATACAGATGTAGCGCATTTATAGATATATAGTTATTACTGTTATAAAAATAACAGACTGCAACTCAAAATCTATTAAGTTTCAGTGTTTGATGCACCACCATCAGACAGTCAAATGTGGTTCAGTTACGTTCAGTCAGTAATAAATTAGAACATTCTTACTACTGGTGTATGTATACATGGTACATCACACACTAAAAGTCTTCCTCCTTCTACCGAGCACCCATAGCTCAGAGGTAGAATCGCCGACTGACGCCAATTCAATCGGGTTTCAATCCTGGAAACGGGTGTCTAACCGTACAGATGAGCTGTGATATAGCGAAACAGATCTGTCTGTGGATGACTATATATATATATATATATATATATATATAAAGTTGTCGTTATACTTATTTCGAAAAACCCTCCGAGTACATACGCGGAAGGAAAAAATGGTAATAAAAAAGAACGAGCTAAGCACTTGAACATCAGTCAAAGTACGTAGCCCAAAGAAAAACCCGAGATGAGTAACCTAAAACAAAATGAGCTCAATACGCAGGTAGAGCAAACTAAGTAAATAACAAACCTAGAGAGCCAATGAACCTAGCAATGTTTCACCAAATTGGATCTTCAGGGAAAATTGAAGATCCAATTTGGTGAAAACTTGGTAGGTTCGTTGGCTCTCTAGGTTAGCTACTTACTTGTTTGTATATATATATATATGTACGTAAGTAGCTAAGCTAGAAAGCCAACTTGCCCTGAAGATTCAATTTGGTGAAAACTTTGTAGGTTCGTTGGCTCTCTAGGTTAGCTATATATATATATGTTGATAAGGAAATTTAAAAAATTAGTTGAATCTAGCTGAGTGGGAGGTTATTATAAATTAAAAACTAATGAATATATTCAAACATTAGAGTGTAGCAATGTGATTGTATCGGCAGAAGGAAAGGAAATGTGAGTTGTGTCAGTTGAAATAAGGATGGAACAAATATGTACCCAAGAAGGAAGAGATGGATAGCATATTTCTTCCTTCACAAACTTTAAGCGGATTATAATGATTATGGATTTAAAAGTTTAAACACGGAACCTTAATTGAAAACCTATTACGGTTTGAAAATAATTTGTTTCAAATCTTTAACAACATTAAGTTCTTCTGTCATAAAAACAATTTTCAAAAGCAACTTGATTCTATTGTAAAAGAAATCAATACGTTAGACAAAATTTTCTTACATTCTGACAAAACTGATAATTACTGCAAAACTACTCCACATAACTTCAACTCTCTATGAAAGTAGAATGTAACCAAAAATTATAAAAACATCGACCTACACATAATTTAATAGATAATATTAACCTATTAGTCAAAATGTAACGGACAAATTAGAAATCAGCGATAGATTGTATTTATTTCTGAGATGAGTAATTTTCAATATCTTGGTATTATTTCGAACTATTAATATCGACTTGGCTGATATAGATGTTATTATAGACACAACGTTTCGACCAAGTACCATCTAGTCATCATCAGGTTGATACTGATTATTTTGTTGATTATTGTGACATATCCTGTGAAATCAGTTATTGCTCTTTCTTGCTGTATCTGGTGCGTATAACAACAATAATAATAATAATAATAATAATAATAATAATCGCTATCTCAACAGGTGTTTACTCGTGCAACCAGACTGGCAACTGGGTCCCACCCATTCACAGTCAGGTTAGCCAAATGCACATGACAATTCTACTCCTGCAGCTTCCTCTCTCGCACTTCTTGCCTGTGGAACTCGCTCCCGTATTCTTGCTTTCCTGACGGCTACAACCACCAGAAATTTAAATGCAAAGTTAATACTCATCTACTAACCACTGGCCTCTAGCTCTCTCCCCTCCTCTGTATAACGTTCCCTTTCTCTCCACCTATGTATCTGTCATCGCACCTACTTTCTCAGCTTTCTATTGTTCCTTTCTAACTAGTTTGTACTCCTCATTCTTTTCTAATGAATCTTTTTACATTTATGTAGCCCCCTGCACATCAGTGGCGTTTCCGCCTTGCTCGGGGTGAAATGATTAAATATATATATATATATATATATATATATATATATATATATAAACTTTTTTATAACTGGAATTTTTTCTGTGTGTGTCTGTGTGTCTGTGTGTGTGTATCCATTACCTATAGACTCCAAAAAGGCTGAACTGATTTTCGTGAAATTTTTCACAGCTGTACTATAAGCGTTTGCGAGTGTTCTTAGCTAAGTTTTGTGTCGAGGTACTCCGGATAAATATCGAAAATCGATAATCGAAAAAATCTGGTTATAGAAGGAGTGGTCCGATTTTAATCAAATTTGATACACTCAAAAACAAAGACATAAGAAATGATATTCAGAAGTTTCAAGGTTACAGTTCTTACAATAGTGCAGAAAATCGATAATATATATATATAAACGGCAAGATGTTTGTGTATGTGTCTGTTTATCTGCCTGTATGTCTGTGTTTTTTCAGCACTTTTATTTTAGTTTTTGCTTCGGGTTTGGCTCTATGTAGGTATAATTGTAGTTCTTAGTCTCAGCCATGATACCATTTACTCAAAGGACTTATTTAGCCTTCAAAATTCAGTTTACGACGAAAAAACCGATTTGATATCGATACCAGGAAATCAAAATTTGACTTACATCCATTCATTTTTCTTTCAGTCTATGGTTTCGCTTTAACAGGAAATAGCTATTGCTTTTTAGTCTTTTGTGCCAACGTCCAAAGAGTCTAAGCTCCAGGACCATGGATTTGTTTTGAAGCTTTCATTAAATCCGAGCAACGCCGGGCTATACTGCTAGTATATATATATATATATATATATATATATATATATATATATTGCTTGAAATGTTTATAGGGGATACACCTTAAATGAAATAGACAATTTCTAAATCACTGTGTATTACGTCTATCCAGCTGCACAGTTGATAAATCTGAGTAAAGAAAAAACTATTCCCTTGCAGAGATTGAACCTGGGACAGAAACACTAGATCCAACGTTACTTTACAACTCATCGACGGAAAACGATGCGGTAAAGCGAATTTATTATTTTGACGTGTTACACACTTTTTAATAGATAAAAACGGGTCGCATATTTTTCATTTTTCACCATATTTGTGTTCTTACAATTTTACATTTCTGAGAACTGAGTGCATTGCGCGATAGACGAAAAATCATATAAATAAAAATAACACTGACTTTTCTTTTTAACAGATATATTTATTAAAATTACACAAAAAATACTAAAGAGTAAATTTATAGAATAAAATCGCAATTGGCTTCAATCACGGCCTCTAGATGACTTCGGAATCTCCTGCAACTCTCTGGATGACTTCATTGTTTAAGTTAATGAATGATGCTAAAATCCTTGCCTTCAGTTCATCTTTGGTGTAACAAGAAGGTTTTGTTTGTCACATACTCGACTAATTATCAAGGGACTTAGGTGGCCAAATGTAAAGGAGTGATGTCGTTTATGAAATTGCCTGAAAGTCATGTCGGTTCTTCTGCTTGTGTGGCATTGCACAGACCCCTGTTAACAGACATAGTGTCTCCCAGCAGCCATTGTCATGAATCAGAGCAGCACTAGCTACTCAAAACACTTGATGTAGTCTTTCTGGTTGAGTCTGATGCCCACACCAACAAATTCAGGAGATTTTTTTTTTCATCAGAGAGATTAGAGCGAATTTTTCGGGCCTCGTAATCACCATCAGACTCATCTATTAACAAAATCCTTTGAACTGTCTAAACAATCTAAAATGTTTGCATTAGTGCTTCCAACTTGAATGCTAAGCAGTACAGAATACAGTTTCCAAATTTGCCCATTGTAAAGGTATTAATCCGTCTCCTCTCTCAAGTTATGGGTTAAATAATAGAACAGATTGGGTTCTATAGCATTGGTTGGCAACCAGCCTACCCCAGAAAGCAATGGCAACCTACTGCAGGATAATCTTCTGCCCAGTCACTCATGTATCTTTCGAGACATGATCGCCCAAAGCGTGTATCACGTATGGCACTTAACTGACTGACTGAATATAATAGTTGGAATCATGATTAAAGCTTCTACTGGTTATAAAGTGCGGGATCGGTTTTCTATTGTTATAAAGTAATAAAGTGATCACCCCCTATTACTACGTAATAATATAATACATCTTTTCTCCCTCTAGCTATGAGTCAAATAATAGAACAGATTGGGTTCTATAGCCTTGGCTGGCAACCAGTCTACAGCAGAAAGCAATGGCAACCTACTGCGGGATAATCTTCTGCCCAGTCAGTCATGTATCTTTCGAGACATGATCGCCCAAAGCGTGTATCACGTATGACACTTAACTAACTGAATTGCGTCAAAGTGATCTTTTTCTCAGAAATGACACCCAGGGAGAGGGATGAGAATACTTCAGAAATGAGATGAGAACATGAAATAGAGGATGCAAGTTAGTGAGATAGGAGATGACTTTATATTTAAATTCTTGGAGATTGTAGCTGTCGGGAAAGCAAGTCAATGAAAGTGAATTCCACAGGCGGGAAGTGCGAAAAAAGAAGCTGATGGAGTAGAATTTGCGTTTACATTTTATTGGTTTCACAGTAAAAGGGTGGGACTTAGTTGCTAATCTTGTGGCTCGAGTAAATTCGTCTATAGGGGCACCAGTGGGCTACGTTCATCAGAGTAGAAGCCGTGAAAGTAATTGTAAAAGAATCACAGGGAAGTCACACTGCGCCGGTGAGAAAGTGAGTGCATTCGAGCTGCCAATTGCAGATTCTCCGTTGAATTTTTTCAAGGACCCCTAGGTAGTTAGCATGAGGACCTGACCAGATATCGCAGCAGTATTCAATTCACGAGTGGATGGTAGATTTGTATATCCGCAGGACTGTGTCAACCAGGAAAAACTTCCTGGCCCTGCACAGAGAACCGACCTTCTTAGCAGCGGATTTAGCTATGGATTCTAAATAGTCAGTTCACTTGATGTCTGATGTGTTAATCCGAGGAGGCGCAGTGTTTTACTTTCAGGGAGACTAGCCTGATCCATGCTAATGGCGGAGTGATTGTCTGTGATGGTTAATAGATAGCAGCGTCGTTTTAGAAACATTAAAATTCACGAGCTATTTCTTACCCCTGTCCACCTCGGATTGGAGGTCCTTTTCAAACTCGGCGGCGGTTTGCGTTGTCGGCCACGGCAGATTTTTGATCGAGGCGAGAGTAAACCGTAGTGCCGTCAACGTATATGCCTACTTGGGATCTTATTACAACGGGCAGATATTGAAAATTATATAAAAAATTAATGAAAATACTTTTTCATTTTTAACGAAAGCTGCATAAAAGAGAGGTTGTTGCCGAAATTCATAATATATATATATATATAGTACTTGTCATACGTACTGGAACAGATATGATTTAGAGGTAAAAATGGAAATATGACACGTTATGGTTTCATGATATTTTACAAAACAAGACATGAATTTATTCATATCTGTAGTTTTGAATTGTAAATTTCGGGAAGATCATTTATAGCATTGAATCGTTGAAGTACAAAAAATGATATATTGATATATTTCTAGGTTCTTGTTCAGATACAATCAAGGAGATAAAAAAGACGACCTCACATTGTCGCATGGAAAGTTCGCCAAACAAGTAATTTAATTTGCTTTCTTCCAGTTTAAAAAACTTGATGGTCCTTGTAAACTTTGGCAATGAAAAGAGATATTGCGTTTGTTCAAATACTTAAGCCAGATGAGAAGCAGAAACCCCGTTTGAGTATATATCATAAGTACACACACACACACACACATACACACACACACACACACATATACGTGTGTGTGTGTGTGTGTGTGTGTTCGCGCGCATATATATACTAACAAAGAGAAAAATGGTATACAGACTATGAATGCATATATGCTTATGCCTATATATATAGATATACGCGAATATATGTGTGTGTTTGTGTATGTATGCGTATATATATATATATATATATATATATATATATATATAAAATAAAAGTGTGTAGCTTGTTGTTACACATTATGAAATAGTAATAAAAAACGAAACAACCGGTTTATCTCCCGCTCGTCCGGTATCTATGGGAGATTTAAATTAGAATTAAAATAAAGTGTGTCATGGAAAATGAGGGGAAAAAATTATTATGAATGCAAGAAGCTATAGGCTAATAATATCGAACCCCAACAATTCACGTTTATATATATATATATATATATATATATATATATATATATATCTTCTGAGTGAGTGAGTGAGTGAGTGAAATAGGAACGGAGGGAGAGATCTACAGAGAGGGAGAGACATCGCAATTGATAAAAAAGCTGTTATAAATTATTAACAAAATCAAATCTAAATTTAAGTTTAGAAGTAAAAAAGATTTTTGTGGGTAAAGTTCGGATCGCAATAATAACTTATTAACGAGATCAACAACTTAACTTTTGTTATATAAAATACGAAAACCGATATATATTGTTCGATATAATACTAAAACCAACAGACTGACAGACAGACAGACAGACAGACAGATAGATAGATAGATAGATAGATAGATAGATAGATAGATAGATAGATAATGAAATGGCTGTCATAGATGAGTATCTAGATATGGATAGACTGATAAATAATTCGTTTAGCTTCTTAATCCATTGTACATTGTGGTTTAGTGAATATGGGCTCGGGACGAGAAATTGGCGGTTCGAGTTTGAATTCCAGTTAATTCCATTATCGATAGACTCCGAAACGGCTGAACCGATTTTCTTGAATATTTGCACAGTGGCACTATAAGCGTCTGCGAGTGTTCTTAGCTAGGTTTTGTGTCGCGGTATCCCCGATAAATATCGAAAATCGATAATCGAAGAAATCGAGTTATAGAAGGAGTGGTCCGATTTTAATCAAATTTGATACACTCATAGACAAAGACATAAGAAACAATATTGAGAAATTTCAAGGTTACAGTTCTTAAAATAGTGCAGAAAATTTGATATCGATACCAGGAAATCAAAATTTGACTTACATCCATTCATTTTTGTTTCAGTCTGCTGTTTCGCTTTAACTGGAAACAACTATTGCTTTTTAGTCTTTCGTGCCAACGTCCAAAGAGTCTGAGCTCCAGGACCATGGATTAGTTTTAAAGCTTTCATTACACCCGAGCAACGCCGGGCTATACTGCTAGTAATATATATATATATATATATATATATATATATATATATATATATATATATATATACTTCCTGCCATAATTATTAAGCCACCCAGTTTTTTAAAAGAAATTATGTATTTCATACAATTTTTAGTATTTATTGCCAAGTGAATAATTCTAAATGAAAATAGAATGGTTCTTTTGTTATCATTACTATGCAAAATTTTACAAGGCATGGAAGTAAAGATGAACTCGTCCAAATCAGCCTAAATTTTCTTCATACTTTTCTTGATCAAACTGCAATATAGGTAATTATTAAATATCTATAAAGTCCCTTAATACGCATGTTATTGTGCAGTATTAATAAAAGAACCATTCTATTTTCATTTACAATTATACACTTGTCAATATATACTAAAAAATAGTATGAAATTCATTATTTATTTCAAACACTGTGGTGACCTAATAATTATGGCCAGTAGTGTATATATATATATATATATATATATATATATAACTGAAGATGTGTGGCAGTGTGTGTTTGTGTATTTTATGAACATACACTTTCACATTTTTATCCGATTTGTTTAGAAACTTACACATCTCTAGCAAATTTATTTTTCTATACAATACAGAAGATGAAACTGCGCGTGGCCATTAGTTTAAGCTATCGTTTAATTTCTTATTTTGAAGTAATTTTTTTTTTTATTAAAGATAAGTCCAACGAAGTAACTTTTACGTTGAGAATAACTTTTGAAAAAAACAATAGAGTTATCTCTCTTATTTAATATTTGCAGATGTGGGTCGTAAAAAAAAAGAAAAATTAAAAGTAGATTCATACTTTTCTCATCCCATGCAACCCCGGGTACTTACTGCTTGTATATATATATATATAACTCATATTTATTGAGATAATGTGCCTATCTCAGCGCTTATATCTATTTAACGATTAAATCTCCTCATATCTATCTATCTATCCATCAATCTCTCGCAGATGTTTATATATATATATATATATATATATATATATATATTCCTAGCTATGTTTTTGTCTATTTATCTCACGCCCTTCGTATCTATCTAGCTCAGTATGTTCAGATTTCTCCAGATGTTCCAGATGTTCAAATATCTATCTATCTATCTATCTATCTATCTATCTATCTATCTATCTATCTATCTATCTATCTATCTATCTATCTATCTATCTATAGGAGGAACTATTAGCTATTATGTTGTTCCAAGAAAGAAAAAAATTACTTAATGAAACATCAGAAATGAAGTCCAATTGTAATAATACTCATGAATACTTACTGGAATCATACAAACATGCATGCAAGGGTTCTAACATACTTAAATAACTCCTCCCT
>JBBBDQ010000585.1:1040000-1217500 GCA_037127315.1 Ascarosepion bandense | reverse complement strand
AATCACCGATTTTCTTTCGATTTAGTTAAGAAGTATCGAGCCATGTCAATAACTAAATGGGGAAGAACAGGTACAGTAAACAAGTTCTCACAACATGAAATATATTTCGGTTTTAAATAACTTTCCCTGAGTTGATAAACCGTGAAAATAAAAACTGACTTTTACCAATTATATATCCTTATTTTGACCTCTGCAACATAAAGTTTTTGTTTTATTTTGTGTACTCTTGTTGATTATTTGACTTTGCATTTTGTGTGCTAAGTTCATTTATGACGTAGGACATCAAGGCCTTCTACATCTTATAGTCATTTGTTCTTACACAACGTCGCTCCTAATGTTCGCACGAGCTCCATTCTTCAGTGTAAACGACCTGCATACGAACAGGTAACGAATTCAGCAGATATAGAAAGATAGAAAGAGGCGTAAGACTGGGATGTGCATTTTCACCAGATCTATTTAACTTGTACAGTGAGAATATTTTGAGGACCCTAGATGTTGTGCCAGGATTTGTCATTGGAGGCAACAATTTGAACAACATAAGATAAGCAGAAGATAACTGAATAAAGGGACTACAAATAAACTGCAAGAAAACCGAATGCATGGTCTGCAAAAAGGGCAGCCCAAAGTGCCAAATACAGGTGAGGGGATGTTAAAATCAAGCAGGTACGAAAATTTAAATATCTGGGAAGTGTTCTAACTGAAGACGGAAGTGCGACACAGAGATCCGAAGGCGTACTGACATGGCGAAGGATGCGTTCCAGAAGCTGAGTAAAGTATTAAGACACAGGAACCTTTCAATATAAACAAAGAAGAGAGTACTGGATTGCTATGTGATGTCAGTTTTTCAATATAGCAGTGAATTATGGACAATATCAACAATGATGAAGGGAAAATTTAAAACAGCTGAAATGTCGTTCTATAGAAGGATACTGCGGATATCGTGGACCAAGCATGTGAGCAATGACGAGGTTTTGGAAATGATGGAAAAGAGACAACTGAAGTTCCTGGGATGTGCAATGAGGAAGGAGGGCTTGGAGAACCTGTTACTAACAGGCCAGATAGATGGAAAAAGTGACAGAGGAAAGCAGCGGATAGCATGTTTGAAGAGCCTGAGCAGGTGGATGACAGAACGGGGGCTAGAGGACGTTACAGGAGAAAGCGTGCTAAGAGCAACCAGGGATAGGGAGGCGTGGAAGACCATGATATTCTACGTCCCGAAAGGACAAGGCACATAGAAGTAGAAGTTCTAAAAACGTTTTGGCTTTTTCTTAAATCTCCTAAACCATCTTCTACCATTCATTTACTCAAACCATAAAGTATGTTACTTGATATTTCTCTTTCCCACAATCTCTCTCCTGTGAGTATCAGATTTTCTTAGCCTTCCTTCCTTATTACTTGACCAAAAAATTTCAACTGCTTTTCCTTGATGTTAAGCATATGTTTTCTTTTTTTTTCCATTTTCCCCAAAACCTCGATGTTGCTCACACATAATGAGCTAAAAAGTTACTAGAGACATGAAGCTATTTTAAGACCCCCTAAATAAGTACTGGCAATAAGTTTGACAACGCCTCTCCCGCAAACTTTTAGACACCTCTCGACTTATTAGAGACAGGATAGTAATCAGTATCTGGTGCCAGTGTAAGCATCATTATTTGTCTCAGATTTGGGCAGAAGGTGGACACTGTTAAACAAGTTGCCATTCCCTAAAAACAGTATAAATGACCCAGCCAGACACACCCAGATAATCGCCTAGATTAGGGAGTCAAGTAACAACCATTTTTTTTATTTACTCAATTATTTCTGTTTTCTGTTTTGTTTTTCAGGTTAGTAAACGATCATTTTATATATGTTAGCAATGCTCTTAAAGGTTATTGCCTCAAGGAAGAATCTGCAATGTTATTGATCCTGATCTGGCATCTTGCTTATAGTCACCTTTGCCGCCGAAGCATAACTTCCTTACATATAAATACTTTCATCTTAACTATTCTGATGATTTTTTCTCTTTATTTCCTGCACGTTATGAATTGAAGCGCAGTACTAGATTGGCGGCTAGGTCTTATCATTTTACAGTTAAAATGGCTAGATACAATCGTGATTTCTATGCTTGCAGTTTCTTATTTACACGAATTACATTTTTCGGTCTGTTTTCTTCATATATTTGCTATATTGACGACGAGTCTGTCGTTCTACGCTCCGGACTTTTTTTCCAGGAATGGAGTTCATATACCCCAGTGATTGTAATAAAGGGTTCTGTTCAAAATTCCTAACACCTGAAGAAGGCCGGAGCGTACAACGGCCGAAACGTCGTAAAAAAGGCAAAAATGATGAGAACGATAGTCTGAATAATGTAAATACTGTAAATACTACCTCATCTCAGAAATATAGACAAATAGAATGATCTATTATTAAACGTCGTACAAATGGCAACAAAAATGTGGACAATAATCCGAATAATGTAAATACTGTAAATACTACCTCATCTCAGAAATATAGACAAATAGAATGATCTATTATTAAACGTCGTACAAATGGCAACAAAGATGAGGACAATAATCCGAATAATGTAAATACTGTAAATACTACCTCATCTCAGAAATATAGACAAATAGAATGATCCATTATTAAACGTCGTACAAATGGCAACAAAAATGAGGACAATAGACCGAATAATGTAAATACGGAAATTTATATGTTCACCTCTGCTGTAGCATCGTATTGACTCAGTTCTCTTTCGTTCAAGTCACTTGATTCAACCCACGCTTGTATCCACTGAGCCAGGACAGTCGAGGAACAAAAGAGTTTAGTTAAAGGCGGGTAACTGATATTGAGACATCCTGAAAGAAATATCACTTGTAGCTATAAAAGTCCTCCCCCGGTGGACAAAATAAATTACAATGCCCTACCTAACCCGTACCTGTTTCGGCATTCACTCTGGTCGGGTTAAGCCGGTTTCCTCCCAAACGATGGAGAAAGACTCGTTGGGATTTGTTTAAGGGCATGGTTCCATGTTCTATCCTGTATAAACCTCAAGCATTTTAATTTTCCCGCAACAGGTTTCCAATACCTGTTGCGATAGACTAGTTGCCAGCCAAGGCTATATAACCCAATCTGTCCTTTTATTTAACCCATAACTGGAGGGAAGGGACTGATTAATACCTTTCCTAAGGGTATTAACGCGTACGTGAATGCAGGGCATTCAACTGGATTTTGAATTCGGCTCCCCGATTTCTCTTTCCGAGGTGATATCCACTGCACTGCAACGCCCATCCGTCAAGAGATCTAAAGAAATGTAGCAGTTTCAGCCATCGTATTTCTCGATTGTAGAATTCTCTGCTGGCTTCTTGTTTATTTGTCAATTTTGATCTTCCTTAGGCAACGTCCATCGTATTTCTCGATTGAAGAATTCTCTGCTGGCTTCTTGTTTATTTGTCAATTTTGATCTTCCTTAGGCAACGTCCATCGTATTTCTCGATTGTAGAATTCTCTGCTGGCTTCTTGTTTATTTGTCAATTTTGATCTTCCTTAGGCAACGTCCATCGTATTTCTCGATTGAAGAATTCTCTGCTGGCTTCTTGTTTATTTGTCAATTTTGATCTTCCTTAGGCAACGTCCATCGTATTTCTCGATTGAAGAATTCTCTGCTGGCTTCTTGTTTATTTGTCAATTTTGATCTTCCTTAGGCAACGTCCATCGTATTTCTCGATTGAAGAATTCTCTGCTGGCTTCTTGTTTATTTGTCAATTTTGATCTTCCTTAGGCAACGTCCATCGTATTTCTAGATTGTAGAATTCTCTGCTGGCTTCTTGTTTATTTGTCAATTTTGATCTTCCTTAGGCAACGTCCATCGTATTTCTCGATTGTAGAATTCTCTGCTGGCTTCTTGTTTATTTGTCAATTTTGATCTTCCTTAGGCAACGTCCATCGTATTTCTCGATTGTAGAATTCTCTGCTGGCTTCTTGTTTATTTGTCAATTTGGATCTTCCTTAGGCAACGTCCATCGTATTTCTCGATTGTAGAATTCTCTGCTGGCTTCTTGTTTATTTGTCAATTTTGATCTTCCTTAGGCAACGTCCATCGTATTTCTCGATTGTAGAATTCTCTGCTGGCTTGTTTTTTATTTGTCAATTTTGATCTTCCTTAGACAACGTCAATCATTATCTTACTGACTTTTAAACAGGTGTTTCTTATTTTTTTCTAATTGTTCTCACTCCTTAATAGTAGTTTTTCATGTACTGTTTAACCCTAATATATCGTTTCGTCTTTTTTATTTCGTAATTCCTCCTCAAGGAAGTACGCAGGGGTTTACAGTGAGAGAAAATAGGTGGAATTGTGAAAAGAATAAAAATCAAACAATATTCAATAAAATAGAAAATGCAATCGATGTTGCATTTAAATTTTTGGAGATTGTAGCTATCAGGGAAGCAATAAATAGAAGAGAGTTCTACAGGCGGGAAATGCCAGAAGTTAGAGTAGAGGAGGTGGTTCCATTTAACAATTTCAACGGTAAAGTGATGGGACCTAGATGCCAATCTAGTAGCACGCTTACATTCATGTAGATGGGGGACCAGGGGAAAACAGTTCGTTAGAGAAATTGACATGAAAATATTTGTAGAAAAGACAGATGGAAGCCACGTGACGTCGGTGAGAAAATGACTGAAGTCGAGATGCCAAGTCAGAATTGATTATATTGCAGACCCTTCTTTGGGTCTTGAGATGATTAGCAGTACCATCAGACCAGATATAGGCACAGTATTCAATGCAAGGACGAATGGTAGATTTATAAATGTGCAAGATTGATTCTGATGAGAACCTCGAGATGAATAGCAGAAGCATCCAACCAGATATGGCAACAATATTCAATGAAAGGACGAATGCTAAATTTTATAAATGTAAAAGATGGATTCTGACGAGAACCACGAGATGAATAGCAGGAGCACCGACCAGATATGGCAACAGTATTCAATGCAAGGACGAATGTTAGATGTATAAATGTGAAAGATGGATTCTAACGAGAACCTCGAGATGAATGGCAGGAGCACCGACCAGATATGGCAACAATATTCAATGCAAGGACGAATGCTAAATTTTATAAATGTAAAAGATGGTTTCTAACGAGAACCACGAGATGAATAGCAGGAGCACCGACCAGATATGGCAACAGTATTCAATGCAAGGACTAATGCTAAATTTTATAAATGTGCAAGATGGATTCTGGCGAGAACCACGAGATGAATAGCAGGAGCACCGACCAGATATGGCAACAGTATTCAATGCAAGGACGAATGCTAAATTTTATAAATGTCCAAGATGGATTCTGACGAGAAACTCGAGATAAATAGTAGGATCACCCAACCAAATATGTCAGCAGTATTCAATGTTTTGACAAATGGTAGATTTATAAATGTGCCAAATCGATTCTGACGAGAAAATACTTTCTAGCCCGAAACAATGAGCCATCTTTCCTAGCAATAGATGCAGCTATTGATGTAGAAATTCTTCTTTAGGTCGTTTGAAAAAGTGAGGCCAAGTAAGTGCAGTGTGTTACTCTCAAGGAGACTAGCATCAGCCATGCTGATGGTTGACAGGAAAGTTGTCTATGGTGGTTAAAGAAAGCAATTTTGTTTTGGAGATATTAAAGTTTACAAGTCATTTGCTACCCCAGTTAACCATTGATTGGAGCTCTTGTCAAGAGCAGCGTCCAGGTTTACTTTGTCAGCCTTGGTGGATGGAATAAATGATGGTGTAATCTGCATAGATTCCTACTTGGGAACTGATGAAATTGGGAAGATCGTTGATGAAAATAAGAGACAGTCGACCTAAGATAGAGCCTTAGTAGAAATGCTCGTTCGTGTGAAATTATCTAGAAGAGTGCCCATTCAAAACGACCTTCATTTCCTGATTTGATAGGAACAATTAGATTAAATCAAAAAATTGTCAAGTAAGACAGTAGCCCTGAAGCTTGCTTATAAGGTCAGCATACCAAACTCTGTCAAACGCTTTCGAGATATCTAGATCCACAGCTCTAGCTTCCCCATTATCATCAAGAGCCTGGTAGACATATTTAGTGATAACCGTTAGTACATCAGCGGTAGACTTAGCGAAGTGGAAGCCATATTGTTTGTCAGAGAGTAGATAGTGAGATACTTACTACTTGAACATTGATTGGAGCCTTAAATAATTTGCAGAAATGAGTTAAGAAGCTAATAGGATGATCATTAGATAGGGTCACGGGGAATCACCAGAGGTCATAAAAACAGGAACTACAGATGAGGACTTCCAACAAACAGGAAAGCAGGAAGCACAGAGACAATAATTGTAAAGTTTGGAGAGGGGCAAATTTCTTTAGAACGACGGCTGGGATTCCATCGCGGCTGAGAGTTGAATTCCTTGCATTCACTTACGCACAAATACCCTTGAGAAATGTTTTAATCTGTCTCTTCCCTAAAGTTCAATTTTTGCATTGAGTACTGTTGCCATATCTGGTTGAGTGCTCCTGCTATACATTTCGAGGTTTCAGAATCCATCTTTAACATTTATGAATCTACTAGCAGTATAGCCCGGCGTTGCTCGGGTGTAATAAAAGCTTTAAAACTAATCCATGGTTCTGGAGTCCAGACTCTTTGGACGTTGGCACGAAAAGACTAAAAAAGTCCTCCCCTGGTGGACAAAAAAGATTACAATGCCCTTGACAAGTGATTCTTGTCGGCATTAGAGGCCGAGCATGCAGGTGAGTACGAAAAAGATGATGGAGATTTATCTTTGAATATCCTTGTTAGAATGAAAACAACGATACTGGCTTTCAAACATAAGGAAACCTCAGAGGCGCATTTTTAAACAGTCAGTCAGTTAAATACCATACGTTATACACACTTTGGGCGATTATGTCTCGAAAGAGACATGACTGACTAGGCAGAAAATTATACCGCAGTAGGTTGCCATTGCTTTCTGCAGTAGACTGGTTGCCAGCCGAGACTACAGAACCCAATCTGTCCTATTATTTAGCCCATAAGTGGAGGGGGAAGTGAGGTATTATATTATGAAGTAGTAATTAGTGGGGGATCAGTTTATTACTTAATAACAATATAAAACTGATCCCCCACTTTATGCCTTAATCATGTTTACAACTATTATATTCAGTCAGTCAGTTAAGTGCCAAACGTCATACACGCTTTTAGACGATCATGTCTCGGAGGAGACATGACTAACTGGGCAGAAGTTTATCCCGCAGTAGGTCGCCATTGCATTCTGCGGGAGTCTGGTTGCCAGTCAAGGCTATAGAACCTAAACTGTACTATAATTTAACCCATAACTGGAAGGAAGAGACGGAATAAATCCTTTCCCAACGGCATTTGTGAGTAAGTGAATTCAAGGAATTCAACCGGAATTCGAACTCGGCTCCGCAATATGTCGTTCTGAGTCAATATCCACTGCACCACATCCATTTTTTCACTGACTGATTTTTGAACAACGACACTAAAAACTTCCTTTCAATAGATGTAACGAAGAAAATCACGCAGCGAGTTCTTATTTGCGCGTTTATAACATAAAGATATCCTGCTAGATGAAGGTTCTTGGCCGGTGGAGGACCGGGAAGGAGATGTTTACAGACAACACAACCTGTTCAGATTTGCTAATAGAGCAGAGTGGCATAGCATGACTTAGATATAAAAAAAAAGGTCTGGAAGAGAACCGTTTCCTTCAGGGTTACTAGAGAAATGCCTGCGGAAGTCCACTACTTTTGTGGGAAATTGATTGATTGAGAATGTCAGGGTTTTGATGCCAGAAAAATCTTTTTTTTTGTCAGAGTTTTTAAGCGATTTGGCATGACGGGCATTAACTTCACTGAGCATAAAAAGCTACTTGCGAAATTTGAAGGGAAATGGTTTGTCTATATTGTTATAAATACTATCTACCACGCACTTTCCTGTGAGAAAGAGGAGCGATAGAAAAAGAAGGGATAGCTTACTGGGTTTAGTAGAGAGAGATGGGGACACGTTCAAGAATGGTCTGGAGATTCAAGAGAGAGTTCTATATCCAACGGGAGATGTTCTCGGACATAAACTCCCAGGCTATGCCTGTGGATATTAGAGTCTTTTCTAAAGAGATTAAGTAGCCAGGAATCGAGAAATCAAAGGAGGGTATTGAGGATTGAGTTAAGATTAGTTTCACAGAGACCCAGGATGTCTGGGGACTGTTCGAAGTGGAACGATTCCACACTGTAAAGGTTGGTACGAATACCATGGATGTTAAAGACAGTAACGTTGAGGGATTTAGACTTTTTTGTTGGAGTCGTTTAGTCTTATATCTTTGCTTATAGTTATTTGGGTAAGATCTAGGATAGTAATAACAGGCGTTCGTTTATGTAATACATACAGGGAAGGAACTAGCGTAGACTGCAGCATAGTACTGCTTTAGGGTTGCTCACTGGGGGTCTTTGCAGAGACACTCATCCGTGCACGACATTGTACTGCAAGAACCACGATATTATTTTACTATTGTTCAGAATAAACTTATCTAGACGCTATGGCATGAGACCAGCATAAAACAACCAGAGAACTGCCAACCCGGTACCCTCAATATGAAGAGACGTTGCGACCATTCACGCATATCACAAAACACAACACAAAAAACTTATGGCAGCACCACTATTAAGGTGTTAGGAGAGAAAAATAACCGGGAACCCATTCCTGAACAGGTAACAAGAGATAAGCCGCTACTCCTATTTAAGAGAATAGGGAGGAGTATGAACAGTGTGATAGGAAAATTTATTTACACCTATTAAAAATAGTTTTAACTTAGTAAAAGATGAGATATCCATTACAGATTGAACGATTAAATTAAACTGGTAGAGCCATAAACCTGAAAAAATAATTAAAAAAACCGAACTGGTTTCACCACAAGTAAAATTAATTTCTTCGAATTTTCGATGAGAATAAATTATTCTGACAACAGATTATATTTTTTTTTACTGTGATAAGACCTTCTACAGAAGGTAACAGAAAAAAGTAACAAGAAAGGACTAGAAATAAACTGCACGAAAACCGAATGCATGGTCATCAGTAAAAAGGGCAACCTAAAATGCCAAATACAAGTCGGGGATACCATAATCAAGCAGATACTAAAATTTAAATATCTGGGAAGCGTTATAACAGAAGACGGTAAGTGCGACAGAGATCCGAAGACGAATTGGCATAGCAAAGTACGCGTTCCAGAAGCTGAGTAAAGTATTAAGAAACAGGACTATTTCGCTAGAAACGAAGAGGAGAGTACTGGATTGCTACGTGCTGTACGTCCTTCAATATGGCCGTGAATGCTGGACAATACCAACAAAAATGAAGGAAAAACTTGCAACTGAAATGTGGTTCTACAGAAGGATGCAGCGAATATCATGGATCGAGCATGTGAGCAATGATGAGGACTTGGAAATGATGGAAACAAAACGGAAATTAATACTGAGCATCAGGAAGAGACAGCTGAAGTTCCTGGGACACGTAATGAGGAAGGAGGGTTTGGAGAATCTGATACTAACAAGCCAGATAGAGGGAAAAAGAGACAGGGGAAAGCAGCGGATAACATATTTGAAGGACCTGATCAGGTGGATGACGGAACGAGGATTTGCTGGTGTAACAGAAGGCGTGCTCAGAGCCACCAGGGATATGGAAGCGTGGAAGGCCATGATCGCCTACGTCCTGAAGGGACGGGGTACATAGAAGAAGAACATTCCAGTATATTAAGCAGGGAAGTAAACTGACACAAGTCAATCCCAAAAATCTGGCATGAATGACCAGCGCCTGCAGCTGCAGATTACAAACGAAACGAAAAACAAAGAAAGAAAAAACAACATAAAATATTAGCGATGTCATAAGAAAAAGATTTAACAAAATTTAACCACTCAAATATCACATCAATTAGAAAATAAAATTAAATTAAAAAATTAACAAAATATGAGAAAAATCAAAAAAAGAAATACCTGGTGTAGGCACGTCTTAGTGGCTTTATTGTTTTACTTGTGATGAGATGATTCAAAAATATCGCATTTATAAAAATTTTCTCTCATGAATTTTTTTCATATTTTTGTATTAATTCATTCGTTTCTCTCTTTTTCGCTATAGATATAAATATATATATATATATCAGCATGCGGTGCGGTGCGGGTATAGAAGAATCCAAAGGCGTATCCTGTACATACAGTGGTAGGATAACTATCTAAGAGAGCTCTAAATATATATGTATATAAATACATATAGAGAATATAAGAAAAATGAAGGCAGACATGTTATTTCATGGTAAATCGGAAATGTGGCCTATTTCAGGAGAACCATCATCAGCTTCCGTCTTTATTGTACAAAGGATTTTACACGAATGAAATTCACAAAGACCAAAAAAAAAAAAAATGAATAAAAACTGAATAAAAATAACAGTCGCTCCCTTAAAAGAGAAAATTTAAGAAAAATACATCATTAGGGAGCGACCGTTATTTTCATTCTTTTTTTTTTTTTTTTTTTTGAGGTTTTTGTGAATTTCATTCGTGTAAAATCCTTTGTACAATAAAGACGGAAGCTGATGAAGGTTCTCCTGAAATAGGCCTGTACTTCAGATTTACCATGATATAGCGTGCGTGTCTGCCTTAATCTTTCTTATATATATATATATATATATATATATATAAGAATAATAGCGCTACGTCATATATATATATATATATATATATATATATATATATATATATATACGTAGCGCTATTATTCTTCTATAGCAAATAATGTTCCTTCTTTTTTCACTCTACTACGCATGATGTAGATTCTTCTCTTTTCTCTGCAAAGTGCCATCGCCATTTTCTTTCTCTATTTTTCATCTCACAATAATCTTTTCGAATTTCACTCTATACTCAAACCTCGCAATTTGTTGTCCATCGTTCCTTTTCACTCCCACTTATTCCATCCCTATTTCTCCAGTAAACCCTAATTACGTTACGCTTTTTCCATTACTCGATATCTTATTAGGAAAAAATAGATTCAAAACATTACCCTCAAATGGGCAAATTGAACAATCGTCAGATTTTTTTATCTGTCTCTCCTCAATACGTCGCTTTTTTTTATATTATTGTATTTTAGATTTCTATTGCTTCATTTCATGTAACCTCTCCATATTTTTCTCTCTATTTGAGAATTATTATGTTTAACCTGAGTCATTAAATAAATAAAAGAAAAGTAATGATTTTCCCGCTCGTTTTTTATTAATGGCGACCATGTTAGAATATCAGTGGTTTTAAAATCTCATTTAAGTGTCAGAGACTTGAAATGAGATCAGGGTAAAAGAATCAGAACCCTTTTGACCGGGTTGTTTTTGCTTCCAGGGGTCATATAAGCACATTTTCGTGGAATTGAAGGAGTTGATTTGCTATTTGAATTTTCTTGTGCGAATTTTCGCTTTAGAGCAATTAATTTCACTTGCACATTTTGACAATTCAACTTGGAGAATATCAATAAAATACGTTGAAAATAAAAGAGAAATTTTGAAAATCAATCAGATTTTAAGAGACTGCGTTGCAGCATAGTTTTTTGTTTGGGGATGCAAATAATAAACCTATTTCTGAAAAAATGTGAGGATCATTGAAAGCAAAAAGTTCGACTTTTACTTTTGTTTATCATAGGTTTCTATGACTTTATCCGGAAATACGGTATATGTTCGGATATGAGCGAATAATTGATTTTTGACTATTTTTTTTTTTTTTTGGCAAATGCTTTACTTTGTAATTCTGTATTTACATTATTCAGACTATTGTCCTCATCTTTGTTGCCATTTGTACAACGATTCGGCCGTGGTACGCTCCGGCCTTCTTCAGGTGATAGGAATTTCTAACCGAAACCTTTGTCTATATTTCTGAGATGAGGTAGTATTTACGGTATTTACATTTTTCAGACTATTGTCCTCATTTTTGTTGCCATTTGTACGACGTTTTGGCCGTTGTACGCTTCGGCCTTCTTCAAGTGCTAGGAATTTCTAAACGAAACCTTTGTCTATATTTCTGGGATGAGGTAATATTTACAGTATTTACATTATTCGGACAATTGTTTTCATCTTTGTTGCCATTTGTACGACGTTTCGGCCGTTGTACGCTCCGGCCTTCTTCAGGTGCTAGGAATTTCTAACCGAACCCTTTATTAGAATTACTGTAATCCTGTATTTGAGAGAATATAGGATCCACTGATGCAACAGTTCAGCAGAGAATATTTATCCAAGTTTAAAATACTCGTAATAATAATAATAATAAGAAGAAGAACAAGAACAAGAACAAGAAGAACAATGAAAATGATTATGTTTGAGCAAATATTACAGCATTATGGATTAGGCATGGTACAAATGCCAATGTGCGTTGTGGTGCAGTGGATATCTTTTCAGAACGAGAAATCGGATTTCGAATTTCAGTTGAATTCGTTGCATTCACTTACACACAAATAACCTTGGGAAATGTATTAATCCGTCTCTTCTCTCTAGCTAACAGAACAGACTGGGTCCTATAGCCTTGTTTGACAACCAGTCTCCCTCAGACAGTAATGTCAACCTGCTTGGGTTAGTCATGTCTCTTTCGAAGCATGATTGCCCAAGCGTGTATTATGTATGGCACTTAACTGACTGACAAATACTTAGAGCCTGCGATATCTGGATAAATGTTTACGTACCAGATATCTCAATTTCGCATTTTCCAGGGAAAATTTTTAATCCAACTTTGGGGAACAATGATGCCACAGGAAGCACAGTGTCTCAAGTTTATTAGCGAAACCAGTTTGTCCAGGACAATTTTAATATGATCATTACTAAGAAATCAAATAACGCTGCAAATCATTTGAAAGAAAGAAAACTTGATTTTCTTTTCAATATTTTTAACACGCATTCGTCCTTTCACTTTTTGACATGAACTGATAACTTGAATTTATTATGCTGTCACTATCATTAGCAGTTGTTTTGGTAAAGATTCTTTTTAGAGAGCAAACATTTATTGACGAACTTAGCACAAAACGATCATAAATAAAAGCATAATGCTCACATAGATAGAGAAAGTAGTATTTATTTTAGGTTCACAACATAATCGACATTCTAACATGCAATATTTGATTAAAGAAAATACCATAGGCCTGAATCCAATTGAATATCAATCAGAAATCTTCTAAGAAGAGATGATCTGTGGTGACCCCGTTTTATACTGAATTCTTTCAGAGAGATACCAGAGTAATTTTTCTACTTAGCGTCACCTCAGAAAATTAAAAGAGCTAGGAGTTCCAAGGATTAATTCAGAAGGTGTCCTCAAGGCTATTGAGTAGATACTCGGATCTGAATGGATGTTTGTAGCTGTACTGTTAAGGATACTGGATGATCTCCAGTCTTGTGTCTTTATTACGAATGAAAATAATTATTATTTACACCATTTACATCGTTCGGACTTTTGTCATCTTAATTGCTATCTTCGGTCGTTATACTCTCGGGCTTTCTTCAGGGGATATACGTTGACATTTTCAGCTGCAAAATTTAATAAGTCCAGGGCAATAGAGATTAGGACAGCAGTCTGAATGATGTCAATAGTATAAATAGTTTCAATATTTCATTTCAAAAATAGCCAGAAAAAACAATTATATTAAACGAAACTGAATTTTAATACTTAAAGCAAAATGCGCAACACCACAGCAGTGAAATTTCAATCACAGTGCATTTTATAAGTCAATGCATGCCCAGGTGTTGACCATGGTTTCTGCGGGAGAATGGTTTCCTACCGAGGCTATAGAACCCAGTCTGACGGGCCAAATTGGTTTTCATATATGCATATATTTAAATCTGTCCCGTCACCAGCGGAGGGAGCCTTCTGCGACGGGTCTAATTTAAAGACATATATATTGTTACGAGGATACATTTATATACAAAAATAATAATAATAATGTTTAAAAAGTTGTCTGAAGGGATTCTCTTGAGTACTACCGGTTATTACAAAAACATTTTAATTCAGGAAGTAGTCGTAAAAATAAGATAATTAGAAATAGAACGTTTGGAAGGTACTAGAATGATCGAGAATGTTCCAGTAAAATCAACAGAATTCGAAAGGTTCTAAAAATATGCAAATTAGGTGTTAGCCCCTATAAAAATAGGTTTCGGGTAGAGAACAGTTGTTATCAGGGTTTACTGATGTTATCAACTCCGGTTATGATTCAAGACTAAACTATCGCCCGGTTCACACTCCATCCACGTCTTTTGAACAGGTGAAGAGGCTCATCCCTTGTTTCCTGTTTAGGATGCAGTTTCCGTTTTTTTTTCTCTTTTCTAATCTTCTCACTGTTTTTTTTTTTTTCAATTGGAGTAGATAGACTAAACTATCGCCCGGTTCACACTCCACCCACGTCTATTGAACAGGTGAAGAGGCTCATCCCTTGTTTCCTGTTTAGGATGTGGTTTCCGGTTTTCTCTTTTCTAATCTTCTCACTCTTATGTAGCCCCCTGCACATCAGTGGCGTTACCGCCTTGCTTGGGGTGATAGGATTAAAAAAAAAAAGGATTTATATCCAGCCGAAAGAATCTATAAGAAATTGTCGACCAACAAAACCAGAAAGAGAACTTCATGGAACTATATGGGTAAATACATATTTTTGACTATTTCATTGGCCATCCTTAAAATTATTCTTTTTATAGTCATTTGAGGATTTCCAAAAATTATAGCACTTAATTGAGTAAAGATAGTGACCTTACCTTCCCTTTCTCTCCTCGTAACACTCGTCAGTAGTAAACTCTATATTTCTTCTTTTGAATACAACAAAAATTGTATATTTGTAAATATTTTAATTTGTTGTGTTTTGTAAATTAAATATTTGTCTGTGATTTTATCTCTGAGTTTTGGTCAATCATTTTTTTTCCTTTTGTTACACTTAACACGTAACAATTTTTTTTAGTTTATTCATCTACAGAGGAAATTAGAATGCATGATTTTCGTTTACACAATATTTCCCGTATAAATATTTGCCATTTTTTTCCCATCACTGGGACAGTCAACTAAATAGATATGTGTAAATAATCCATTTCTGTATAGAAGACTTTTCTGAGAAAACCCATTTATTTACATTTTTTATTTATGTTTTTGATGATTGAAGAAGGCTGGAAAGCATGAAGCTGGAAGGGAGTTCCACAGGTGAGAAATGTGGAGAAAATAAACTGTAAAGAGGTTGCAGGATGTGAAAGAATTAGAAATAGAAACATTAATAGAGAGCAGAAAGATAAGAGAGTAATCAGGTGGAGAGGAGATGTTTTTTTCTGGGTACCTCAATGTCGTGTAATGGTTAACAAGCTTGTCTCGCTAGAACCTATTACAACTGAGCAGTCAGTTCAATTCTCACTGGGTGCATATATTCGCCCTTGTGTCACATCTAAGTGGTGCTTAGAAAATCAACTTTCCAAGCTGGTTTTGAATTCAGAGATTCCTTCTTCTAAATTGGTTGCTACCAAAAATTACATAAAACAATTGTTCATAACAGTGTGGGAGTAGATTCATATCTTTCCTAAGAGTATTTTCATGTAAGTGAATTTAATGAATTCGACTGGAATTCGAACTCGGCTCCCCGATTCCTCAATCTTCTATCCATTACTCCACCGTGCCGACACTGAGGGTTAGTCAACTCGGATTTCTGAAAATGGATAAGCCCCCAGTGTCTGCCTCCCGCGACAATCAAGTTACGATTATGCCACAAAAGCAAACAAGACTTAAGATTAGGCTGTAACCCTATAACCCACTTAGGAAAGCGTCTACAGGATTTGATGCTTCACAAAAGCTAAGTATTAATAAAAAGAAATTCGGTTCTACAGAAAGATGTTGAGAATACTATGACCTGAAAATATGAGCAATGACAAGAATTATGAGAGGGAAACAAAAATAAGAATTAACGTTAGAATTGCTGTCATATAAAGAAGTTTAAGTGCACACATTATGCAGAAGCTTATTAGCATGACAATTGAACATTGTAATGTCCGCATAAAATTTTAGACAAAGCTGTTGCATTCACTTTCGCACACATGTCTTTTACAATGTCTGAATCCATCTCTTTTTGCTCTAGCTAGGAATAACTAGCAAAACACTGTACTCTCAAGCATTGGCTGCTAAACAGTCTACAAAATGAACCATGAATTCAAAAGCAGTTTGATAAGGCTCTAGGAATTCCACTTTGTAAAAAAAAAAACTTACTTGCCATAATAGCATAAAAACATAATTAAATAATTATAATAATTCAGTACATCCAGCAGCAAGCCCCCAGAATATGGAATCCATCTCTGATTTGCTTGTCCTGAGTATAACGATAAACTACATACGGCAGCAAAGTCTCTGATTGGTAGATTGTAGATTTTTGAGGAGCATATAATCCACCGCTAAACTACTCCTCCTGGGTATAACGATAAACTACATACTGCAGCAGGATCTCTGATTGGTAGATAGGAGATTTTTTTAGGAGCATGGAATCAACCTCTTATCTACTAATCCTGGGTATAACGATAAACTACATACGGCAGCAAGATCTCTGATTAAGAGATTGTAGATTTGTGAGGAGCATATAATCCGCCGCTAAACTCCTCCTCCTGAGTATAACGCTAAACTACATTCGGCAGCAATGTCTCTGATTAAGAGATTGGATATTTGTGAGGAGCATGGAATCCATCTCTAAACTACACCTCCAGATTATAATGATAAACTACATACGGCAGCAAGATCTCTGATTTGGAGATTGAAGATATGTGAGGAGCATGGAATCAACCTCTTATCTACTAATCCTGGGTATAACGATAAACTACATACGGCAGCAATGTCTCTGATCATGATATGAGAGATTTATGAGGAGCATAGTAGCACATTTTAATTGCTGTTCTTCTCAAGCTATTTGCACTTGCTAGGTTTCAATCTATGGACAAATACTCAACCTTTAAACAAAACTTGAAACACTAATAAAGCATAAAAATACCAACAATATATTTTTATAAAAATAAATTTACTAACAATAAATTCTTATGGTAAAAGTGAAGATATGGTTCACAATGACAAAAAAAAAAAAGAAATCAGTTTGCTATGATTAATCTCATTTCTTGTAAGGAAAAACTAGTTTTCATTCCTCGTTTGATTTTGTAACAATATTTATTGAAAATAATGAAGTTAAGTAATTGCGATTTAATTTTGAATTAATTATATCGTTCGAATTCTCATATTTAAATTTCAGAATTAAATAGCCAATGCATGTTGATATGTCACTTAAAAAAATCAAAGAATCTGTTATGGGAAACACACCTATTCCTCAGATAATGGACTCTCACTCCTATATTATTAAGAGTTAACAGGAAGTTCATGGGAGTTCTTTCGACTTCTATAGGAGTTCAGTAGAACTACTAGGCAGTTGATATTAGTTGGCAGTAAGCCGAATACTAAGGAGTCAGCTTTCAGTGGAAGATTACCAAGTTCCTAATATTTTGGGTACGTTAAGTCGATTAGCAATCGACATCGCACAATTATAACCTTCAGTGCGAAAACTACCCCGCAACAGAAGCCAAAACAAACAAAACTTAGCTAGGTTAGGTTGTAGCCCTATAACCCGCTTAGAAAAGCGTCTACAGTATTTGTTACCTTGCAAAAAGTAAGTTTTAACAAACAGAAATATGGTTCTACAAGAGAATGTTAGGAATACTATGGTGAGAAAATATTGAATAATGACTACGTTATAGAAGATATGAAAATATTTAATGATGAATTGAGAATGATATTCTCAACAAGTTTTATACATTCAGTAGCAAGACCACTAATTGGAAGATTGGAAGATTTAAGAGCATGGAATAATATTTTAATCGCTTTTGTTTCCAGATCCCCCCTAATCAAGAGTGGTAACATGTTTCGGGTCCCAGCTATGGGTAAATAATGAACCTCCAAACAAAATTCAAAACACAAAAAGTTCAAAAATACAGAATGTAAAAATACCAACAATAAAAAAAAAAGTAAAAATACCAACAATAAATTTTTGTATCAAAATGGCCAACAATATATTTTATAATTTTGGTAAAAATCTTGTTTTTATTTTCGTTACCGGAGAGTTAAGTCATTACGAGATTTTACAATGGAAAAATAATATTATATAAATCATTTTTGTTTCCGGTGACAAACTTTTTAATTTGGAAATTCTTGTAAAAATCAAATAATCGTCGGATTTTAATAAAAATTTCAGGACACAAATGAATGAAATTATTTTTTAAATCATTATTTTTTAAAAATCTTAGTAAAATGTTTTTTTATATATATACCTGTTACACAGCCTCCCTGTAAATTCAGGAAATTTCAAGAAATTAACTTCTGTAGCAAAAATTGGTTTTATTAGTTAAACGCAGGACTTGCTGCGGAATGTATATCATGTATTCTTTAACCTTGTAGCCTCTGTTACCGAAAATCTGTTCCGAATAGCAAAATAAAAATATACAATAAAACTATGACATTATTTTCTTAGACAAGCTTTTATTTACTTTAATACATAATATAAATAAAGGATATTATACTCTGAAGAAAAAAGTTTCAATTAATAATGAAATTTTAAAAGATTTTCTCATTTCTTTAAATTATAATAATTTATAAAGTTTAAAAATTTTTTTTAGATATTTCAAATATTTATAGACGTTAGGTTAGTAATTTATTAAGTGAAGCCTACGTATTTTTAAATAATTTCTTTTGTGAGTATTTGAATTTTTGAATTTTTTCGTATGGTAATTTCTATGTGTATATTAAAAGGTCATATATTTGACGGTTTTTTCCCTTTAAAGAAAAAATATATAGAATTCTATCACTTGTGATCGCCATACACTTCTCTTATCTCGTATCTGCCGAGCTCTCATCACATTTCAAATAGGGGGGAAAGGTCAGAAAGTTAAACACTGTGTTTAAGAAATAGTTTTATTCTAAATTTCATGCTATAAATAAGGAATATTTGTGTAAATTAGATTAATTTAACATTAAATTTGCTAATTTATTTTAATAATATGTCACAGATGTATACTTCTTTTCAAGATTCTTAAAACCGAGAATTAACTTTTGTTTACAAATCTGTCGATCGCATAAAAATGGCCAAAAAATTGAAAGATAAAAATGAAATTGAAAGTTTTAGGTACCAATCAATATAATTTCTGTTTGAAATACACCAGAGTATTTTGGTTACTATAAATAGTAAAATTAATCATTTAGCTTTCAATTAAAACTAAAATAAAAGAATCAAGAAAACTTTTTTTTTGTGTGTGTATTTGAAGTTTTTTTTTGTATGATAATGTCTATGTGCTAATATGCACATAGACATTACCATACAAAAGAAAATAAACAGAAGTCAGAGTTACTTCCCCTTACATGAAATGAAATTTGTAAAATTTTCTCACTTGTGATCACCATACACTTATCTCTAATCTGACAACCTATGAACACGTTTGATATACGGCGGACAGATAAAAAAAATTCAACTCTGTGATTAAGAAATAGTTTTATTCTAAATTTCACGCTATAAATAAGTAATGCTTGTGTAAATCAGATTAATTTAACATAAAATTTGATAGTTTTCTAGAAGTAATTTGTCACAGATGTATATTTTACATTTGAAAGATTTTTAAAACCGAGAATTAACTTTTTTTTACAAATGGCCGAAAAATTAAAAGATTAAAAAACATCTGAAAAATTTCAAATTCTAATCAATACAATTTCTGTTTGAAATACACCAGATTATTTTGCTTACTGGAAATAGTAAATTTAATAATTTAGCTTTCAATTAAAACTAAAATAAAAGTTCCACTAAAACTTCTTTTATTTTGAAAAGTTCAATTTAAAATTTATATATAAAAAATGAGTGAAGGTACATAGATAGAAGAAAATGAAATCGACTTTACTAGTCGTATTAGAGCAGTATAATAAATAACTTCTGCCATAAATAATATTAAGTATAAATAACTTCGTTTAAACAATAACATGTTGGTTTAATTTAATATTAGCAATATTCATTACTTTTGGCGCTGAGAGTGTAAATATAAGCCGTAACAGTATGGGACCACTGATTCAGATAAGTTCGCTGTATTTCTGTCAAGCAATGTAATTAATACTAGGAATCTCGCTACGATTCAGTATCTAGTCTGCCAAAATCTTCTGCGTTCGTGTGAGTTCTGGTAACAACTGCACTGATTTCTGGTCGAGCTGACGACTGGCTTACGACGGCTTCACGCAATAATTAGGTCTTCTGTCAAATAACTCTCTCACCATGATTCAACCCAACTGACCAATTTCGACGACATGATTCTTCAGGAACAGTTTTATTTTTAAAAATTCAATTTAAAAGTTAGTTATCGAAAATGGGTTGAGGTGCCTAATTTACAAATGTCATGATTTATTTAAAACTAGCAGTTTAGCCCGGTTTGACTCGAGTAGTTTAAGAAACAATAAGAATAAAAAACATATGATGAATTTACATAGCAAATACTTACACAACGTCCACTCTCGTCACTTTTATAGATATAGACTAGCAGATTAGCCCGGTTTCGCTCGGGCAGTTTAAGGAATAATAAGAATAAAAACATATGATGAATTTACATAGCAAATGCTTACACAACGTCCACTCTCGTCACTTTTATAGATATAGACTAGCAGTTTAGCCCGGTTTCCCTCGGGTAGTTTAAGGAATAATAAGAATAAAAACATATTATGAATTTAGATAGAAAATACTTACACAACGTCCAACCTCGTCACTTTTATGGATATAGATTTGCAGTTTAACCCGGTTTGACACGAGTAGTTTAAGAAATAATAAGAATAAAAAACATATGATGAATTTACATAGCAAATACTTACACAACGTCCACCCTCGTCACTTTTATATATATATATAACAGTGTAGAATGTCTCTACTGGACCTGCAACATATATAGATATAGATAATATAAAGTCGGGTGATCGATTCTATATTATAATCAGTACATAAACTGATCCCTGACTTTGTTGGGTGATAATATATATGTTTCTACCCATAATTTTGGCTTTCTGAAAAATTTCAAGGTGTCGTTAGCGTTCTAAAATGTTGATCTACATTTGAGCGCAACTCCCGTCGAGCTAGACCGCAAAATGCAGACGCTAAGTCGAATCTATCAAACAAACAAATTCTTACACAACGTCTACCCTCGTCACTTTTATAAATATAGATAAGCGAGAATGTTTGCGAGAACTGAAAAATCTTTTTGTTTTAAAATTATCCAACTGTTTTCCTAATAGATAACCAATGAACATCATGGGGAGTGAAGCAATTTATTCGTTTATTGGGTTAATCCAGAAAGTGTTTTGAAGAGATTAGCATTGCTTGGATTATGCACAAAATGAAACCGTGCATTTTCTTGAAAGAAAAATAAAGAAAGAAGACAAGAGCAGAACAAAACGTCTATTTTCCCCAGCGGTCAGTCCAGTAGCCAAACGCTCTGTGATACCCATGTGGTAGAAATTTCTACAAAACAAAATGGTGTAAAAGAAGCAGAAAAAATACGAGTCGACGTTGCCGAAGAAATACAAACAGCAGAATGGCCTTAAAAATGACCCCTGCTAGTCAGTTATCAATGCCGAACACGGACGCGTTGTTCCTAATCTTTTATCTCTCTCTTCCCACCCCGTTCTTTTTGCTTTGTGAATGGTTCACTCGTTCTCGACGGCCGCCAACTTTGGCTTCGGCCGCGCATGCGCAGTTTGTTGCAATGGACAGTTCATCAAAATGGTGCCAATTAGCAGACTACGCTGGCCACCTGCGACTATCGTGTGTTACGATTACAAGCGGTAGCGGTCACGTTAGCCAATGGCGACAGGGATTGTAGTTATGAAAGGAACTGGGCCAGAAATCCACACACAAGGGACGGGGTGCGCGATTAGAAACAGAAACTCAGTTTCTTAACTCGGATCTACCTCTCTTCGACCTTCTTTTCGTCCTCCCTGATGATTTGTCACACTTTACATCATTTTTTATTTAATATATTTTTATTTCTTACTCGTCTCACCATCTTATCGTATGCTTGTGAAATAAGCTTTACTTTTCATTGAATTTCCCGCGTTTTTAACTTCTCAACTTGTGCGCATGAGCAAATGTTTGTTTGAAAGATAATCGTTCAAATTAGTTTCGAATCTATCTAAACTTAATAATAATAAATGGAACTTTGTCTGTGTGTGTGTGTGTGTGTGTCCATTACCTATAGACTCCGAAACGGCTGAACCGATTTTCTTGAAAATTTACACAGTTGTATTATAAGCGCATGCGAGTGTTCTTAGCTAGGTTCTGTGTCGAGGTACACCCGATTAATAACAAAAATCGATAATCGAAAAAACCAGGTTATACAAGGAGTGCTCCGATTTTAAACAAATTTGATACACTCATAGACAAAGACATAAGAAACGATATTCAGAAGTTTCAAGGTTGCAGTTCTTACAATAGTGCAGAAAATCGATTATATATATATATATATATATATATATATATATATATATATATATATATATATATATATATAAAAGGCAAGATGTTTGTGTGTGTGTCTGTTTATCTGTCTGTATGTCCTTTATACAAATCCACGATTTTTATCCGATTCTCACCAAACTTCACACAAATATTCTGAGCTCCATGACAATGGATTAGTTTTAAAGCTTTCATTACGCCCGAGCAACGCCAGGCTATACTGCTAGTTCTTTTATAAAAGAAATTAATATAAATAAGATTAGACATGTGGTTATATTTATGTATCAACTGATGTGAAAAATAGAAATTAATTTTTAGCACTAACGGAATTGTTTCAATCATCAAGTCTCTCTGGTTAGGGAGCTTTGTTAAAGGTTCAAAATTGTTCTTAAAAGTTCAAAAATCGTTGTTAAAGGTTCAACATTGTTCTTAAAAGTTCAAAAATTGTTGTTAAAGGTTCAACATTGTTCTTAAAAGTTCAAAAATCGTTGTTAAAGGTTCAACATTGTTCTTAAAAGTTCAAAAATCGTTGTTAAAGGTTCAAAGTTGTTCTTAAAAGTTCAAAAATCGTTGTTAAAGGTTCAACATTGTTTTTAAAAGTTCAAAAATCGTTGTTAAAGGTTCAATATTGTTCTTAAAAGTTCAAAAATCGTTGTTAAAGGTTCAAAAATTGTTCTTAAAGGTTCAACATTGTTCTTAAAAGTTCAAAAATCGTTGTTAAAGGTTCAACATTGTTCTTAAAAGTTCAAAAATCGTTGTTAAAGGTTCAAAAATTCTTCTTAAAAGTTCAAAAATCGTTGTTAAAGATTCAAAAATTGTTCTTAAAATTTCAAAAATCGTTGTTAAAGGTTCAAAAATTGTTCTTAAAAGTTCAAAAATCGTTGTTAAAGGTTCAACATTGTTCTTAAAAGTTCAAAAATCGTTGTTAAAGGTTCAACATTGTTCTTAAAAGTTCAAAAATCGTTGTTAAAGTTTCAAAAATTGTTCTTAAAAGTTCAAAAATCGTTGTTAAAGTTTCAAAAATTGTTCTTAAAAGTTCAAAAATCGTTGTTAAAGGTTCAACATTGTTTTTAAAAGTTCAAAAATCGTTGTTAAAGGTTCAAAAATTGTTCTTAAAAGTTCAAAAATCGTTGTTAAAGGTTCAAAAATTGTTCTTAAAAGTTCAAAAATCGTTGTTAAAGGTTCAAAAATTGTTCTTAAAAGTTCAAAAATCGTTGTTAAAGGTTCAACATTGTTCTTAAAAGTTCAAAAATCGTTGTTAAAGGTTCAAAAATTGTTCTTAAAAGTTCAAAAATCGTTGTTAAAGGTTCAAAAATTGTTCTTAAATGGTAAAAACAAATTAAATGTGGAATATAATGTCCAAGTCTAGTCTTTAAATAAATTGGATTTTGTAATTTACCATTCATTAGACTTTCCTCAAACCAGGGCATTTGTCAGAATCACAAAATATTGATTTAATCAATTTACAAGGTTTTATTATAAAATTATCTGCTCCAAAATTTGCGAGAACACTCCAGAAAATGATCAACAATATTATCCCTCCTAAAAATTGATATTTTCAAATTTGGAAAAATATTAATTGTCCAATAAATCATACTTGTATCTTCGTAGAGCCTATATTCTGTTATAAATACGATCGAGTGAATTCACAAAATTAAAATTCAGTTTTTATTATTTTTGTCAATCTGTGATCCCCGGGGTTAATATTTTATGCACAACTAAATTTTTATTTGGATGTGCACTGTGGTGCAATGGATGTCGACTCGGAACGACAAATCGGGGTGCCGTGTTCGAAATCCCGTTGAATTCCTTGCATTCACTTACGCGCAAATACCCTTGGGAAAAGTATTCATCCGTCTCTTCCATCCAGTTATATGTTAAATAATAGGACAGATTGGGCTCTATAGCCTTGGCTGGCAACCAGTCTACCGCAGAAAGCAATGACAGCCTACTGTGGGATAATCTTCAGCCCAGTCAGTCATGTCTCTTTCAAGACATGATCGCCGAAAGCGTGTATCACGTATAGCACTTAACTGACTGAATTTTTAACATTTTTCGTATTATTAATTAGTTAAGCTTTCGTATATTTTTTACGTTCTCTTATAATTGCCTCACGATTTTAAAGTCTATGGCACAATATCCCAAGAATGTTTACCCCGATCACTTTAATCTTGGTCTGTTCAGGTCTAAAGTCAACATTTATGTTACTCTCCTATCCATATAAATTACACTTTAAAGTAACCGTCTACCTCGAGTGGCTCCCGGGCCTTGTACAGGGTGAACCATGATATATAAAAAAATCAACCAATCGACCGCCGTAACGTAGCTTCATTGTACTTTTTTCATTAAAAAAATGTTTATGGCAGTTGTTCTGAATGTGCCTTCATTTTTTGAAATATATGAATTTAAGCAAAGTACATGTAAGTTGTAGTGTAATGGCTCTGTTATGTCGTGAGTAAGAATAAATAACTCAATAATAGGAATAGGTTAATTGTTGTATTCCGTGAAAATAGTATTTACAAAGGTTATTAGTATCCAATACAAGAATAAAGGTTAATCGTCTCAACCGTCGTAAGACGTAGTATGAGCAATGGGTACTTCCGGGTCGTCACCGGAAGTCTACGACTGACCTGTCGATCGACTGCTCGGCACACTCTCTCTACCGTAGATGCCACCATTACTTTACATAGTAATGGAATAGTCCATTATAGCCGAATAGGCGTGGGTGTCCCAACAGGCTCAGAATAAGAGATGGTAATACCCTACGTTACCTCCTATAGGAATTAGTTAAAGAAAGCGGAAAGAAAGAACTACATATGAACTACTAGAAAACTGAATGCATGGTAATCAGTAAAAAGAGGAGCCCAAAATGCCAATTACAAGTTGGGGATACTAAAATGAAACAGGTGCAGAAATATTAGTACCGGGGAAGTGTTCTAACAGTGATACGGTGATCCGAAATCATTTTGGTATTGCCAAAGATGCATTACAGAAACTGAGTAGAGTATCAAGAGACAGGAGAATGTCATTAGAAACAAAGAAGAGATTACTGGATTGCTATGTGATGTAAGTCCTTCATTATGGCAGCGAATGCTAGACAATACCAGGTGCAAACGAATGTGGACTCCACCGAACAATCAGATGTCTCCCCGCACTCAAGGAACATACTAAGGTAGATCTGTTTATAAACAGACGAATTGTGATTGATAGTTAAATAACCAGGTACAGAGAGACAATTCTGGGAGATTTAAAAGTCCTGCGAGTATATTGTCATTGGTGCCCGCAATCTGAACAATATAAGAAACGCAGATGATACAGTGCTGATAGCAGATACAGAAAAGAAACTACGATACCTCCTATAGAAATTAGTTAAAGAAAGCAGAAAGAAAGAACTACATATGAACTACAAGAAAACGTAATGCAGGGTAATCAGTAAAAAGAGGAGCCCAAAATGCCAATTACAAGTTGGGGATATTAAAATCAAACAGGTGCAGGAATTTAAACACCTACGAAACGTTCTAACAGAGGAAGGAAAGAGCGATACGGATAAACCGTATTGTCATGGCCTAGGATGCATTTCAGAAACTGATGAAAGTATTAAGAAACAGGAAAATTTCGCTAGAAACAAAGAAAAAAGTACTGGATTGTTATGTGATATCTGTCCTTCAATGTGGCAGCGAATGCTGGACAATCTCATAGAAGATGAAGGAAAGACTTGAAGTAACCGAAATGTGGTTCTACAGAAAGATGCTGAGGATACCATGGAAAGAACACACGAGCAACGATTAGGTTTTAGAGAGGATGGACATAAGAAGAAAACTCATACTTAACATCAAGAAAGGAGAGAAGAATTTTTAGGGACATACAATGAGAATGGAGGGCTTGGGAAACATGATGCTCATGGGACGGATAGAGGGGAAGAGAGACAAAGGAAGGGAACACATGACATACTTGATGGACTTAAGCGGATTGATGGAGGAGCGGAGAGTGAGCTGAAATGTGGTTCTACAGAAGGATGCTACGGATATCGTGTACCGAGCATGTGAGCAATGACGAGGTTTTAGAAATGATGGAAACGAAAAGGAAATTAATATTGAGCATCAGGAAGCGACAACTAAAGTTCCTGAGACATGCAATGAGGAAAGAGGGCTTGGAGAACCTGATACTAACAGGCCAGATAGAGGGAAAAAGAGACAGAGGAAAGCAGCGGATAATATATTTAAAAGACCTGAGCAGGTGGATGACAGAACGGGGGCTGAGAGACGTTACAGTAGAAATCGTGCTAAGAGCCACCAGGGATAGGGAGACGTGGAAGGCCATGATCGCCTACATTCCTGAAGGGACAAGGTTCATAAAAGAAGAAGAAGCAATCAATAGTATATAAACAATAAAGCATTATCTCTCGCGTTCATTATCATGATGATCATCATTATTGCGTCAAGTTGCAGAAAACCTCTCTCCCACGCTGGTCTGTGTTATGGGTGAAAGCTTCTCTTTTTTTCGGACTCTGCGTCACTGAACTAATATTTTCCTTACCCCCTCTGAAGTTTTGCCTGCACGTGGGAGAGAGCTCGAGTTTCTCAGACAGCCTGTACCAACCACCACCACCATTCTATCTGGACTGACATTTTTACAAGCCCGACATCACTGCCCTATACCGGCCGCGTCTTTACTAGCAACTCTCAGACGAACTACCTTCTCACCCTACCCGCTTTCATTAATACCCAGCCTCACCCGACTATCCTGCTTTTTCTTAATTTTTTTTTTTTTTTTTTTTTTTTGAGGGGGCGGTGTTCATCTCCATCTATCTATATCTTTTATTTTTATTTTTATTTTTTTTAACTTAACGCCCTGTTTTGTTTTTTTTTTCTCTGTCAGATATTTTGTTACGAAGCGGGGTGATAATTTGTTTATTTATTTTTAATAGAAAGGTTTTTGGAAGTTTTGACATATTGATATTTCTAGTCAGTTATTAATAAAAACTAATTTAATTTCATCCTGTTTTAGTGCGTTGTGATTTAATAGATAGAGGTTCAGAATGAGAAATCGATGAGACGAGTTCGAATTTCAGTCGAATTTATTTCATTCATTTGCACACATATACCCTTGCGAAATGTATTAATCTATTTTTTGGCTCTTCATCTAGAGGTTGAATAGCAGGAGAGATTGGGTTCTATAGCCTTAGTTGGCCGCCTGTCTAACGCAGAAATTAATAGCAACCTACTGCGGGAAAATCTTCTGCCTTGAAAGAGACAAGCGTATAGCATGTATGGCACTTAACTGAGTGAATGAATGATGGTAAGAGGAGCATATGAAAATAGGAAATAATAGATTGGGTTCTGTAGCCTTGGTTGGCAACTAGTCTACTACAGAAAGTAATAGCAACCGACTGTGGGAAAATCATCTGACCAATCAGTCACTTAACTGACTGAATGAATAAAGATAAGAGGAGCATATGAAAATAGGAAATAATAGAGTGGGTTCTATAGCCTTGGTTGGCAACCAGTCTACCACAGAAAGTAATAGCAACCGACTGTGGGAAAATCATCTGACCAATCAGTCACTTAACTGACTGAATGAATAAAGATAAGAGGAGCAAATGAAAATAGGAAATAATAGAGTGAGTTCTGTAGCCTTGGTTGGCAACCAGTCTACCACAGAAAGTAATAGCAACCGACTGTGGGAAAATCATCTGACCAATCAGTCACTTAACTGACTGAATGAATAAAGATAAGAGGAGCAAATGAAAATAGGAAATAATAGAGTGGGTTCTATAGCCTTGGTTGGCAACCAGTCTACCACAGAAAGTAATAGCAACCGACTGTGGGAAAATCATCTGACCAATCAGTCACTTAACTGACTGAATGAATAAAGATAAGAGGAGCAGATGAAAATAGGAAATAATAGAGTGGGTTCTATAGCCTTGGTTGGCAACCAGTCTACTTCGGGAAAATCGCCTGCCTTTAAAGACCCATGATCGCCCAAGCCTATATCACGTATGGCAATTAACTGACTTATGTTTATTCGTAGTCGAATTTTTAATCCCTCTCTTTTGTGATGTGCGTCGCTGTGTAATAGATCACAGTACGGAGTAAGTTTCTGATAGATGAGTTCGAATTTCATCTTGGTCCGTTAATTTCACTTACTTAAAAATACACTTGGGATAGGTATCAATCCATCCCTACTCGCAAACATACGCGTTGAATTGCAGAACAGATTGCGTCTGATAGCCTTGATTGGCAGGCAGTCAACTACAGAGAGAAACGGCAGCCTATGCGTCAATATATTTTTTTAATCATATCACCCCGAGCAAGGCGGTAACGTCACTCATGCGCAGGGGGCAACATAAGAGTGAAAAGATTGGAAAAGAGAAAGCCGGAAACCACATCCTAAACAGGGAACAAGGGATGAGCCTCTTCACCTGTTCAATAGACGTGGGTCGAGTGTGAACCGGGCGATAGTTCAGTCTATCTACTCCAATTGAAAAAAAGATAAAAAAAAAGAGTAAAAAGATTGGAAAAGAGAAAGCCGGAAACCACATCCTAAACAGGGAACAAGGGATGAAACCTTGATTTTTAAAAATAAAACAGTTTATTGAAACTTTTATTTGGGTTTTAATTGAAAGCTAAAAGATTAGCTATACTATTTATAGGAAGCAAAATACTCTGGTGTATTTCAAACACAAATTATATTGATTGGAATCTAAAATTTTGAGATATTTTTTAATTTTTCAATTTTACGACCAATTTGTTGTGATTGACACATTTGTAAAATAAAGTTAATTCTCCGGTTTAAAAATCTTGCAAAATAAAATATACATCTGGGACATATTACTTTTGGAAAATTAGGAAATTTAATGTTAAATTAAATTAATGTGAATTACACTTTACTTATTCATAGCATAAAATTTAGAATAAAAGTATTTCTTAAACACAGATTGGAACTTTCTGACCATTTCCGCGTATATGAAAGGTGATGACAGCTTCACAGGTGCGAGATAAGATAAGTGTATTGCGATCACAAGGAACAATTGTACAATGTTTTTTTCTGTAAAGGGAAGAAACCATGAAACACATTACATTTTAATGCTTACATAAAAATTGCCATCAAAGAAAACTTTAAATACACACACACACACAAAAATGAATCATACGAATGATTTGTAGCGAATTTTGTAATTTTTGATTAGTAAATATAATCTTCACTGAATAATAAACTAACAACAAGAAATCTTTGAAGTATTTTAAATATATTTTTGAAATTTCATAAATTACTTTTACTGTAAGGGGAATAACCCATGAAACACATGACATTTAATGAAATGAAAACTTAAATACACAAAACAATAAATATCATTTCAAAAATACGAGGGTTCGATGATTTGTATTAAATTTCTTAATTTTTGATTAGTAAATATAATTTCACTGAATAATATGCTTACGACAAGAAATTTTTGAAGTATTTGAAAAATATTTTTGAAACTTCATAAATTGTTATAATTAAAAAATGAAAACAATTCTTTGAAAACTTCATTATCAATAAAACTTTTCCTCAGACTATAATGCCCGTAATATATATTATTTATTAAAACAATTAAAAGCTTATCAAATTGAACAATATCATAGATTTATTGCATTTTTTATTTCACTACTGGGAACAAATTTTCGATAATAAAAGTAAAAAAAATACATGATTTCCATTTCCTAACGAGCCCTGTGTTTAACTAATAGAACCAATTTTCCAAACAAAATTGAATTTCTTGAAATTTTATAAATTTACGTCAAGTAGGGTTAGCAGGAGTAAAAAAGTATATTTCAAAGAGTTTTAAAAATTAAAAATTTCAAAAATAATTGCATTACTTTGCGAATGAATGCTGAAAGTTTCATTGAAATCCGACAAATATTTGATTTTTGCAAGAATTTCCAAATTTTCCTAGAGTATGACGTATTGTGTTCTTAGTTCAGATCAATGCTTTCTTAAAAGGTTTGAAGATTGCTTCATGCATGAAACTGACACTCAGCATGCAATACTGATTGCTATGTTCACATTGTAAACATCTGTAAATGCACTTCCCTTATTAACTTTTAACCTATATATATATATATATATATATATATATATATATATATATATATATATATTATAATTCAGATACTTTAATCCAAGTGAAAAAAGCAGGAAGGTAAATTCCAAAAACTCGATCCTAATTAATATTAAAAATTTTATTTTAATATTAAAAAATGATACAGGAAGAGAGCTCCATGTAATAAATGATTACAGAGCAAATATAAATTAAAAAAGGATTAATTCAATGATGTTGAATGACCAGTTCGATGTGAAAATCCGCACGGGGGATAACACATCACCTCAGCAACCGAAAAATCCTTTCAGAAACTGGAGCTCCAGTTGCTGAGGTGATGTGTTATCCCCCGTGCGGATTTTCACATCGAACTGGTCATTCAACATCATTGAATTAATCCTTTTTTAATTTATATATATATATATATATATATATATAATTTTATTTTTATTTTATTAAATTACTTTAATCCGAAACGGAAAAGTAGGAAGGTAAATTCCAAGAATCTCTCATAGGGATTTCATGTTGAAATGTTCATTCAACATTTTTGAATTTTGAAAATTTATTTTAATTTATATATATATATATATATATATATATATATATATATATATAGCTAAATCAGTTGCTAAGAAAGTCGGTTCTCTGTGTAGGGCCAGGAAGTTTTTGCCGCCTGAAACAATCGTGCACATATATAAATCTACCATCCACCCGTGCATTGAATACTGCTGCCATATCTGGTCGGGTGCTCCTGATATCCACCTCAGTCAGTTAAGTTCCATACGTGATACACGCTTGGGCGATCATGTCTCGAAAGAGACGACATGACTAATTGTGCAGAAGATTATCCCGCAGTAGGTTGCCATTGCTTTCTGAGGGAGACTGGTTGCCGACCAAGGCTATAGAACCCAGTCTGTCCTGTTATTTAACCCATAACTGGAAGGAAGAGACGGATTAATACCTTTCCCAAAGGTATTTGCGCGTAAGTGAATACAATGGATTCAACTGGAATTCGAACTCGGCTCCCCGGTTTCTCGTTCCGAGCCGATATCCACTGTACCACAACGCACATCCTATCCACCTAGGTGTCCTTAACAAAATCCAACGGAGAATCTGTAATGTGATAGATCCCGTTTTGGTAGCTCGGATACAGTCACTTTCTCACCGGCGTAATCTGGCTTCCCTGTGTCTCTTCTACAAATACTTTCACGGCTTCTGCTCCGATGAACTTAGCTTCACTGGTGCCCCTATATATAAATTTACTCGAGCCACAACTAGGTCCCACCCTTTTACTATGAAACCAATAAATTGTAAACGAAACTTCTACTCCTACAGCATCTTTTCTCTCACTTCCCGCCTGTGGAATTCCCTTCCATTTACTTGCTTTCCTGACAGCTATAATGTCCAAGAATTTAAATGTAAAATCAATAGTCATCTTCTATCTCAATAACTTGCATCCTCTTCTTTCTCATGCTTCTTTCTTCGTCCACTTAACTCTCATCAGTAGCCTCATTCATCTCTTACTCACTTCCTGACGCCCCTGTTTCTCACAACTTGCCTCCTATGTAACCCCCTGCAAAAATGTGGCAATAAAATGCCTTGCTTGGGGCGATATGATTGTAAAAAAAAATACTGTATCATTTTCGGAGGTGAAATGTATGACAATATGGAAAAATTTTTCGTGTGGCACTATTCGTCCGTTAGGTCTTCATCGGGCGAAAACTAATTGACGAAACGCGTTAGACGTTGTGTACGATTTTAAATTTCGGTTCGTTACCGACTCTGTGTTTCGAATCATTTTAGGCTTGGTTACAAGAATCAACCAGCACATTTTGGCTTATATTAGACGGGGCCGGAGAATTCATTTGATTCAGTCGGCTTGAGGTTATGGTATGTGTCACTGATTTCCCGACAATCCAAATTTGTTTTTGTATATATATATATATTTGCTAGAATTTATTAGAAAAAGGGACCAAGTTTCGATCTCCGGCTGAGCACATATTATATTTGCTAAGAATTCTAGAGCGCACAAACCGATAGACGTAATACAAATTGTTTAATAAATACATCTAGGGCGTATGTGCGTAGTGGCACAATAGATATCGAGTCGGAATCGGAGAGCCGAGTTCGAGTTCCAGTTAAATTTGTTGCATTTCACTTACCCCCCAAACCATTGGGAAATGTACTAATCTATCTCATCTCCAACTAAGGGTTAAATAGCAAGGCAGAGTTTTCTGAGTTTTTCTACCACAGAAAAAATTGCAAGTTACTGCAGGAAAAAGATCGGCGATTTACGCTACCAAGTTTCAACATATCGGAATCGACAGGCATTAGATGATTTTTGAACACTCAATATAAGATGTTTAAAATAAGTGAATTTGTTAGTCCGAAAATAATAACACACACACACACACACACACACACACACACACACACACACACACATATATATATATATATATATATGAATATGAGAGTGGAATACAGCGTTTATGCTTATTTTTAGACAAGACGCTATCTTACTAACAAAGTTTTAATTTCTTTAAATTGTTTAGTTTAACTATTTATTTGATTTAATAGGTTTACTGAATTCCTTTTATATATTTTTATTTAAAAAGATAATTATGTATATATATATATTAATCATCCACATGCAAGCCTGTTTCGCTGTATCTCAGCTCATCAGTGATGCTAAACACATCCACTTGCTTCTGGCCGAAATTCGACCGATTTGGTGTCAATCGGAGTCGCTACCCACTAAGCCATAGGCACATGGAATTAGAGAAGGGAAATGTTAACTTGTTGTATATAAGCAGTGTATACACACGTCAGCCACTGAAAGAACTCAATTCATTTCTGAAGAGTAATGCTTATATCGCAGAAGTGGAAACTGTTTTTAAAATTTTACTACTCTAGTGAGCTCATGGCTGCATTATTATGTGCCCTGTAAAAACGCGGTTTTTTGGTGCATGTCCGAATCGAATGGTGATTAGTTCTTACGGTGCTTTCAGTTGTTAGAATGAATGGGTCTTATATCGAACTATCTAAGTGCAGGATAGTTAGTGATGTCCAACCTCTCCTTTCGCTCTTTTTGGTCTTATGCCAAAAGCATTGTATTTTGTTAAATAAATAAATGATATTTCTAGCATATTCTCACATGTAAACTAGTCATAAAAACCTGAGGCTTCACTAGAAGGACTGAATAATACATATAGCGAATTTTTATTCCAAAACAACAAAGATAATGATGTAGAAAAATGGTCAAACTAGAATGTGCGTGGATTGAGGGGGGGGGGGGTCTGTCTAAGGTATCAGGATTGAATAGAGGTAGGAATTAATTGAATTGGTACAAAAAAATTCGCATAGAAAATTATTTGTTCCATTTGTGTCATCTTCACTAAAATTCAATTTTATTGACGTAATATAGGGACGGGGTGTGCGTTGTGGTGCAGTGGATATCGACTTGGAACGAGGAATCGGGGAGCCGAGTTCGAATTCCAGCTGAATTCCTTGCATTACTTACGCACAAATACCCTTGGGAAAGGTATTAATGCTTCTCTTCCCTCCAGTTATGGGTTAAATAACAGGACAGATTGGATTCTATAAACTTGGCTGGCAACCAGTCTACCGCAGAAAGCAATGACAACCTACTGCGGGATAATCTTCTGCCAAGTCAGTCATGTCACTTTCGAGACATGATCACATATGGCACTTAACTGACTGAATATAATTGTTGGAAATATTTAAAATTTGTACTGGTCATAAAATGGGGGATCTGTTTTCTATTGTTATTAAGTAATAGACTGATCCCCCACTAATTATAATAATGTAATATAATGTAATATAATCTATCTCTTCTCCCTCCAGCTATGAGTCAAATGACAAGACAGATTGGGTTCTATAGCCTTGGCTGGCAACCAGTCTACCGCAGAAAACAATGCCAACCTACTGCAGGATAATCTTCTGCCAAGTCAGTCATGTCCATTAACTGACTGAATATAAGGACATTTACTTTGACGGTTACACTATAGATGAGTTTCGTCGAGGGATTTTTTTACCGTACCTATAATTTTTATTGCCCTCTAAATTTCTCATCTTGTTTTTATCTCTTCAAGACGTAGGCGATCAAGTCTTTCCACCCTTTCTTATCCTTTTATTGTAACTAGTATGTGTCCTTACAGTGTGTCCTCCCAGTCTCTATATAGGCATAGATTTAGTGTATCGAGGCAGCGAATAATTTTCTAAACATATACTGTTAAATACAAGAGACAATGAATGTTCAATCATGAGTCGTTCTAAACATCGTATTTTGGCTTTAATTTCAGTTGGAGATAAAGACAAAAATTCTCCAACATTTGGATAATTTTTTATTAAGTTGGTTCTAAGCTTTCGGCTCACATGTGCCATCCTCAGAGAGGTTATAAGGACGGTAACACAAAAACATCCACCATCAGCGACGATTTTATCTTGTGTTAACATAAAACACCGCTAAGCAACGGCAATAGTTACTAAAAATAGTAAACGCAATTCGCAATTTTGCAATGCGGTTCTATGACGTCACACCGCATGATAGCGCGAAATGACAACAGAAGCATGTATTCAAATGCAATGTCATGTGGTATGACCAGATGTAAACGTGATTTTATTAAGTGTAGATTGTTTGGATTTAATGTACATGGCCTCCAATATCTGAAAGTTCTTTTTACTGGGTGTATGTGTGAGGATTATTGTATTGTTGACTAAAATCTATCTGATATTACCTACATGGGTATTTTTTTCTGAGAAATGTTGTTTAATTGTACTCTGATAGGTATAGATATAGATCGTTAGGTTGGTTGGTTACTGGCTGTTTTCTATCCCATCTTGCCTTCAGTATGTCCCATGAATGCCAAATTCTCTAAGCCCCCTTTCCTGCTAGAAATTTCACCTTTTTCCAAAATGAATGGCCCTAATTGTGATTTTGGAATTTTGTCAGAGAGACAACGAATTCTACAATATCCACTGCTAGACGCCGCAAACGCTAGGTACGCCCCTGTTGGAGAATAACGAAAGTTTCATCTTACAGCCTTCTATAGTATAGGATGTTCTGAAATAAAATCACAAGGATGGAATTATATTTTATAGAGTATATAAAACCTACATAAGAGAAGGAAAAGAGAAAAAGGGAAAGAGAATCAAGACTTAGGCGTTGGCGTCAGATCGGCTAAGTACTGACTCTCTTTTCCTATTTCTCTTTTCCTTCTTATTTTTATTTTTATTTTTATATTTTTTATCCTTCTCTTCAGTTAAAGAAAATGCTTATTCCGGTAAAAGTTTTTGTTCCAAATGGAAGGAATATTGTGTGGTCTGATGAAATGAGCTAATTAAGCTCCTTGAAATGAATTATAATATATAACCAATTTAAATGACGTGTTGAGTTTTCCTTTATAAATATCATTGCTCTGGATAACATCCATTGAGCTCTCTATATAGATATAACACTTAATATGTTATATTATGTTAATCTTGTTGGATTATCCTCACCGTTTAAGGACTGGACATCTATACCTATATATATATATATATATATATGTATGTATGTATAATAAAGAAGTGATATTCGAAAGAGTTGTTTTTTTTTATCCTTTAATCCTACGCAAAGCGATGATATCTCACGGACGCAAGTGTTCCACTAGGAGTGAACGAGAATGAGAAGACTTTAGTGCAGAGAAAAGACAATAAAAGAACAAGTTTCAGGAAGACAGAAGATGGCGATAATGCCGCTAAGACGCAAGAGGTTACTGGGACTGAACGAAAATGAAAAGACTTTAGTGCGGAAAAAGGACAATAAAAGAACAGGTTTTAGGAAGTGAAAAGATGGCGATTGGTTTTGATTTTAAATCTTTGCAGATTGTAGGTAATCAAGAAATTGGGATAGATTTACACGGGGGAGAAAAGAAACTGTTAGAGCAGACGGATGAATCTAGCTAGTTCAACAGTAAAACGATGGCCCTAATTGCCAATCTAGTAGTACGCTTAAACTCATGTAGTCGAGATACCAATAAGGATATATCATCAGAACAATTGCCATGAAAAATATATCTTTACAAAGCAATTAGTATAAATCATCCTTTGAGACTAAAAGCTATATGAGTTGCTGATTCCAAGTTTGATTAAAAGGGCAACATCACCTAGCAAAACTTTGATTTTTAATTCTCCTATGGAAGCCCACCAGGGCAGCATTTCCTGCTCACTCATTCACTCCTTCATTTGCCTGTGTAAAGTAATATCTTAATGCAGCAATCAACGAAGCAACGGGTAAAAAATAATATTTGTATAAGGTTATTTATTTATTAGTTTTGGATCATATATACATCCCTCGCTGTACATCTATAAAGAGACTGTCTATATGCGCATATGCTTGTGGTGTATAGTTTTGGGGTCCTGTGCGAGTGCAAAGGTGAGGGGTAGGGAGTTCAGTAAGTGAATATGCAATTTATATACGTGTGTATCAACACAGACCTGAACCCCAGCAATATCAACTAAGAGGCTAGAAAATCGACAACAAATATATCAAGTACAAATGAGAAAGTTATTTGAGAAAAGAAGATTCTTTGATACATTAAAATGTTAAAATTTTCAACTTTTAAAATCTGTAGAATAAAATAGTTTTCAGCGTGATTTATTTTAAAATGTCTTTGAATATTTCGACTTCCCGATTGAAAAACTCTTCTTAAAAAAACAAAGAAAGCAATGCTAGATTGCTGGGTAATATCTATCCTCTTATATGACAGGGTATGATAGACAATCTCCCAATGGATGAGAACAAAAAGTGGAGGCAACAGAAATGTAGTTCTACAGAAGGATACTGAGAATTCCACTGACGGAGCGAGTGAACAACAAAGAAATCTTAAGGAAAATGGCAGCAGAATGAACACATACTCTTGAAATCTGGAAAAAGCAGCTGAAATGAGAAAAGAAGGCTTGGAAAATTTCACCTTCACGGGGCGTCGAGAGACAGAAGAAGAAATCGAGCCACTTAGCTGAGGAGCTTGAAAAATGGATGGCAGAATGGGCGGCGGTCAGCCAGTTTAGTGTCATACGTGAAACACACTTGGGCGATCATGTCTCTCTCGAGACATGACTGACTGGGCAGAAGATTATCCCACAGTAGGTTGCCATTGCTTTCTGTGGTAGACTAGTTGCCATCCAAGGCTATAGAACCCAATCTGTCCTGTTATTTAACCCATAACTGGAGGGAAGAGATGGATTAATACCTTTTCCAAGGGTATTTGCGGGTCAGTGGGCAGCGGTCACCTTTGAGAATAGAGATAAACCATTAATAGTCTCATGAGACGGATTAAGTTACAAGAAAGTTTTAAAGATAATGACGAAAGAAAGAATATTTGTACTCAAAGTTAGGAAAAAAAAAGATTCCTAAGACACATAATGAGAAAGAGAGGCTTGGAACATTTAACCCTCACAGGGCATATTGAGAGCAAGAAAGATAGGGAGAGGCAGTGAACCGTTTAACCGAGAAGCTTGGTTAAATGGATGACGGAATGTGCGGCGGGGCCTTAAAGAGGGAAGAAAAATTCCCAAGAGCCACAGGAGACAGGATAAGCAACAAAGAATTCTTTTAAAAAATGGCAAAAGAAATAACGTTTCTACTTAAAATAAGGAAAAGAAAAAAAAATCCTTAGACACATAATGAGGAAAGACGGTTTGGAAAGCGTAACTTTCAAAGGGCATATGGATAGCGAGAGAGATATGGAAAAGCAGCGAGCCATTTAACTGAGAAGCTAAGGTAAATGGATTGCGGAATAAGTTACCTGAGGTTTAGAAAAGTAGAAATGTTACTAAAAGACACATGCGACCGAGTAAGCCAAAAGGGAGTTTTAGAGAATATGACAAAAGAAAAAACACTTATATCCAAAATAAGACAAAGAAAAATAATTCCTTAGACATATAATGAGGAAGGAAGGCTTGGAGAGCTTAACCCTCAAGGGGCATATTAAGAGTATGAGAAATCGGGAAAAAAGTGAGTCATTTACCTGATGAGCTCGTGGGTGATATGAAGGAGGGGGAAGAGACTTAGCCAAGGAGAAAAAATTGCTAAGACCTACACGAGATAGAAAGTTGTGGAGAGCCATGAAGGGATGCGGCAGATAAAAAAATCTTGAAATAAGTTTTATCCTATCAAAATTCGAATTAAAGACATTTCTATCTGAAATGAAGACGAATGGGCTTCTCATCGTGTGTTTGATGCGAAGCATTATCAACAAAATTGCAGTCTAGTGATATTGCTAGTCGTTACCGTTTATCCTCACTAGGGATTCAGAGGACAGCCAATGCCTTAATGATTAAAAAAGTAGTTTAGAAGAAATAAACACTTAACACCAAAGCAAATTTGAAATTATTTCATCATTCCACTTGTATAATCATCATTCATTGACGAACAAGAATGTGTTATAAATTTATTACTTGTCTATATTTCTGAGATGAGGTAGTAATTACAGTATTTATATAATTCGGACTATTGTCCTCATCTTTGTTACCATTTGTACGCAAGGAATGATGTTCATATACCCCATTGTTTGTAATAAAGTGTTCGGTTCGAAATTTCTAACACCTGAAGAAGACCAGAGTGTATAACAGCCGAAACGTCCTACAAATGGCAACAAAGATGAGACCAATAGTCCGAATAATATAAATACTGTAAAAACTACCTTATCTCAGAAATATAAACAAAAGGTTCCGATTCGAAATTGCTAAAACCTGAAGAAGGCCGGAGCGTACAACGACCGAAACGTCGTTCAAATGGCAACAAAGATGAGGACAATAGTCCGAATAATGTAAAAATCGAATTTATATTTAAATAATTTAATTTCCAAAAAATAACGAAATTACACACACACGCACACGCACACGCACACGCACACACACATGTAAGATAACGACATATATTATTATATATGAAGAAACAATATTCGGGGAATATATATGACAAAGTGGAAAAAGTTTCCTTGTCACGCGTTTCGTCAGTTAGGATTTCATCAGATGAAGCGAATCACAAGAAACCTTTTCCAGTTTGTTATGTATTTTCGATATTTATTCCATAGTATTTACGCTCTCACACCCTGATTGAGCACTCTGGAAGAGTGGGAGACCTTGTAAACATTAGCTCCTCCGGCATTTACCCACCACTCATTCGATAATGAATTGGAGCACTCTAGCTATTGCGCGTGTTTATACGCGCTTAAAAAGCCTACTTTCTTCTACCGGAAGCTCGTGGCCTCGGGGTAGAATCGCCAACTGACGCCGACTCGGTCGGGTTTCAATCCTGGGTTAGGAACCGACCGGAGTCTAAGCCGTACTGATGAGCTGTAATACAGCGAAACAGATCTGTCTGCGGATGACTATAGTGTGTATATGTATATATATATATATATATATATATATATATTAAATCCAAAAATGAAATAGCTTGCAGGTAAAATCCCCAAACCAGACCCTATTAATTTTAAAATGATCCACGTGGAGGGCTCGATGTAAATAGTATTATCTATTTACAGAGCCTAATATGTATATTTTTTTTCAAATAAAACTCCGAAAACCATATTCGTTTTATGGAGATTTCATCGAGGAAAAATTTCACTTCCTCAGCAACGAGACAAAATCAAAATTTTATTGCAAATATGAAACAAAAATGAATATTCCAGAAGGTTGCTCAAAATAATTTCATACATAGGAAGTTTATATTAAAAGGAAAAAGAAAGTAAATAAAATAAAAAAATAAAGGGAGGAAAAGTTAAGAAAAAAAAAAGAAATTTTCGATTACACCTATATCAAAAAATCCAAATTTAACCGTGTCACAGGAATGGAAGTGATAAGAGGAAAGGAAAAAGAAAAATGGGGTAGACAGGGGAAGAGTTAAAGAAGATAAAGAGGAGGAAAAAAGAAGAAGAGGAATAAGGGGGAAATCTTCAGAAACTATGTTAACGAATGCCCGCTTCAGAGGGTGAAAAGAAGGGATAAATAAATAAAAAAGGAAAAAGGAATAAATAAAAGGGATAAATAAATAAAAAAGGAAAAAGGAAAATAAAAAACACTCAGCTCTGTTTAAAGGTTTTCTCAAAAAAATTTTAATTTAATTTTTTAGTTTAAATTTTACTAGTAGAATAAAAATTGGGATAATATCATATCAGAGTGGGTCTAAAACGATAATTTTCACAAGTAATATACAGTGTTTATTGTCATCCGAAGACAGATCTGCTTCACAGCTCATCAGTATGGTTAGAATCCGATTGCTTTTTTACTCAGGATTGAAACCCGACCGAAATGGTGTCAGTCGGCGAATCTACCCCTGAGCTATGGGCGCTCGGTGCAAGTAGGCAGACTTTTTAGCGCATATCATTATACGCGCCCAATAACTAGAGCGCTCTAATTCATTTCACTGAATGAGCGATGCGTACATGCCCGATTAGCTACTGTTTATCAAAGTCTATTATTTTTCCAGAGTGCTCAATCAGGGTGTGAGAGCGTAGAGCATAAACATCAGAACGATGTTAAGAAAAAGTTTAAATGCGAAATAACTTTTTATTTTAAAGCTTCATAGAACATTTTATCAAAGAAAAATAATGATACAATTGTTATATAAATATTTTTATAACTTTATAAAAATAAGTTTAGTGAACTTTATATTTTGGAATTATATAATTTACATTTATATATTTTTTTCCTTGATAAAATGTTCTATGAAGCTTTAAAATAAAAAGTTATTTTATTTAGACCTTTTCTTAACACTGTTCTGATCTTTATGCTACTGTCCTTGTGCCATGTCCTTGTAGGCGATCATGGCTTTCCACTTCTCCCTACCCCTGGTGGCTCTTATCATGCTTTCTCCTGTTACACTACGCAACTCCCGCTCTGCCATCCACCTGCTCAGGCCAGTCAAGTACGTTACACGCTGTTTTTCCCTCTCTCTTTTTCCTTGCCTGTTAGTATCAGGTTCTCTAAGCACTCCTTCCTCATTGCATGTCTCAACTACTTTAGCACTCTCTGTGTTCTTGATGCTCAGTATTCATTTTTTCAGTATTAATTTTGTTTAATCCAAAGAAATAAATAATTAAATAAAGTAAGTAATAATAAAAAAAATAACAAATCACGTGTGGCCTTGTTCTCAGTTCTATAACACGACAAAATGAAATATGAACTCGCTCGTATTGTCCGGACCGCGTTTTTAAAAAAAAACATTCCTATAAATCTAGTCAGTGCCATGCGTGATACACGCCTGGACGATCATGTCTCGAAAGACATGATCGTCGGTTGCCATCGCTCTCCTCAGTAGACTGGTTGCCAGTCTAGGCTATAGAATCTGTTCTCTTATTTGACTTATAGATGGGGAAGTGATGTATTATATTTTTAAGTTGTAATCAGTGTGGGATCAGTTTATTACTTTATAACAATATAAAACTGATCCCCCACTTTATACCTAGAATACGCCTTAATCATATTTTCAACTATTATATTCAATCAGTCAGTTAAGTGCTATAAGTGATACACGATTGGGCGATCATGTCTTGAAAGAGATGTGACTGACTGGGCAGAAGATTATCCAGCAGTAGGTTGCCATTGCTTTTGTGGTAGACTGGTTGCCAGCCAAGTCTATAGAACCCAATCTGTCCTGTTTTTTAACCCATAACTGGAGGGAAGAGACAGATTAATACCTTTATTAGGGTATTTGCGTGGAAGTGAATGCATCGAATTCAACTAGAATTCGAACTCTGCTCGGAAGCGAAAATCACACTACAGCTTGTGGCGTCTCACATGACCACGCAAGAGTGAAGGCGATAAGTATTTAGTATGGAAAGCCATTAGGATTTAAGCCGAAAGCTCAGAAAATATTAATTAAAAACATGTATCCATATTGTGATTTTCCAACAATTACAGGGACGAAATCCGTAAGCTTAGAACCAGAATAATAAAAAGTATCCAAATGTCGTACAATCTTTGTCTTTATTTTTACCTGAAATTAAAGCCAAAATACGATGTTTAGAACGGCTTACGATTAAACATAACAGACATTCAATGTCTGTTATATATATATATATATATATATATATATATATATATATATATATATATAGTAAATTGTAGCAAAGTTGTGAAACTCGTAGGTTTTTTAACCTGCTGTTCATACATTTACTTTTATAAAGAGTCCTCGATACAACGTAGAGCTTTATATTGTATAGTACAATATATATATATATATATATAGAGAGAGAGAGAGAGAGAGAATAGATATATAGATAGATAGATTGTATTGTACAATATATATATATATATATATAGATAGATAGATAGATAGATAGATAGATAGATAGATAGATAGATAGAAAGTAAGAGATTTGGATAAATGTATGTTGGTACGCGTTAGGTTAAGGCGGAGTCGAAATCGGATAGACATATGCTTTAGAGATTGTGAAACAGTCAAAGACGGAATAACCCAGGCAAGAGGGATTTGTCAAATGGGTAAGGTAAATTTGAGAAATCAGACAAGGCATTAATAGAAGGCCAATTTCCGAGTGTTGCTCTAAATAAATTTCCTTTTCAAAATATACATGGTGCCTGTGGGTACTGGGTAATCATGAACGAGGACGGAAAATAGAGGGAGTAAGTGTTGGAAGTGGGTCACTAAAAGGCTCGCCTTTCGTTACAAACCCTTCAAAGTCTTGGTGTGCCACAAAAATAAAATAAAAAAAACGGGAGAGAGAAGAGGAATACGGGAGCCCTCATTCTCAAAGAAGCTTCCCTTTCACGTGTCAACTGGGCTTCTTTCAACACGCTCAACAGACACGTCGCTGTATTTCCACGCCTTGACTCAACATGTGTGTTACAAGAATACCTCGGGAAGGGCGTTCGAATCCAGGCTAAAATCACGGCGAATGCACCATGGCAGAATACTAAATATTCAACAAATACTAATTTCATAAGATATCCTCCCCACATAGGTATACACATTCTCTCTCTCTCTCTCTCTCTCTCTCTCTCTCAATATATATAAAAGAAAAATTAAAGCAGACACGTTATTTCATGGTAAATCAGAAATATAAGCCCATTTCAGGCGAACCTTCATCAGCTGCCTTAATTTTTCTTATATTTGCTCTATATGTGTTTATATACATATATATTTAGAACTCTCTTACCTCTGCATGTACAGGATACTCCTTTAGATTCTTCTATACTCACACCGCATGCTGATATATATATATATTATCATATCGCCCCAAGCAAGGCGACAACGCCACCGATGCGCAGGGGGCTACGTAAGAGTAAAAATATTGGAAAAGAGAAAGCCGGAAACCACATCCTAAACAGGAAACAAGGGATGAGCCTCTTCACCTGTTCAATAGATGTGGGTGGAGTGTGAACCGGGCGATAGTTTAGTCTATCCACTCCAATTGAAAAAAAAAATAAAGAAAAGAGTGAAAATATTGGAAAAGAGAAAGCCGGAAACCGCATCCTAAACAGGAAACAAGGGATGAGCCTCTTCACCTGTTCAATAGACGTGGGTGGAGTGTGAACCGGGCGATAGTTTAGTCTGTCTACTCCAATTGAAAAAAAATAAAGAAAAGAGTGAAAAGATTGGAAAAGAGAAAACCGGAAACCGCATCCTATACAGGAAATAAAGGAATGAGCCTCTTCACCTGTTCAAGAGACGTGGGTGGAGTGTGAACCGGGCGATAGTTTAGTCTATCTACTCCAATTGAAAAAAAAAAAAGAAAAGAGTGAAAAGATTGGAAAAGAGAAAGCCGGAAACCACATCCTAAACAGGGAACAAGGGATCAGCCTCTTCACCTGTTCAATAGACGTGGGTGGAGTGTGAACCGGGCGATAGTTTAGTCTATCTACTCCAATTAGTCCATCTACTCCATGGAGTTATTAAGTGAATAAAACTATAAATTAACCAATCATGAAACAGCTGAACACGGATCACAGAACGATCAAAAAAGAAATTGAAAATGTTTAAAAAAAAAAAAAGAGGAGGATATGTAAAGAGAAAAGCCGAAGATTAAGAACATTTATTACTTTCTAATATCTTTAACCAAACTATGAATTAGATAAATTGAATCGCTGATTTGTTTTCTATGTCTTATCAACCTTTTTCAAGTTGTTTAACGCTAGGAAATATTTTTAGATTCTAAGAATTTTTTTGTTTTTTAAGATACAGGTATACCTCACTTTATGTCAGTAATTTGTTCCAGGAGAGACAACACAAGTTGAATTTACTTGTCACTAGGCTAAACTACAAATAACCATTCCCAGTTCTGTATTTTATTTATTTTAAATGCATTTTTAATAATATATGGTCAATAAGAATCTATTTTAAGCAAACAAACAAATTTTAGTTTTCTAATATAGTACAGAAAAAAAGTAATCTAAATTTACAGTTACATGTATGTATATACTTGTAAATGGTAACCTTTACAGTATATTGTGGACTGTTTGTGAATGTGGTTTGTTTTAAGGCATAAAATAAAATAATTTTGTTAAGGTTAAATAACAAAACAGTTATTAAAATTATTTTGTGAAAGTAGAAAAGATTTACGTTCAATTTTACATATGGTTTTAGATTCTTTTATTTTTATTGTACAGTAAGACAATTTTATGTTCTTTTAACACTTTTCTAGCGATATTACAAGTTCAATATGTGGCGAATGGACGTAAACTCAAATAAAATAAACTTGATTTTTGCAATGTAGACTCGAGAACAACTTAACTAAAAATGACAAAACCCGAGGTATACATGTAATAATTTCGTGACCCATTTTCGTGGTATACATGTAATAATTTCGTGACCCATAGCCGAGGAAGAATATGCGCAAATTCCCAAGGGTCTTTGTGCATAAGTGAATATAATGAACACAACGAGAACTGGAATTTGGCTCTCCAATAAACAATTCCAAGCCATTACTCCATATGCGCATTCAAGATTTACAGCACCTGGTATTCTCAATTAGACACCCACTTACTCACAGATCAGGTTTAACATTGCTGAACTTTGGCGATCATACAGGAATCGGTGTTTCAACATGATATGGCCATAAGCTAAGTTGGCCAAAGAAATCTGTAAAAACTGATTACTCACCTCATTGAAATTAATTATAATTTATAACCATTTTAAATGACGTTAAAATTCGAAACTTAATATAAAATATTAAGTGATATATCTATATAGAGAGTTCAGTAGATGTTATCCAGAGCAATATGATATTTATAAAGGAAAACTCAACAAATTATTTAAATTAGTTATAAATTATAATTCATTTCAATGAGCTAAACCAATTTAGCTCATTGAAATAAATTATAATTTATAACCATTTTAAATGACGTGTTGTGTTTTCCTTTATATATATATATATATATATATATATATATATATATATATAGTCATCCGCAGACAGATCAGTCGGCGATTCTACCTCTGGGCCATGGGCGCACGGTAGAAGAAGGCAGACCTTTTATCATGTATATTATCATTATTCACGCCCAATAGCCAGAGTGCTCTAATTCATTATTGATTGGCTGATTGATTGACTGATTGATGTTTAATTACTTAGCTTTTGGTTATAATAAAATTAGACCAGTACACAATTGTATTAAAAAGTGTTCAATACAATTATATTGTAGAATTTTTTAATATTCTTCGTTTGTAAACGAATTATTACGCGACCTAGGTTTCTACCATGTGGTGTCTAGAGGCAATTTGCAATAACTGATTTTACCGTTTACCGTTTACCGTTTTTTTTTCACGTGACGGGGAATGTTTGAACGCGCAATTTTTAAAATTACAAGAAATCATTACCGCCTTTGAATTTAAAAATTCTTTATAACGTTTATATATTCTTTTAAAATGTTCTAACACTTTTCCTGCTACAAGGCAATATTTGATTTTTAAACTGCAATATCGTCTCTGATGATGACCGATGACGTTCGTAAGTACCAGGACAACTTTTTGAACAATTTTTATACAAATATAATTCGGAAATAAAAGGTCTAATCAGAAAATATGAAAAAATTCAAAAGAAAATATATAAGACTATGTTGTCTCTATTGTGTAACAGAACTTGTTTAAAATATATATATGTGTGTATGTGTGCGTGTGTTAATAAATTGCAGTTTTACAGTCATATAGATTTGTTACGGCCAAAAGACGAAGTTAAGCAACGTCGTAACCGCTTAAGAATACATGTTAATTGAAGCTTAGATGTCTCAGTAGTACATTTTATAATTGTGATTTTCAAAGACTGGTTTACATGTGACACTCGGTGAGGATCGAACTCACTGTTCAGTCGTAATTGTGCTATCGAGACAAACTTACTAACCATTACACCACATTACAAATTATTAATCGGGGAGCCGAATTCAAATTTCACTTGGGTTAATTATATTTACTTACGCGCAAATAACCTTGGGAAAATTATGAATGTACCTCTTCTCCTATGGGTTAAATATCTCCCCCCAAACCCATAAAAATTTATTACAATCTACAAATATTTTTATGGCTTTAATTAACCTGATAAGAATTGATAGGCCGTAAAAAGTGAATCACTCAATAAAGAAATAAAGAAATTGAAATGATTAAAAAAATTTTAATAACTGTATCGCTCCAAGCAGCGTATTATACTGCCACTGTTTTGCAGGGGGTTACATAGGAGGAAAGTTATGAGAAAGAGTGACTGGTTATAGGAGGTGTCAGGAAGCGAGTAGGAGAAGGATGAGAATACTGCAGAAATGAGATGAGAGCATGAGAGAGAGGATGCAAGTTAGGGAGATAGGAGATGACTATTGACTTTATATTTAATTTTTTTTTTTTTTAATCGTATCACCCAGAGCAAGTCGGTAACGCCACTGATGTGCAGGGGGCTACGTAATAGTGAAAAGATCGGAAAAGAGAAACCCGGAAACCATATCCTAAACAGGGAACAAGGGATGAGCCTCTTAACCTGTTCAATAGACATGGGTGGAGTGTGAACCGGGCGATAGATAGATCTAGCTACTCCAATTGAAAAAAAAAACAAACAAAGTGAGAAGATTGGAAATTCTTGGAGATTTTAGCTGTCGGGGAAGCAAGTTAACGAAAGGGAATTCCACAGGTGGGAAGTGCAAGAAAGGAACCTGCTGAAGTAAAATTTGTGTTTATATTTTATTGGTTTCACAGTAAAAGGGTGGGGCGTAGTTGCTAATGTTGTGGCTTGTGTAAATTCATATATAGGAGACACCAGTGAGCTAAGTTCATCAGAGCAGAAGCCGTAGGAGTATTTGTAGAAGAGACACAGGGAAGCCACACTGCGCTGGTGAGAAAGTGACTGTATCCGAGCTGCCAAGTCAGGATCGATCACATTGCAGATTCTCCGTTGAATTTTGTCAAGGACCCCTAGGGGGATAGCAGAATGACCTGACAAGATATGGCAGCAGTATTCAATGCACGGGCGAATGGTAGATTTTTACATGTGCAGGATTAGGTAATATTATTTTTGAGTGACAGGTTATAGAGAAGGATTAATGTGGTCATAAAGTGAAGGATCAGTTTATATATTGATTGTAATGTAGAATTGATCCCCCAAATTATATGCACATGATAATAGTATAGAATTTTTTTTTAATAATCATATCGCCCCAAGAAAGGCATTGTACTGCCACTGTTGCGCAGGGGATTAGATAGGAGAAAGTGATGCGAAAGAGGGGTAGGTTACAGGGGATGTCAGGAGGAGGGTAATAGAGGGATGAGAATACCGAGGATGGAGGTGGAGTAGATGAAAAAAGAGCTTGAAAGAATGGATGCGAGTTAGTGAGATAGGAGATGTCTATTGACCTTACATTTACATTTCTGGAGATTCTAGCTGTCGGAGAAGCAAGTATATGGAAGGGAATTCCACAAGAGGGAGGTGCAAGAAAAGAAGCTGTTAGAGTAGAAATTGCGGTTACATTTTATCGGTTTCACTGTAAAAGGGTGGGACCTAGTTGATAATCTAATAGCTCGTGTAAATTCATACCTAGAGAGAAGCAATTAAATTATTTATAGAAGAGGCATAGGGAAGCCACATTGCGCCGGTGGGAAAGTGGCTGCCAACTCGGTATCGATCACATTACAGATTATCTGTTGAATTCTGACATGTCTCCCTTAAAGCAGCAGATAGATGGAGCATGGTTATCCGTGTAGAGTGAATCCGAAAATTCTTCAACTAATCTATTATCTGCCCAGCCCTGTGGGTAGGTGCATTTCCCTGAATATAGGGAAAATCTTTTTGCAGCATCGTTTGTCGTTTTTCTGCCATTTATTTAAATAAGAATAGCAAGATTAAATAAGATACTGCATTTAGCTCGTCTTCCGATTATTATCTTCGATGTTTCCTGTTCCTTCGAAACATAGGGGGCCATGACTCTCCACGATTTCCTATGTTTTAATCAATACAGCATGTTGGATTCCGAATTGTTTAGCTCTTCTGACGATCATCGTTTTCGATGTGTGCCATCAGTACATAGGGGATCATGTCTCTCCACAACTTTCTATCCTTTTTAGTACTTAATAAGTTTTATACTATTTACATTATTCAGACTACTGTCCTCAACTTCGTTGTTATTTCTATGACGTTTCGGCCGTTGTACGCTCCGGCCTTCTTCAGGTGCTAAGAATTTCGAACCAAGCCCTATTACGATTACTGGGGTCTATCGTTAATAGGTTTTGTCTGTAGGGTCGTTGACGAAGATGAGAAACAACGTAGGTTCGAGAATAGTGCCCTGGGGTTGCGTTAATGTGAAATGAACTTGATGCGCATCTGTTCAATATGACCCCCGTTACACGATTTGTTAGGAATGAAGGGATTAAACCAAGTATCATCCAGAAACACCGTTACCTTTGAATTTTTGGATAAGGACAACATGACAAACTCTGTCGAACACGAGACAAAGTCATAATATGTGCAAAGAAATGAAAAAATACGATGTGCTTGGATCTATTGTTTTATCTAATTATTGCTTTTATTGAGCAAATTAGCACAGTACGTCTCTACTATGAGCTTAATGGCCGAAGTAGTTGCGTTTCCATTAGTTGTCGTTGTTTGATCCTATATAAAATGCTTTCGGATGATTTCAAATATCAGTCCTTATTGTGATGATAAGCACAGACAATAGCTTCCTTTTCTAATTGGCTTTGTCCCATCAGTCACTTAAGTACCATACGTGATACACATTTTGGGCGATCATGTCTCGAAAGAGACCGGACAGAAGATTATCCAGCAGTAGATTGCCATTGCTTTCTGCGATAGATTGGTTGCCAGCCTAGGCTATAGAACACAATCTGTCCTGTTATTTAACCCATAACTGGAGGGAAGAGACGATTAATACCTTTCCCAAGGGTATTTGTGCGTAAGTGAATGCAAAGAATTCCGCAGGTATTCGAACTCGGCTCCCCGAGTTCTCGTTCCAAGCCGATATCCAGTGCACCACAACATGCATCCTTGTCCTATGTTCTTCTTCTTCTATGTGCCCTGTCCCTTCAGGACGTAGGCGATCATGGATTTCCACGTCTCCTTATTTCAGCTAGCTTATAGCACGCCTTCTCATGTTGCTCCATGTGACCCTCGTTCAATCATCCACCTGATCAGGTCTTTCCATTATGTTATCTGCTACTTTCCCGTGTCTATTTTTCCCTCAATTTGGCCTGTTAGTATCAGATTCTCCAAGCCCTCCTTCCTCATTGCATGTCCCAGGAACTTCAGCTGTCTCTTCCTGTTGCTCAGTATTAATTTCCTTTTCGTTTCCGTCCTTTCTAAAACCTCATCATTGGTCACATGCTTGATTCATGATATCCGCAGCATCCTTCTGTAGAACCACATTTCAGTTGCTTCAAGTTTTTCCTTCATCTTTGATGATATTGTCCAGCATTCACTGCCATGTCGAAGAACTGACTTTACATAGCAATCCAGTACTCTCTTCTTTGTCTCTAGTGAAAGTTTCCTGTTTCTTAATACTTTACTCAACTTCTCGAATGCTTCTTTCGCCATGCCAATTCGCCTTCGGATCTGTGTGTCGCACTTTCCGTCCTCTGTTATAACATTTCCCAGAAAAATGTTTATTAACTTCTTTTGTGGATTAGCTTCTTACGTATTGTCTACGGGCGCTATAATTCGATCCCAGATAAAAACCAGGCTGATATTTATATACTTATTTTCAAATTGAAGAAGTCAAACCTGACTTTTATCACTTCTATTTAGCTTTGTATTTTAAGATGCAAGGCTTAGTCAATTACAATGTTCATTAAAAAGGGTGTTGGACTCCCACCCTTAGTGTGAGGACTGACTTCAGTATCTTCCATATCTTATCGTGTCTGTCGAGTCCCCCCGACCTGAGTTGATCCATATCAGCGATTTTAAACCAAACTAACCTTAACTTTTAGAAAAAGGAAAATGTCGACTGGACAGTCACAATGCCGACTTATTTTTGTATACGTTCCGAAGATGTTGAATGTTGTATATAGAAACTCTCTCGACAATAACCCAGTTTCATCCGGTGCTGGGGCCAATGAAGGAAGGTGATGAAGGTCAGAAGAATAAAAGCGAGGGGAAATCTTTTTTCAGATTTCATGTCATCAATATTAAATCGGCGCGACAGGAAAATCCGCAACTTGTTTCAATCATTCATTAACTAGAAAAGGTTTTGTTTTTTCATCGATCTTTATCGATTTTTGTTTTTTTAAACAAATGGATTTCCAGGCTTTTTATCTTTCTACTCCCCCCCCACCCTCTCTCTCTCTCTCTCTCTCTCTCTCTCTTTCTCTCTCTTTCTCTTTTCTATCACCTCTTGCAGTCTGGGAAGTTAGGTATAATGGGTGATATGGCTGCGCAGAAATTGTCTGACAGTCAGCACTGGCTTCCCTTCGCTTCTGTGGCATGGTGCGAATTCCTCTTGCCAGACATGGCTTTTCAGCAGCTGCTGCCTTGGCCCAGATCGGCACTACCTCCTCAAGGTACTTGATGTAGACCTCCGTGTTGAGTCTGCGTGGAAATGAAAGGAGATATAACGTGGCCATCACTAGTCATCACTCCAAATACCGTAATGTTGACTGGATATATCATCCAGTTTGTTCCAAAATTTTGCACCATTCTCTGATTGTCACCTAAACATTCGGAAATGTTCATATTGTAGCATCCGGCACGAATGCCAAGCGGGACAGCATGCTATTTCCAAATTTCTGAGTGAAAGCGTCATTGTGATCTTTTTATTACATACGGTGCCCAACTGACCGTGCTATATTGGGAAGTCGACAAACCAAAAATAAACAAAGCAAATGCGTGAAATCAAATATAAAAATAGCGATAATTTACTATCCATCTTATATATATATATATATATATATATATATATATATATATATATATATATATATATATATATATCCTAACCTCCTACTTGGTTAACTGGTGACTTTATAACAAATTGTGTTTGACAGAGTCTGGTACGTAAGCAAGGTAAAGGGCTATAGTGTCTCGGGCCAAATATATGATTTCATCCAATCCTTTGTAACAAATTGTGCAATAAATGTCTTATTTCGTCGTTTTATGTAGGACCCGTTGAAGTGCAGTTTTATGATGATTAAAATTTCATTAGAAATAAAGAAAAGATTGATATGTGATATCTGTCGTTCTGTATGAAATTAAATGTTGAACGATTTCATCAAAGATGAAGGAGAGGCTTGAAACAGCAGAAATGTGGTTTTACAGAAGGATGCTGAGGATACCATGGACAGAGCATGTGTGCAATGATGAGGTGTTGGAAAGGATGCAAACGAGAAAAAACTGATAATAAATATCAGGAAGAAACAAATGAGGTACCTGTGACACGTAATGAGGAAGGAATGCGTGGAGAACTTGATACTCACAGGTCGGATAAGTGGAAGTAGAGACAAGGGAATGCAGCGCGACACGTACTTGTTAGGTCTGAGCAAATGGTTGACAGAACGGAGCTTGGAAGAGATACCAAGAGAAAAATTACTGAGAGCGACAAGAGACAGAGCCAAGTGGAAGTCCATGATCGCCTAAGTCCTGAAGAGACACAGCACATGAAGAAGAATTTTTTTCAGAGAGCGAAACACGGCGAAAATCTTGCCTTTCGTCATTCACTTCTCGCACTCACTGTGCGTAAAGCTTTTGAAATCGATACGACGACATTTAAACACACGCATTCTCTCTGATAAACATAAACGTCACGTGCACAGGAAATTACTTATATACAAAAGAAAACTTTACACTTGAAGCAAAATACATTAACGCAAATATACTCATTATGATATACACAAACTGAATCGTTTGATATAAAGATATGTCCCCAGACATATAATACACTTGTCTATAGACATTTATTTAGCTTACTTTGCGGAACCTTGATCATGAATATAGGACACCCTGTGAGAACTGAACTTCCTATACAGTAAAATATTTCTGCTAGACAAAGGTCATTCCGGTGGTCATTTGCAGAGAACACCTTTTCTAGGCACAATACTTCACCAGTTGACAAACCTTAAGAATCGAACGGGAATGCTATTGATGAGAAGAACCGTTCATATCATTTTTATATGCTGTGCCCATTCAATGCATGGACGACCAAGGCTCTTCACAGCTTCCTATGCTTTGTAGCTCAGATCTTTCCTTATAACTATTCATACTCCTTGTTCTGATATTCATTCATGCAATCTCATTAATCACTGTTTCCCTCTAAACTCATGACCTTTAATCTATCCCGTGAGTAACAATTTCTCTGCTCCTTCTTTCCTCTTTATATGTTTTAAAATTTCTGATTTGAAATACAATTGGCCTTTAGTGATCCTTTCCATAAAAAAAAGAAAAGAAAAACAGTTTACTGTGAAGACGTCTGTAAATGAATGGAAGAAAACTATAACATTTTTTAAAGTAAAATCACGTCTAGGAAGGCAATTTTAAAATATATATATATAGCCATCCCCAGACAGATCTGTTTCGCTGTATCACAGCTCATCAGTACGGTTAGATTCCGATTGCTTTTAACCCAGGATTAAAACCCGACCGAAGTGGCGTCATTCGGCGATTCTACCTCTGGGCTATGAGCGCTCGGTAGAAGAAGGCAGACTTTTTAGCATGTATATTATCATTATGCACTCCTAATAGCCAGAGTGCTCTAATTCATTATTGAATGAGCGATGCCAGGGTACCTACTGTTTTTCAAAGTCTACCATTCTTCCAGAGTGCTCAATCAGGGTGTGACAGCGTAAATATATATATATATATATATATATACGCTCTCTCTCTCTCTCTCTCTATATATATATATATATATATACGCTACTCTCTCTCTCTCTCTCTCTCTCTCTCTCTTATATATATATATATATATATATATATATATATATATATGACTATTTACGCTCTCACACCCTGATTGAGCACTCTGGAAGAATGGTAGACTTTGAAAAAAAAGTAGCTACTCTAGCATGTATAATTCGCTCATTCAAGAATGAATTAGAGCACTCTGGCTATTGGCAAACGATACATGATACACTAAAGGTCTGCCATCTTCTACCGAGCGCCCATAGCCCAGAGGTAGAATCGCCGACTGACGCCAATTCGGTCGGGTTTCAATCCTGGGTAAAAAGCAATCGGATGTTTAACCGTACTGATGAGCTGTGATACATCGAAACAGATCTGTCTGCGGATGACTATATATATATATATATATATATATAATGTCATCCGCAGATATAGTGTCAAATTGTATTAATGTTTAGTGCCAAAATTTCAGATGTATTTAGTGGTTTACTGGTAGAAAGGCATTTTAGGCGAGCAGGGTTTTTTGCCACAAAGTGTTCGATATCAAGATAAGAATAGAAAATTAACAGAATTAATGCGAAGAAGTCTGTCTGTTAATATTACTGTATTATCTTCACCCTTGAGGTTTATTTATTGTTCACGAAACTTTGAAGTCGGCATAACTAAAATAATACTACTCACCTAAGTAACAAACTTCACGTTCATTATTATCATTATTATTCCCATAGCCCAATTCGGTCGGGTTTCAATCCTGGGTTAAAAAGCAATCGGAGTCGAACCGGACTGATGAGCTGTGATACAGCGAAACAGATCTGTCTGCGGATGACTATATATATATATATATATATATATATATATATATTAAAAAAGGATTAATTCAAAGATGTTGAATGGCCATTTCGATATGAAGATCCCCACGGGGACGACACATCACCTCAGCAACAGAAAAACCCTTTCAGAAACTGGAGAAAAATTAGTCTACTTTTCCTCTTTAAATAGATTGCAAAGAAATTAAAAAATAAATAATAAAATAAAATAAAATAAAATAAAAATAAAAATAAAGGGAAAGAAAAAGAAAAAGAAAAAGAAAACGAAAAAGAAAAAGAAAAGATAGAATAAAATCAAATAAATAAGAAAAGAAAAAAAAATTTCTGGGTTCGCAAAAAAAAGGGAGAATGTAACTAAAAATTAACAGACAGCCGTGTTAAATCGACGTCAGTTAAAGCAACACGGAAAAAAGGTGGTAAGAGAGATAAAAGAAGGAAGGGGGGGAAAAAGAAAGAAACTAAAGAAAATTTTTTTTTTAAATATTACAGACGCTGGACAAATTCAAAAACCTAATTTCCCCAAAACGTTGAAGTATTAGAAAAAGGCCTTTACTTAAAAAGGCATAATTATTAATAAAAGGGAATAAAAAGATATAGGATTTAAATAAAATTATTTTTTAAAAAATTAGGTCATTTGAAATTAAACTAAATAAAGACAACACTAGGTAAAAAAAAAAAAAATTAATTACAATTATTATATACAAACCTATAGAAGTACACACATACATACATATATATACACACACAATTCTACGAATAAGAATACATATATACATACACATACACACACATACATTCAATTTATTACACACTTATATACATATACATGCGTATACACACATATATATGTGTGTACACACCTATATACAAAAAATTCATATACACATAATATACATGTGTACACATACATGCACACATATACACACACACACACACACACACACACACACACACACACATATATATATATATATATATATATATATATATATATTCCATATGCACTCACACACATACATATTAATGAATATTATGAAAAGGAGCATTTAAATAGCTAAAAAAAATTTTTCAAAATTACATATAGCCCACATACATAAATACATATATACATATATATACATATATATATACAAATATGCACATCCACACACAAACATACACATATACATAAAAAAAAAAAATTAAAATTAAAATTAAAAAAAAAATTTTTAAATATTAAAAAAATTATAGAAAAATTTAGAATTTAAAAATTAAAAATTAGAAGTTAAATTTTAAAATCCGCCCTATGGCGGCACTTGTTTATAAATTCCCTCCTAAAGTTCAAAAGTAAGTCCTGATGAGGATACTTCAAAATCAGAATCTTCTCCAATAAACACAGACGACACCTATCACGAAAACTTTTAGGAATACAAGCTGAGCCTATTAATTTCCAGCTGATTATAGGGTCCTGCCCTTCCTCCTTCATTTCCCAGAACCTACGTGATAGTGCCGTCTGGAATCTCTGTTTAGGGTTCGACATCATCCGCAGACAGATCTATATATTAGGTGATGGATTAAATGTTAGAAAACAGTTAATGAGAAGCTCTACCAGGAGTTATTATTATAATTATTATAACAACATTAGATGTGCAGATGGCACAGTGTTGATAGTCGACAAAGAATGGAATGTGCATGAACTTTTACAGAAGATATTAAAAGAAAGTGAGAACAAAGGACTAATTACCAATTGTGAGAAGATAAAATTTGTAGTTATCAGCAACTGGAAAGGCTCAAGATACCAATTACAAACTAGAGATCCAAAAGCAAGAAATTATAAAATTTTATGTATCTGCGAAGCATTTTAACAGAGGACAGAACACCTTATATCGAAGCCCGAAGTTGTATTAGAATAGATGAAAAATGTCACCTAAAATCTCGGCAAAGTATTATGAAACAAGAAAATTTTCTTAAGAAACGAAGAAAAGGGTGCTGAGCTATTAGTCCTTCTTTATGTAGAGGCGCGAAGCAAGAAAGACGCTGTTCTAAAGGATAATGTACATGAAATGAAGAAAGAGTGCTTGGAGTATTTGACACTCACAAGATATACTAAGCGCAAGAGGGGCCGAGGAAGGCAGCAGATGATCGATGTGACGAGTTTTGTAAATTGCTAGTAAAACATGGGTTGGGAGTGATAGCGGAAAAATAGACTAAGAGCTACAAAGAATAAGACGCTGTGAAGAGACATGATCACCAACGACCTGAAAGCATGTAAAAATCCCCTCATGTGTATTTGTGTGTGTGCGTGTGTCACTGAGAAACTGATTTTTATGAATGTATCATTTTCTTCATCCGGGTACCCTAGGAGAGTAAGACAACTACTAGGATATCCTATGCAGACGTTTATTCAAACACACATAATAACTAGCAGTATAGCCCGGCGTTGCTCGGGTGTAATGAAAGCTTTAAAACTAATCCATGGTCCTGGAGCTCAGACTCCTTGGACCTATAGATTACCTATAGATTCCGAAACGGCTGAACCGATTTTCTTGGAAATGTACACAGTTGTACTATAAGCGTCTGCGAGTGTTCTTAGCTAGGTTTTGTGTCGAGGTACCCATGATAAATATTGAAAATCGATAATCGAAAAAATCGGGTTATAGAAGGAGTGGTCCGATTTTAATCAAATTTGATACACTCATAGACAAAGACATAAGAAACGATATTCAGAAGTTTCAAGGTTGCAGTTCTTACAATAGTGCAGAAAATCTATAATATATATATATATATATATATATATATATATAAGGCAAGATATTTGTGTGTGTGCCTGTTTATCTGCCTGTATGTCTGTATTTTTTCAGCCCTTTTATTTTAGTTTTTGCTTCGAGTTTCGCTCTTAGTAGGTATAATTGTAGTTCTTAGTCTCAGCCAGGATACCATTTACTCAGAGGACTTATTTAGCCTTCAAAATTCATTTTACGACGAAAAAAACTTATTTGATATCGATACCAGGAAATCAAAATTTGGCTTACATCCATTCATTTTTCTTTTAGTCTACGGTTTCGCTTTAACTGGAAACAACTATTGATTTTAGTCTTTCGTGCCAACGTCCAAAGAGTCTGAGCTCCGGGATCTTGGATTAGTTTTAAAGCTTTCATTACACCCGAGCAACGCCGGGCTATACTGCTAGTTATTATTAAGAACAAAATTTTTAATCGATAGATTTGGCAAATCAACGAAATCAATTAAGCAACATATTTCGTTTTGTGAAGCTGTTTAGAAACTTTATCAAACAATAGCTTATTTGGCAACGACTGATTTGTGTCTAATTTTATCAAACAATAACTCATTTGAGAATATCTGATTTACTCATTCTTCTTTTTGGTCCACGGTTCTATAGATCTGACAATGGTGATGCAGCCAGCAAAGAAGCAAGACTTAAAGGGAATCGGGTTTCCACGCGATGTCGACCCTTGCCGGCAGGAGATCGAAGCAAAAGGAAACATAGCCGATCATAGCCTGCGGAAATGCAGAGAATTGGCGATTTCTTGCTAGCACTATCGCTTCCGGTTAGCCCGGAAGGACCAGTGAACGGACGGATTCACTGACCCTGGGAAAATTGAAATCTCCACGTGCAAACCACCTCTTTATTTAGAAATCAAACAAGCCGAGATTCTCCGGTGAATAGTGAATATATTGAAAGCAATAATTGTCATTTTCAAAACGGATAATAAACCACTCTTTCTTTCAACTTCCTTCTTTCGATAATAATAATAATAATAATAATAATAATAATAATAATATATATATATATATATATATATATATATATATATATATATATATAGGTATGCATGTATGTTTGGGTAAAAACCAAAGAAAATAATTTAAGAACATTTTTCTATATTTTTGTGCTACGTCGGTTATATTCCTTCCACTATCAGACTTTAATGAAATAAACTACAGGCTGCGATAGATGAATTGTCGTCTAAATGACGCAAAAGATGAAAGTAAGTTTGTAATCTAATTTTAACAGATATAATTACAAATTTACTCAAAAATATCTTAAAATACTAAATAGTAATTTCATCTAATAAAACCACGGGCTCCGTTTTATTTGGAATCTCTTGCAACTCTTCTGGATGCTCTTCTTCTTTAAGTTGATGAATGCTGCAATGATCCTTGCTTTCCGTTCATCTTTGGTGTTACAAGGAATTTTGTTGGTCTCTCGTTCTTCGGTGTACTACACATAAGAATCAAGGGGGTTGCACTCTGGGGACTTACATAGCCAAATATAAAAAGTGATGTGGTCTCATTGTCTGAAAGCCATGACTGGGTTTTCTTAACAGTCGTACAAGGGGCAGAGTCCGTTTGTCAGATATAAAGTCTTCGAACAGCCACCCTCTTGATCCAGGGCAGCACTAACTTCATGTCATAGACGTCCGTGTTAGTTCTGAGGCTCTGTGGGAAGTTGAATAGAGGCATATCGTCACCATTACTAGTGACCACTCCAATCACCTTCGTAATCACTATTAAACTCATCCAGCTCTTTTCGAATTACGTGTCTTGTTCTCAGATTGACACTCTGAAATGATCGTATTGGAGATCCCGGCACAAATTCCAAGCAGTTCAGTACGCCGTCTTCAAATTTCTGTCGGTTTGAATTGCATTGACTATGTTTTTCTAAAAAAATGTTGTTTAATTGTATTCTGATCAAAAAATGACAGGTAATTTTACGGGAGAGCGTAGTTGTAGTAAAACCAATATATGTAGTGGGTTTACTTTACTACCAGAGAAAAACATTGTCATGTAGTCAGACAGATTTTAGTCAACAATACAATAATCCTTGCTCATACACACAGTAAAAAGAATCTTCAGATATTGGAGGCCATCTACACTAAATCCAAACGACCCTCACTTAAGAAAACCACGTTTAAATCTGGTCATAACACATTACATTGCATTTAAATATATGGTTCTGTTATCATTTCGAGCTCTCACGTGGTCTGACGTCATAGAACCGCATTACAAATTTACGAACTGCGTTTGCTATTTTTGGTAACTGTTATTGTTGCTTTACAAAGTTTTATGTCAACACAACTTAAAATCATCGCTGATAGTGGATGTTTTTATGTTAACTTCCTTGTAACATCTATGAAGATGGCTCGTGTGAGCCGAAAGCTTAGAACCAACTTAATAAAAATAAATGTTGGAGATTTTTTGTCTTTATTTTCAACTGAAATTAAAGCCAAAATACGACGTTTAGAACGGCTCATGATTAAACATAATAGACGTTCATTGTCTCTTATATTTAACAATATATGTTTAGAAAATTATCTGCTGTCTCGATACACTATATATATATATATATATATATATATATATATATATTTGCGAAACATGTTAATGACATGGATTTAATTACGCAAAAGTTATTTTTCATAATATCATGTTAATTTACTTCGAATCTTTCTATTAACTTGAACCGTTTTCATTGCAAATTTCAAATGAAACTTAAAACAGCTCTTTTAATCTTCTGAATTAGGGATCAAGCTTTGCCTCCAAAAGTTCTATAAAGATGAGCATAGCAAGTTGTAAAAAGGCCTTAAACTTAATAAAAACAAAGTTTTATTCTTCAGATATTTATGTTATTATTAAGTGGAAAGAATAAAGTATTTCTGTTTATTTTTATTATTTCATTTAATTTTTTAGTCTTCTCTAGAATGTTCTAATTTTTGGTTAAAATTGTTCTTTTTCTGTCACCGGTTGGGCGAAAGATTAGTAGAGGGAAATTTAGCGTCTTTTTTTGTCGGTAAAACCACATTGTTTGGAAATTCTAGCAAAAATAAATTACTTGATGTATTTTAATTAATATTTCAGCACTTCTTCAAATATAATTGAAATTATTTTTTTTTATTTTTTTTTAGAAAATCTTGTGAAAAATATAATTTTTACATTTGTTACTTCGACTTACTTAATTTTAGCTTGGTTGAATCTTTTGATTTAGTTTATCAAGGTAATAAATTGAATTTAATATTACCAATAAGCAAATTAGTCTGCTGTATTTTGGAAACTTATCTATAATTATTGATTTTTTTTCTAAAATAGCTGGTTAGCACTTCTTTTAGTCGTCTTTTATGAGAATGTAATTTTCTTTGTAAAGAAAATTTCAAAAAATAAAATATACTTTTTCTTTTAAAAAAATTCATTTTAATCATTAGGTATCGTGTTTTCTGTTGTAATACAATTTTTTATTTTTTATTTTTTTATTTTTTATTTTTTGCTGCGTGTGTACGTAGAAGCGATATGTGTGTGTAAAATATCTAAACTTATTTATAAATGGAACTTTGTCTGTGTGCGTGTGACTGTCTGTCTGTCTGTGTGTATCCGTTACCTACAAACTCCGAAACGGCTGAACAAATTTTCTTGAAAGTTTACACAGTTGTACTATAAGCGTCTGCGAGTGTTCTTAGCTAGGTTTTGTGTCGTGGTACCCCCGATAAATATCGAAAATCGATCATCGAAAACTCGGGTTATAGAATGAGTGGTCCGATTTTAATCAAATTTGATACACTCATAGACAAAGACATGAGAAACGATATTCAGAAGTTTCAAGGTTGCAGTTCTTACAATAGTGCAGAAAATTTGATATTGATACCAGGAAACCAAAATTTGATTTCCATCCATTCAGTTTTCTTTCAGTTTACGGTTTCGCTTTAAGTGGAAACAACTATTGATTTTAGTCTTTTGTGCCAACGTCCAAAGAGTCTGAGCTCCAGGACTATAGATTAGTTTTAAAGCTTTCATTACACCCGAGCAACGCCGGGCTATACTGCTAGTGTAAAGATAAACGCATATCTCATCAAAATACAAAACTGTAACATAGGAATACGCTGTACGAATATGAAGTGTCTTTTGACCATGATTCTTCTTCTTCTATGTGCCATGTCTATTCAGGACGTAGGCGATCATGGCCTTCCACGTCTTTCTATCCCTGGTGGCTCTTAGCACATTTTCTCCTGTAACATCTCGCAAACCCCGTTCTATCATCGACAAGCTCAGGCTCTTTAAATATGTTATCCGCTGCTTTCCCCTATCTCTTCTCCCCTCTATCTGGACTGTTAGTATCAGGTTCTCCAAGCCCTTTTCCTCATTGCATGTCCTTGGAACATTCAGCTGTCTCTTCGTGATGCTCAATATTAATTTCCTTTTCGTTTCTATTCTTTCCAAAACCTCGTCATGGCTCACATGCTCGGTCCATGATATTCGCAGCATCCATTTGTAGAAGTACATTTCAGCCTCTTCAAGTTTTTTCTTCATCTTTGATGATATTGTCCAACATTCACTACCGTATTGAAGAACTGACATCAGAAACCAATCTAGTACTCTCTTCTTTGTTTCTAGTGAAAGTTTTCTGTCTCTTAATAGATTACTCAACTTCTGGAATGATTCCTTCGCCATGCCAATTCGCCTTCGGATCTCTGTGTCGCACTTTCCGTCTTCTGTTATAACGCTTCCTAGGTATGTAAATTTTTTACTTGCTTGATTTTAGTATCCCCCACCTGTATTTGGCATTTTGGGTTGCTCTTTTTACTGATGACCATGCATACAGTTTTCTTGCACTATATTTGACCATGATAAGATTCTAAAAAAAATTCAACCGTGAAAGAAAACTGATGCTATAAAACTGTTTATCACACCACACGATTTTTAAAAAAAGGTAATATTAATCCTCGTTACGATAGAAAAGTACATACGCCTCTTGATAATTACGATATTATCAGCCGAAAGGACACGGAGAATCAAAATTATATATATTTTCTCGAAATTTTCAGTCTTCGAAAATTAAAACGACAGGCTAAGCTGCGTAAACTTAATTTGCAACATGTCAAGGAGAAGGTAAACTCTGAATTCAAAACCGTGTATATGAATTTCAGTCAGTTAAGTGCCATACGTGATACACGCTTGGGCGATCATGTCTCGAAAGAGACATGACTGACTGGGCAGAAGGTTATCCCGCAGTAGGTTGCCATTGCTTTCTGCAGTAAACTGGTTGTCAGCCAAGGCTATAGAACCCAATCTGTCCTGTTATTTGACTCATAGCTAAAAGGGGAAGAGATGTATCATATAATAAACTAGTAATTAGTGGGTGATCAGTTTATGACTTAATAACAATAGTATGACGGTCCCCCACTTCATGCTCAGTAGAAGCCTTAATCATGTTTTCAACTGTTATATTCAGTCAATCAGTTAAGTGCCATACGTGATACAAGCTTTGGGCGATAATATCCCGAAAGAGAGCTGACTGACTGACTGGGCAGGAGATTATCCCGCAGTAGGTTGCCATTGTTTTCTGCGGCAGACTGGTTGCCAGCCAAGGTTATAGAACCCGATCTGTCCTATTATTTGACTCATAGCTATAGGGGGTCAGTCAGTTAAGTGCCATACGTGATACACGCTTTGGGCGATAATATCCCGAAAGAGAGATGACTGACTGACTGGGCAGGAGATTATCCCGCAGTAGGTTGCCATTGTTTTCTGCGGCAGACTGGTTGCCAGCCAAGGTTATAGAACCCGATCTGTCCTATTATTTGACTCATAGCTATAGGGGGTCAGTCAGTTAAGTGCCATACGTGATACACGCTTTGGGCGATAATATCCCGAAAGAGAGCTGACTGACTGACTGGGCAGGAGATTATCCCGCAGTAGGTTGCCATTGTTTTCTGCGGCAGACTGGTTGCCAGCCAAGGTTATAGAACCCGATCTGTCCTATTATTTGACTCATAGCTATAGGGGGTCAGTCAGTTAAGTGCCATACGTGATACACGCTTTGGGCGATAATATCCCGAAAGAGAGATGACTGACTGACTGGGCAGGAGATTATCCCGCAGTAGGTTGCCATTGTTTTCTGCGGCAGACTGGTTGCCAGCCAAGGTTATAGAACCCGATCTGTCCTATTATTTGACTCATAGCTATAGGGGGTCAGTCAGTTAAGTGCCATACGTGATACACGCATTGGTTATCATGTCTCGAAAGAGACATGACTGACGAGACAGAATATTATCCCGCAGTAGAATTCCTTGCATTCATTTACGCAGAAATACCCTCGGAACGAGAAATCGGGGAGCCGAGTTCGAATTCCAGCTGAATTCATTGCCTTCACTTACGCGCAAATACCCTTGGGAAAGGTATTAATCCGTCTCTTCCTTCCAGTTATGGGTTAAATAACAGGACAGATTGGGTTCTATAGCCTTGGTCGGCAACCAGTCTACCGCAGAAAGCAATGGCAACCAACTGCGGGATAATCTTCTGCCCAGTCAGTCATGTCTCTTTCGAGACATGATCGCCCAAGCGTGTATCGCGTATGGCACTTAACTCACTGACCCTTGGAAAAAGTATTAATCCGTCTCTTTCCTCCAGTTATCGGTTAGATAATAGGACAGATTGGGTTCTATATTCTTGGCTAGCAACCAATCTACTGCAGAAAGCAATGGCAACCGACTGCGGGATAATCTTCTGGTCAGTCATTCATGCGTCGAAAGAGACATGATCGCCAAAAGTGAGTATCACGTATGGCACTTAACTGACTGACTGACTGAATATAATAGTTGGAGACATGATTAAGACTTCTACTGGGCATAAAGTGGGGGATCTGTTTTCTACTATTTTGAAGTAATAAACTGATCCCCCACTAATTACTACTTAATAATGTAATACATCCCTTTCCCCTCTAGCTATGAGCCAAATAACTGGACAGATTGGGTTCTTTAGCCTTGGCTGGCGATCAATCTACCGCAGAAAGCAATGGCAACCTACTGTGGGATAATCTTCTGGCCAGTCAGTCATGTCTTTTTAGAGACATGATCACCCAAAACGTGTATCACGTATGGCACTTAACTGACTGATCAGTTATACCACCCGAACATTGAAGTATACAGCAACTGGTATTCCAAGTAGTTACCCATTTAGTTACATGATAAGACACAAGAAGTGTCGAAACAAAATTTGATATTTTGTAGTGATATTATAAAATATTGATGTTAAAATTCCTGAATATATATATATATATATATATATATATATATATATTAACCTCTCTTTATATATGCTTATGTTATATTGATTATAGGTAAGTAACGTATTATTTGTTGGCATGCTCTTACTCAACCCCGCCACCTGTCTTCCATCTGACACTCATCTCTTTACCACGTGTCGACTTAATCCTCACCTCATGATTTCCGCCATCTGGTGAACTTGTCCGTGGCCCAATTCCGGTTTGACCTCTGACCCATCTTCTGGCGTATGGATTTCGGTAAGGTCGGGGCTACCATAGAAACATGCAATGAATGTTAGTGCACGCATCTCCGTTTCATATTCTGACACAAATTTCCGTACACATCCAAAATTCAATTAAATATCGTACTCTAAAAAAAATTAAACGTTATTCCGAGAATAATATAATATAATATAATATAATATAATATAATATAATATAATATAATATAATATAATATAATATAATATAATATAATATAATATAATATAATATAATATAATATAATATAATATAATAACGGTCATATCACGTTGAATACACCGGTTCTCGTTCGATCACCGAAGTTAAGCAACCCTGAGCCTAGTCATTACTTAGATGGGTGACCGCTTGAGAATACCAGGTGCTGTAAGCGTTTATCGACGGAGGTGCGTTGGGGTGCAGTGGGTATCGGCTCGGAATTCCAGTTGAATGCACTGTCTTCACTTATGCGGTAGTACACTTGGGTAAGGTATTAATCTGTCCCTTCCCTCCAGTTATGGGTTAAATAACAGGGTAAGACTTGGGACCCTGCTCTTAAACAAATCCCAATGAAACTTCCTCCATCGGAGAGGAAGCTGGCTCAACCCAAATAGGGTCAATGCGGCTTATATACATAATAATATTTCCGTTATTTTTTGCCTTTTTTTTTTCACGACAATATAATATAATAGCATTATCAACATGCAAAAAAAAAAATAATGGAAACATTATTAATAAAAAAGTAAAAGCCAACATTCCATCAATAATATCAACGACGAAAATGGATACAGTGTGCTGACCGTGTTTGGAAAAAATATTCCTATAACTCTAGATAAATAGATAAAAAAATTAATACATTCATTTAAAAGTAAAAAATAAAATCATACGTGATAATAACTAAAAGAATAGCCGAAAGCGCTTGGAAATACAAAACATTCAGACAATATTTACATAATTTTATGTCTAGAAAATATGAAAACTAAAAAAAACAAAAAAAAAAAACAGAAACAAAACCGCAGTACTCAGTCAGTCGTTTTTTAACGAAACTGTTATATATATATATATATATATATTAAAGCACATTATTAAAGATATATATATATATATTCATACATATCTATCTATATATATATATATATATATATATATATATATATATATATATATATTAAAGCACATTAAAGAACTAACCTTACAATCATGCTAAAAATTACTACAAAAGCCAGAGCTAGGACCCCCTAGAAATGATACACCTTCACTATACTAACACTCCTACATACACCACAAACTGGAATCTAATTTTTTTAAAATTCTTTAAAAAATGAAAAATTCCATAGAAAAAATCGATTTACTAAATTCTAAAGTAAGGTTTAATATACATGATTAGATTAATTATGAAAACCATCCTTAATACACACATTAAACTTCACCTATTACCTTAAATACAAACACACCTTTTACCTATTCACCTATTACCTTAAATACAAACATTCAATCTTTCCTCCTACATTAAATTTTACTTATTATGTACATATTACCTATTTACCTATTACCTTAAATTTTTAACATTAAATTTTACCTCTTACATTAAATCTTACCGCAAACGGTGATCTAATTAAAATTTGAAATTTTATAGGAAAAATCGGTTTCCAAACTCTGATCTATTTAAAATTTAATAGAAAAGAAATCGATTTCCTAAATCCAAAATTACGATTAAATATACAAAATTAGATTAATTATAAAAAATCTGCTTGAATACAAAAATATTCTGTACAAAATAAGCATCCCACCCCTTACCTGCTCCTCTAAGAAGTCCAAAGGATATAGTCTAGTAGCAAGATAATAAAAACTTGCATTCCAACTGCTAATTTTAAATCTGTCTACAAAATTCACAGACACTCATAAATCAACCATATTCACTACCCACACCACTTTCTTCGAAATTCTAACGGTTAATCCACAAGACTTATTCCCTTATCACTAACCCCCATCAACATCCCACACACAACTGACCAAATATCCGAAAAAAGGCTTTCCATTCCTGTGCACAACGCCTGATGAGACATTGTAGTTTCAATGTCGAAACAAATATCTGACACGTTAGTCACGCTAGTGACCTGAATACAAGTTAACATGTTGTGCAACAGCGAGTATATTGCGACAGAACAACAGGAATATTCGCTGACGAAGTCTTCTGTCAATACGACTGATTTCGAAAAAGTCCGATATCATTCTAGCACAAACATCTCAAACTATTTCTATCCAGGGCTAATCGCTCGATTTTAGTATGAGGCATATTGACAGACGAGAGAATACTCGTCTTTTTAGTTTGTCTTTAAAACTGAACAACTGGAGGTTATATCTTACGCCATATCAGGCTTTAAACATCGGTTCACCTTAATCACTGAAGTTAAGCACCATTGATACTGCTTAATATTTAGATGGATGACCGGTTGAGAGTTTCAAGTACTGTAAATATTGCTTTTCAATTCAATATGAAAAAAACTACAGTGTGTATGAGTAGTAGTTTTTGACATGGATTGGCGAGCAGGCTACGAGATTGGAGTGTTTGGAAAACAAAAAAAAAACGGTCATTATGGGAGGAGAATCGATTAAGACTCTCACAAGCATAACATATATATATGACGTCTGTTCTGTTTAAAGATATATATATATATTTTTTTTTTTTTTTTTTTTTTTTTTTACCTAGTATTGTCTTTATTTAGTTTAATTTCAAATGACCTAATTTTTTTTTAAAAAATAATTTTATTTCAAATCCTTTCTTTTTATTCCCTTTTATCAATAATTATGCCTTTTTAAGTAAAGGCTTTTTTTAATACTTCAACGTTTTGGGGAAATTAGATTTTTGAATTTGTCCAGCGTCTGTAATATTTAAAAAAAATTTTTTCTTTAGTTTCTTTCTTTTTCCCTCCCTTCCTTCTTTTATCTCTCTTACCAACTTTTTTCCGTGTTGCTTTAAATGATTCAACACGGCTGTCTGTTAATTTTTAGTTACATTCTCCCCTTTTTTTTGCAAACCCAGACGATGTCAATTTTTTTCTTTTCTTATTTATTTGATTTTATTCTATCCTTTTCTTTTTCTTTTTCCTTTTCTTTTTCTTTCCCTTTATTTTTATTTTTATTTTATTTTATTTTATTTTATTATTATTTATTTTTTAATTTCTTTGCAATCTATTTAAAAAGGAAAAGTAGACTAATTTTTCTCCAGTTTCTGAAAGGTTTTTTTCTGTTGCTGAGGTGATGTGTCGCTCCCCGTGGGGATCGTCATATCGAAATGGCCATTCAACATCTTTGAATTAATCCTTTTTTAATATATATATATATATATATATATATATATATATATATATATATATATATATATATATATATCTTTAAACAGAACAGACGTCATAACTATCCCAAATCCGAGGAACCTTTCGGCCAACACTTATCAAGGACTTCGTTGGCTTAATTATAAAGGGTCAAAGAAGGACAAAACAAATATATATGTACATATTATCGTACGTTTTAAGCACGACTCGGAGTTTCATGCATTATGCATTCAGCAGGTGCATATGATCAACTGTACAGATTATTGCATTAAGCATGAAACTCCGAGTTGGGCTTAAAACGTAGAATAATGTATTTTTATTAATAAATAGTTTTTGCTCTGTTATGCCGCATTGAGCACTCTTTTATTAACACTTGATTAATATTTATATATTAATGTGTATCTGCGTGGATGCACACATATATATATATATATTTATTTACATTCATACATATATATATATATATATATATATATATATATATATATTAAATCCAAAAGGGTGATTAGATAGGTAAATCCCAAAAACCTGATCCTAATTAATATCAATTTCATTAATATTAAAATTAATCAAGGTGGAGCGCTCCATGCAAATATTTTTTTTTTGTTATTGGAGTAGATAGTACCCACTATTACCCGATTTTACACTCCACCCACTTCTTTTGAACAGGAGTAGAGGTGATCGCCTTGTATGTTTTTTAGGAAGGTGTTTTCGGTTCACTTTCCTTCTACTTCGTGTTTAGCGTTAGTTCGGCTGGAAGCTCTTTGCAGTTATTGAGCATGGTGGCAACGCCTCTTTATTCTGAAGGTACCGGGTTGGCAGTTTCCAGGTTACTGCTTCCGACTGGTAGTTCGGAGCCCGAACTCTTTAATCAGCGTAGAATCATTCCTCCAAACTAACTCACCTGATATCTTAGTCATATGTGAGACTAACCTTGAGCCTCCTATCCCCTCCTCTGCGTTTTTCGTTCCTGGTTATCTTCCCCTCTCCAAGAAGGACTCCAATGTCCATATGCATGGGCTTGGTATTTATGTCAGCGAACACCTACCTCCAGCCAGGTTAACATCTCTCGGATCCCTGGATTACGCTTTCATGTGCTTCCGTCTCTCACTTCTAAGATCGATTAGCTATCTCTTGTTCATCTACCGCTGCACCTCTAACTGTTCATTCACTCTTTTCTTTTCTTATTTTTTTCAATTGGAATAAATAGGCTAAACTATCGCCCGGTTCACACTCCACCCACGTCTATTGAAAAGGTAAGAAGGCTCATCCCTTTTTCCCTGGTTAGGATGTGGTTTCCGGCTTTCTCTTCCTATCTTTTCACGCTTTTTTTTTCAATTGGAGTAGATAGACTAAACTATCGCCCGGTTCATACTCAACCCACGTTTATTGAACAGGTGAAGAGGCTCATCCCTTGTTCCCTGTTTAGGATGTGATTTCCGGCTTTCTCTCTTCCAATCTTTTCACTCTTTTCTATTTTCTTTTTTCAATTGGAGTAGATAGACTAAACTATCGCCCGGTTCACACTCCACCCACGTCTATTGAACAGGTGAAGAATCTCGTCCCTTGTTCCCTGTCTAGGATGTAGTTTCCGGTTTTCTCTTTTCCAATCTTTTCACTCTTACGTAGCACCCAACACATCAGTGGTGTTACCGCCTTGCTTGGGGTGATATGATTAAAAAAAAAAGTTTACAGAGCTAAATACAAAAAATAAAACAAAAATGTCGATATTTGAATCTGTTGGATAGCCATTTCTACAAGGATATCCTCGCTTCTTCAGCAATGGTGAAACGAAAATTTTATTTACTCAAATTCAAATTTATAAAGTTTCCGTTTAGCCATTACTGAAGAAGCGAGGATTTCCTCGTAGAAATGGCTATCCACCGGATTCAAATATGAAAAGTTTTGTTTTATATATATTATTAAGTAAATCATTGTGCTTTGTATTCGACCTCAACAGAAAGCAGCAAGCACTGAACTGCCGTTTCGTCCTATATTTGGGACTCATCAGCAGTGCGCATCCACTACCAAGAAATGAACCCAGACAGTTTTAGGTTATTAAGTTGATGTCATACCAACTGTACCACGGGCTCCGGTGACGAAGAGGTAACGAATTAAGCTGAATGAAGTGCGCCACACCTCACGAATTGGAACTAATCCAAGATCCTTTGCCCATAGGGTAGTGCCTCCCCAAGCTCGATGATTTACTTAGTAATTGTTCAAATTCTCGTACTACTTCTTGAATTATATCTCTGTGCTTCAACCACGAAACACACTATGGATTCAGTTGAAGAAGACGTCCAGTGCTTTCTGCATTCTGTTGAGGTCGAATACAAAGCTCGATGATTTACTTAATAATTGTTCAAATCCTCCTACTACTTCTTCAATTATATATATATATATATATATATATATATATATATATATATATATATATTAATTCAGATACTTTAATCCAAGCGGAAAAAGCAGGAAGGTAAATTCCAAAAACCCGATCCTAATTAATATTAAAAATTTTATTTTAATATTAAAAAATGATACAGGAAGAGAGCTCCATGTAATAAAATATTACATAGCAAATATAAATTAAAAAAGGATTAATTCAATGATGTTGGATGATCATTTCGATATGAAAATACCCACGGGGGATAACACATCACCTCAGCAACAGAAAAAACCTTTCAGAAACTGGAGAAAAATCAGTCTAATTTTCCTTTTTAAATAAATTTGCAAAGAAATTAAAGAATTAAGAAAAGAAAAAATTGACTTCGTCTGGGTTCGCAAAAAAAAGGAAAGAGAATTGTAACTTAAAATTAACGGACGCTTTTTTTTTGAAAAAAACACTAGAGTTATCTCTCTTATTTAACATTTGCAGATGTGGGTCGTAAAAAAAAGAAAAAGGAGAAACAATTTGAAGGGTTGACCAAGAAAAGAAAAACAATGAATTAATAGAACGAAGAAAGAATGGCGAAAAATATAAAAAAAAGAAAATTGATAGGAGACACAATTTGAACGGTTGACCAAGAAAAAAAAAAGAATGAATTAATAGAACGAAGAAAGAATGGCGAAAAATATAAAAAAAGAAAATTGATAGGAGAAACAATTTGAAGGGTTGACCAAGAAAAGAAAAAGTACGAATTCAAGGAAAGACGAAAGAATACTTTTGTGGATTATTGGTAGAAAGACAAATGAGAAATTTATTAGGGAAAGAAATTTGAAGGGTCGACTAAGAGAAGAAAATGATGAACGCATTAAGGAAGCAAAAAAAAAAAAAAAAGGTCTATTGATTAAATTTAGAAAGAAAAATGTAGGAAATTTTTTATCATAAATAGAAATATGAAAAAAAATAAACAGGAGAAAGAATTAATATTTCGAAGAAAGAATGGCTAGCGAATGAAAGTAAAAAGAAAAAGAACGAAAAACTGAGCCGACGAAGACAAATGGAAAAAATAAAAAGACAGAATGAATAAAAGCGTAAAAGATTAAATAAAATAAAACATAAACTTAATAAATTTGAAGAAAGGCGGATATGAATGAAACGATGAAAGAATTTAAATAAAATATATCGACAAAAACGAAATCAAATAATGAGACGCAAAGATATCGTTTGCAGCAAAGAATAACAATGGAATCGTTTTTTGCCAGTGACATTTAGGTAGATCAAGAGGTGGAAAAGGTCCTGTCGAGGGCAAGGAAATGAAAGAGGGTGGCGCTAAAACGGAGCCTCATATAGCTTCGAAAACATTAGCGACCTTCAAGGCTTATGAAAAGGTCAATTAGTCAAGTAAATCTCATCTTCTAGGAAGTGAACTCACGGACACGGGGTTCAGAGGTTGAGAACGAATTTCACGCGATTTATTTAAGGAGTAGACGGCTTCACAGCAGGACACCGGAAAAAGGTCACTTGAGAAAGAAACTGACAAGAAAACTTTCATAATATCTTATGTCTAAAAATAAAAGGTAATGAAATAATGTTGTGCCAATATTTCAAGTAAAGAATGAATGTCTACCTAAAACCTCAGTACAGAAATCCGGGATTTTACAAAGTTTAGAAAAATAAACATTTTAAAGCCTTTATCTGTTTTTAATCTCGAAAAACGAACTATTTATATTTAGATTATTTATGTAGATTAGAAAATTAGACCACGTAATGAAGATTGTTTAACGCCACACTTTCAAGAAAAATGATATGTCGAAAATTAGTATTTGAAAGCACTGCTTTCTATTTAGGTTATAGCATGAAAAACTGGCTTGAAAATTGCATAACGCATAAAACCCCGAGTCGTGCCACCCACAGACGATAATATATATATATATATATATATATATAAGTTAAAAAAGGATTAATTCAAACATGTTGGATGATCATTTTGATATGAAAATCCCCACAGAAAAATTAAAAGTAGATTCATACTTTTCTTAACCCGTGCAACCCCTGGTACTTACTGCATATATATATATATATATATAACTCATATTTATTGAGATAATGTACCTATCTCAGCGCTTATATCTATTTAACGATTAAATCCCCTCATATCTATCTATCTATCCATCAATATCTCGCAGATGTTTATATATATATATATATATATATATATATATATATATATATATATCCCTAGTTTTTTGTCTATTTATCTCATGCCTTTCGTATCAATCTAACTCAGTATGTTCAGATTTCTCCAGATGTTCCAGATGTTCAAATATCTATCTATCTATCTATCTATCTATCTATCTATCTATCTGTCAGTAAGTCTGTTGGTTTTAGTATTATATCGAAAAATATATATCGGTTTTCGTATTTTGTATAACAAAAGTTAAGTTGTTGATCTCGTTAATAAGTTATTATTGCGATCCGAACTTTACCACACAAAAAACTCTTTTTTACTTCTAAACTTAAATTTAGATTTGATTTTGTTAAAAATTTATAACAGCTTTTTTATCAATTGCGATGTCTCTCTCTCTCTCACTGTAGATCTCTCCCTCCGTTCCTACAATTTTATTTTTTTTATATTTATCGGTATTCTTTCTTCGTTCTATTAATTCATTCTTTTTCTTTTATGGTCAACCCTTCAAATTGTTTCTCCTATGAATTTTCTTTTTTTATATTTGCCGCCATTCGTTCTTCGTTCTATTAATTCATTCTTTTTCTTTTCTTGGTCAACCCTTCAAATTGTTTCTCCTATCAATTTTCTTTTTTATATTTATCGGTATTCTTTCTTCGTTCTATTAATTCATTCTTTTTCTTTTCTTGGTCAACCCTTCAAATTGTTTCTCCTATCAATTTTCTTTTTGATATTTGTCGCCATTCTTTCTTCGTTCTATTAATTCATTCTTTTTCTTTTCTTGGTCAACCCTTCAAATTGTTTCTAAAATCAATTTTCTTTTTTTATATTTGTCGGCATTCTTTCTTCGTTCTATTAATTCATTCTTTTTCTTTTCTTGGTCAACCCTTCAAATTGTTTCTCTTTCAATTTTCTTTTTTTATATTTGTCGCCATTCTTTCTTCGTTCTATTAATTCATTCTTTTTCTTTTCTTGGTCAACCCTTCAAATTGTTTCTCATAACAATTTTCTTTTTTTATATTTGTCGCCATTCTTTCTTCGTTCTATTAATTCATTGTTTTTCTTTTCTTGGTCAACCCTACAAATTGTTTCTCCTATCAATTTTCTTTTTTATGTTTGTCGCCATTCTTTCTTCGTTCTATTAATTCATTCTTTTTCTTTTCTAGGACAACCATTCAAATTGTTTCTCTTTCAATTTTCTTTTTTATAATTGTCGGCATACTTTTTTTGTTCTATTAATTCATTTTTTTTCTTTTCTTGGTCAACCCTTCAAATTGTTTCTCCTGTCAATTTTCTTTTTAATATTTATCGCCATTCTTTCTTCGTTCTATTAATTCATTCTTTTTCTTTTCTTGGTCAACCCTTCAAATTGTTTCTCCTATAAATTTTCTTTTTTATATTTGACGTCATTCTTTCTTCGTTCTATTAATTCATTCTTTTTCTTTTCTTGGTCAACCCTACAAATTGTTTTTCCTATCAATTTCTTTTTTAAATATGTCGCCATTCTTTCTTCGTTCTATTAATTCATTCTTTATCTTTTCTTGGTCAAACCTTCAAATTGTTTCTACTATCAATTTTCTTTTTTATATTTGTCGCCATTCTTTCTTCGTTCTATTAATTCATTCTTTTTCTTTCTTGGTCAACCCTTCAAATTGTTTCTCCTATCAATTTTCTTTTTTATATTTGTCGCCATTCTTTCTTCGTTCTATTAATTCATTCTTTTTCTTTTCTTGGTCAACCCTTCAAATTGTTTCTTTTTCAATTTTCTTTTTTTATATTTGTCGCCATTCTTTCTTCGTTCTATTAATTCATTCTTTTTCTTTTCTTGGTCAACCCTTCAAATTGTTTCTCATATCAATTTTCTTTTTTTATATTTGTCGCCATTCTTTCTTCGTTCTATTAATTCATTGTTTTTCTTTTCTTGGTCAACCCTACAAATTGTTTCTCCTATCAATTTTCTTTTTTATGTTTGTCGCCATTCTTTCTTCGTTCTATTAATTCATTCTTTTTCTTTTCTAGGACAACCAATCAAATTGTTTCTCTTTCAATTTTCTTTTTTATAATTGTCGGCATACTTTTTTTGTTCTATTAATTCATTTCTTTTCTTTTCTTGGTCAACCCTTCAAATTGTTTCTCCTGTCAATTTTCTTTTTAATATTTATCGCCATTCTTTCTTCGTTCTATTAATTCATTCTTTTTCTTTTCTTGGTCAACCCTTCAAATTGTTTCTTCCTATCAATTTTCTTTTTTATATTTGACGCCATTCTTTCTTCGTTCTATTAATTCATTCTTTTTCTTTTCTTGGTCAACCCTACAAATTGTTTTTCCTATCAATTTCTTTTTTAAATATGTCGCCATTCTTTCTTCGTTCTATTAATTCATTCTTTATCTTTTCTTGGTCAAACCTTCAAATTGTTTCTACTATCAATTTTCTTTTTATATTTGTCGCCATTCTTTCTTCGTTCTATTAATTCATTCTTTTTCTTTCTTGGTCAACCCTTCAAATTGTTTCTCCTATCAATTTTCTTTTTTATATTTGTCGCCATTCTTTCTTCGTTCTATTAATTCATTCTTTTTCTTTTCTTGGTCAACCCTTCAAATTGTTTCTCCTGTCAATTTTCTTTTTAATATTTATCGCCATTCTTTCTTCGTTCTATTAATTCATTCTTTTTCTTTTCTTGGTCAACCCTTCAAATTGTTTCTCCTATCAATTTTTTTTTTATATTTGTCGCCATTCTTTCTTCGTTCTATTAATTCATTCTTTTTCTTTTCTTGGTCAACCCTTCAAATTGTTTCTCCTATCAATTTTCTTTTTTTTATATTTGTCGCCATTCTTTCTTCGTTCTATTAATTCATTCTTTTTCTTTTCTTGGTCAACCCTTCAAATTATTTCTCCTATCAATTTTCTTTTTTATATTTGTCGCCATTCTTTCTTCGTTCTATTAATTCATTCTGTTTTTTTCTTGGTCAACCCTTCAAATTGTTTCTCCTATCAATTTTCTTTTTTATATTTGTCGCCATTCTTTCTTCGTTCTATTAATTCATTCTATTTCTTTTCTTGGTCAACCCTTCAAATTGTTTCTCTTTCAATTTTCTCTTTTATAATTGGCGCCATTCTTTCTTTGTTCTATTAATTCATTTCTTTTCCTTTCTTGGTCAACCCTTCAAATTGTTTCTCCTGTCAATTTTCTTTTTTATATTTATCGCCATTCTTTCTTCGTTCTATTAATTCATTCTTTTTCTTTTCTTGGCCAACCCTTCAAATTGTTTCTCCTATCAATTTTCTTTTTTATATTTGTCGCCATTCTTTCTTCGTTCTATTAATTCATTCTTTTTCTTTTCTTGGTCAACCCTTCAAATTGTTTCTCCTATGAATTTTTTTTTTATATTTTTCGCCATTCTTTCTTCGTTCTATTAATTCATTATTTTTTTATTCTTGGTCAACCCTTCAAATTGTTTCTCCTATCAGTTTTCTTTTTTATATTTATCGCCATTCTTTCTTCGTTCTATTAATTCATTCTTTTTTTTTTCTTGGTCAATCCTTCAAATTGTTTCTCCTATCAATTTTCTTTTTTTTATATTTTTCGCCATTCTTACTTCGTTCTATTAATTCATTTTTTTCTTTTCTTGGTCAACCCTTCAAATTTTTTATCCTATCAATTTTCTTTTTTATATTTGTCGCCATTCTTTCTTCGTTCTATTAATTCATTCTTTTTCTTTTCTTGGTCAACCCTTCAAATTGTTTCTCCTATCAATTTTCTTTTTTTTATATTTTCCGCCATTCTTTCTTCGTTCTATTAATTCATTCTTTTTTTTTTCTTGGTCAACCCTTCAAATTGTTTCTCCTATCAATTTTCTTTTTTTATATTTTTCGCCATTCTTTCTTCGTTCTATTAATTCATTCTTTTTTTTTTCTTGGTCAACCCTTCAAATTATTTCTATCAATTTTCTTTTTTTTATATTTTCGCCATTCTTTCTTCGTTCTATTAATTCATTCTTTTTTTTTTCTTGGTCAACCCTTCAAATTGTTTCTCCTATCAATTTTCTTTTTCATATTTATCGCCATTCTTTCTTCGTTCTATTAATTCATTCTTTTTTTTCTTGGTCAACCCTTCAAATTGTTTCTCTTTCAATTTTCTCTTTTATAATTGGCGCCATTCTTTCTTTGTTCTATTAATTCATTTCTTTTCCTTTCTTGGTCAACCCTTCAAATTGTTTCTCCTGTCAATTTTCTTTTTTATATTTATCGCCATTCTTTCTTCGTTCTATTAATTCATTCTTTTTCTTTTTCTTGGCCAACCCTTCAAATTGTTTCTCCTATCAATTTTCTTTTTTATATTTGTCGCCATTCTTTCTTCGTTCTATTAATTCATTCTTTTTCTTTTCTTGGTCAACCCTTCAAATTGTTTCTCCTATGAATTTTTTTTTATATTTTTCGCCATTCTTTCTTCGTTCTATTAATTCATTATTTTTTTATTCTTGGTCAACCCTTCAAATTGTTTCTCCTATCAGTTTTCTTTTTTATATTTATCGCCATTCTTTCTTCGTTCTATTAATTCATTCTTTTTTTTTTCTTGGTCAATCCTTCAAATTGTTTCTCCTATCAATTTTCTTTTTTTTATATTTTTCGCCATTCTTACTTCGTTCTATTAATTCATTTTTTTCTTTTCTTGGTCAACCCTTCAAATTGTTTCTCCTATCAATTTTCTTTTTTATATTTGTCGCCATTCTTTCTTCGTTCTATTAATTCATTCTTTTTCTTTTCTTGGTCAACCCTTCAAATTGTTTCTCCTATCAATTTTCTTTTTTATATTTGTCGCCATTCTTTCTTCGTTCTATTAATTCATTCTTTTTCTTTTCTTGGTCAACCCTTCAAATTGTTTCTCTTTCAATTTTCTTCTTTATAATTGTCGCCATTCTTTCTTTGTTCTATTAATTCATTCCTTTTCTTTTCTTGGTCAACCCTTCAAATTGTTTCTCCTGTCAATTTTCTTTTTTATATTTATCGCCATTCTTTCTTCGTTCTATTAATTCATTATTTTTCTTTTCTTGGTCAACCCTTCAAATTGTTTCTCCTATCAATTTTTTTTTATATTTGTCGCCATTCTTTCTTCGTTCTATTAATTCATTCTTTTTCTTTTCTTGGTCAACCCTTCAAATTGTTTCTCCTATCAATTTTCTTTTTGATATTTGTCGCCATTCTTTCTTCGTTCTATTAATTCATTGTTTTTCTTTTCTTGGTCAACCCTTCAAATTGTTTCTACTATCAATTTTCTTTTTTATGTTTGTCGCCATTCTTTCTTCGTTCTCTTAATTCATTCTTTTTTTATTCTTGGCCAACCCTTCAAATTGTTTCTCCTATCGATTTTCTTTTTTATATTTATCGCCATTCTTTCTTCGTTCTATTAATTCAATCTTTTTTTTTTCTTGGTCAACCCTTCAAATTGTTTCTCCTATCAATTTTCTTTTTTTTATATTTTCCGCCATTCTTTCTTCGTTCTATTAATTCATTCTTTTTTTTTTCTTGGTCAACCCTTCAAATTGTTTCTCCTATAAATTTTCTTTTTTTTATATTTTTCGCCATTCTTTCTTCGTTCTATTAATTCATTCTTTTTTTTTCTTGGTCAACCCTTCAAATTATTTCTATCAATTTTCTTTTTTTTATATTTTCGCCATTCTTTCTTCGTTCTAATAATTCATTCTTTTTTTTTTCTTGGTCAACCCTTCAAATTGTTTCTCCTATCAATTTTCTTTTTCATATTTATCGCCATTCTTTCTTCGTTCTATTAATTCATTCTTTTTTTTTTCTTGGTCAACCCTCCAAATTGTTTCTCCTATAAATTTTCTTTTTTATATTTGTCGCCATTCTTTCTTCGTTCTATTAATTCATTGTTTTTCTTTTCTTGGTCAACCCTTCAAATTGTTTCTCCTATCAATTTTCTTTTTTATATTTGTCGCCATTCTTTCTTCGTTCTATTAATTCATTGTTTTTCTTTTCTTGGTCAACCCTTCAAATTGTTTCTCCTATCAATTTTCTTTTTTATATTTGTCGCCATTCTTTCTTCGTTCTATTAATTCATTCTTTTTCTTTTCTTGGTCAAACCTTCAAATTGTTTCTCCTGTCAATTTTCTTTTTTATATTTATCGCCATTCTTTCTTCCTTCTATTAATTCATTCTTTTTCTTTTCTTGGTCAACCCTTCAAATTGATTCTCCTATCAATTTTCTTTTTTATATTTGTCGCCATTCTTTCTTCGTTCTATTACTTCATTCTTTTTCTTTTCTTGGTCAACCCTTCAAATTTTTTCTCCTATCAATTTTCTTTTTTTTATATTTTTCGCCATTCTTTCTCGTTTTATTAATTCATTCTTTTTTTATTCTTGGTCAACCCTTCAAATTGTTTCTCCTATCAATTTTCTTTTTTATATTTATCGCCATTCTTTCTTCGTTCTATTAATTCATTCTTTTTTTTCTTGGTCAACCCTTCAAATTGTTTCTCCTATCAATTTTCTTTTTTTTATATTTTCCGTCATTCTTTCTTCGTTCTATTAATTCATTCTTTTTTTTTTCTTGGTCAACCCTTCAAATTGTTTCTCCTTTATCAATTTTCTTTTTTTATATTTTTCGCCATTCTTTCTTCGTTCTATTAATTCATTCTTTTTTTTTTCTTGGTCAACCCTTCAAATTATTTCTCCTATCAATTTTCTTTTTTTTATATTTTCGCCATTCTCTCTTCGTTCTATTAATTCATTCTTTTTTTTTTCTTGGTCAACCCTTCAAATTGTTTCTCCTATCAATTTTCTTTTTCATATTTATCGCCATTCTTTCTTCGTTCTATTAATTCATTCTTTTTTTTTTCTTGGTCAACCCTTCAAATTGTTTCTCCTATAAATTTTCTTTTTTATATTTGTCGCCATTCTTTCTTCGTTCTATTAATTCATTCTTTTTCTTTACTTGGTCAACCCTTCAAATTGTTTCTCCTATTAATTTTCTTTTTTATATTTGTCGCCATTCTTTCTTCTTTCTATTAATTCATTCTTTTTCTTTTCTTGGTCAACCCTTCAAATTGTTTCTCTTTCAATTTTCTTTTTTATAATTGTCGCCATTCTTTCTTTGTTCTATAAATTCATTCCTTTTCTTTTCTTGGTCAACCCTTCAAATTGTTTCTCCTATCAATTTTCTTTTTTATATTTGTCGCCATTCTTTCTTCGTTCTATTAATTCATTCTTTTTCTTTTCTTGGTCAACCCTTCAAATTGTTTCTCCTATCTATTTTCTTTTTTATATTTGTCGCCATTCTTTCTTCGTTCTATTAATTCATTCTTTTTCTTTTCTTGGCCAACCCTTCAAATTGTTTCTCCTATCAATTTTCTTTTTTATATTTGTCGCCATTCTTTCTTCGTTCTATTAATTCATTCTTTTTCTTTTCTTGGTCAACCCATCAAATTGTTTCTCCTATCAATTTTCTGTTTTATATTTGTCGCCATTCTTTCTTCGTTCTATTAATTCATTCTTTTTCTGTTCTTGGTCAACCCTTCAAATTGTTTCTCCTATCAATTTTCTTTTTTATATTTGTCGCCATTCTTTCTTCGTTCTATTAATTCATTCTTTTTCTTTTCTTGGTCAACCCTTCAAATTGTTTCTCTTTCAATTTTCTTTTTTTTATTTGTCGCCATTCTTGCTTCGTTCTACTAATTCATTCTTGTTTTTTTCTTGTTCAACCCTTCAAATTGTTTATCTTTCAATTTTCTTTTTTATAATTGTCGTCATTCTTTCTTTGTTCTATTAATTCATTACTTTTCTTTTCTTGGTCAACCCTTCAAATTGTTTCTCCTGTCAATTTTCTTTTTATATTTATAGCCATTCTTTCTTCGTTGTATTAATTCATTCTTTTTTTTTTCTTGGTCCACCCTTCAAATTGTTTCTCCTATCAATTTTCTTATTTTTTCGCCATTCTTTCTTCGTTCTATTAATTCATTCTATTTCTTTTCTTGGTCAACCCTTGAAATTTTCTCTTCTATCAATTTTCTTTCTTTTATATTTTTCGCCATTCTTTCTTCTTTCTATTAATTAATTCTTTTTCTTTTCTTGGTCAACCCTTCAAATTGTTTCACCTATCAATTTTCTTTGTTTTTCGCCATTCTTTCTTCGTTCTATTAATTCATTCTTTTTCTTTTCTTGGTCAACCCTTCAAATTGTTTCTCCTATCAATTTTCTTTTTTTATATTTTTCGCCATTCATTCTTCGTTCTATTAATTCATTCTATTTTTTTCTTGGTCAACCCTTCAAATTGTTTCTATTATCAATTTGCTTTTTTTTATATTTGTCGCCATTCTTTCTTCGTTCTATTAATTCATTCTTTTTCTTTTCTTGGTCAACCCTTCTAATTTTCTCTCCTATCAATTTTCTTTTTTTTATATTTTTCGACATTCTTTCTTCGTTCAATTAATTCATTCTTTTTTTTTTCTTGGTCAACCCTTCAAATTGTTTCTATTATCAATTTTCGTTTTTTTATATTTTTCGACATTCTTTCTTCGTTCCATTAATTCATTCTTTTTCTTTTCTTGTTCAACCCTTTAAATTTTTTCTCCTATCAATTTTCTTTTTTTCATATTTTCGCCATTCTTTCTTCGTTCTATTAATTCGTTCATTTTCTTTTCTTGGTCAACCCTTGAAATTGTGTCTCCTGTCAATTTTCTTTTTTTTATATTTTTTGCCATTCTTTCTTCGTTCTATTAATTCATTCTTTTTCTTTTCTTAGTCAACCATTCAAATTGTTTCACCTATCAATTTTCTTTTTTTTATATTTTTCGCCATTCTTTCTTCGTTCTATTAATTAATTCTTTTTGTTTTCTTGGTCAACCTTTCAAATTTTTTCTCCTGTCAATTTTCTTTTTTTTATATTTTCGCCATTCTTTCTTCGTTCTATTAATTCGTTCTTTTTTCTTTTCTTGGTCAACCCTTCAAATTGTTTCTCCTATCAATTTTTTTTTTATATTTTTCGCCATTTTTTCTTCGTTCTATTAATTCATTCTTTTTCTTTTCTTGGTCAACCCTTCAAATTGTTTCTCCTGTCAATTTTCTTTTTTTTATATTTTCGGCATTCTTTGTTCGTTCTATTAATTCATTCTTTTTTTTCTTCGTCAACCCTTCAAAATGTTTCTCCTATCAATTTACTTTTTTTTATATTTTTGTCAATTTTTCTTCGTTCTATTAATTCGTTCTTTTTCTTTTCTTGGTCAACCCTTCAAATTGTTTCTATTATCAATTTTATTTTTTTTATATTTTTCGCCAATCTTTCTTCGTTCTACTAATTCATTCTTTTTTTTTTCTTGGTCAACCCTTCAAATTGTTTCTCCTATAAATTTTCTTTTTTATATTTTTCGCCATTCTTTCTTCGTTCTATTAATTCATTCTTTTTCTTTTCTTGATCAACCCTTCAAATTGTTTCTCCTGTCAATTTTCTTTTTTATATTTATCGCCATTATTTCTTCGTTCTATTATTTAATTCTTTTTCTTTTCTTGGTCAATCCTACAAATTGTTTCTCATATCAATTTTCTTTTTTATATTTGTCGCCATTCTTTCTTTGTTCTATAAATTCATTCCTTTTCTTTTCTTGGTCAACCCTTCAAATTGTTTCTCCTATCAATTTTCTTTTTTATATTTGTCGCCATTCTTTCTACGTTCTATTAATTCATTCTTTTTCTTTTCTTGGTCAACCCATCAAATTTGTTTCTCCTATCAATTTTCTTTTTTATATTTGTCGCCATTCTTTCTTCGTTCTATTAATTCATTCTTTTTCTTTTCTTGGTCAACCCTTCAAATTGTTTCTCCTATCAATTTTCTTTTTTATAATTGTCGCCATTCTTTCTTCGTTCTATTAATTCATTCTTTTTCTTTTCTTGGTCAACCCTTCAAATTGTTTCTCTTTCAATTTTCTTTTTTATATTTGTCGCCATTCTTGCTTCGTTCTACTAATTCATTCTTGTTTTTTTCTTGTTCAACCCATCAAATTGTTTATCTTTCAATTTTCTTTTTTATAATTGTCGCCATTCATTCTTTGTTCTATTAATTCATTCCTTTTCTTTTCTTGGTCAAACCTTCAAATTGTTTCTCCTATCAATTTTCTTTTTTTTATATTTGTCGCCAATCTTTCTTCGTTCTACTAATTCATTCTTGTTTTTTTCTTGTTTAACCCTTCAAATTGTTTATCTTTCAATTTTCTTTTTTATAATTGTCGCCATTCTTTCTTTGTTCTATTAATTCATTCTTTTTCTTTTCTTGGTCAACCCTTCAAATTGTTTCTCCTGTCAATTTTATTTTTATATTTATAGCCATTCTTTCTTCGTTCTATTAATTCATTCTTTTTTTTTTCTTGGTCCACCCTTCAAATTGTTTCTCCTATCTATTTTCTTTTTTATATTTGTCGCCATACTTTCTTCGTTCTATTAATTCATTCTTTTTCTTTTCTTGGTCAACCCTTCAAATTGTTTCTCCTATCAATTTTCTTTTTTTATTTGTCGCCATTCTTTCTTCGTTCTATTAATTCATTCTTTTTCTTTTCTTGGTCAACCCATCAAATTGTTTCTCCTATCAATTTTCTTTTTTATATTTGTCGCCATTCTTTCTTCGTTCTATTAATTCATTCTTTTTCTTTTCTTGGTCAACCCTTCAAATTGTTTCTCCTATCAATTTTCTTTTTTATATTTGTCGCCATTCTTTCTTCGTTCTATTAATTCATTCTTTTTCTTTTCTTGGTCAACCCTTCAAATAGTTTCTCTTTCAATTTTCTTTTTTACATTTGTCGCCATTCTTGCTTCGTTCTACTAATTCATTCTTGTTTTTTTCTTGTTCAACCCTTCAAATTGTTTATCTTTCAATTTTCTTTTTTATAATTGTCGCCATTCTTTCTTTGTTCTATTAATTCATTCCTTTTCTTTTCTTGGTCAAACCTTCAAATTGTTTCTCCTATCAATTTTCTTTTTTTTATATTTGTCGCCATTCTTTCTTCGTTCTACTAATTCATTCTTGTTTTTTTCTTGTTCAACCCTTCAAATTGTTTATCTTTCAATTTTCTTTTTTATAATTGTCGCCATTCTTTCTTTGTTCTATTAATTCATTCTTTTTCTTTTCTTGATCAACCCTTCAAATTGATTCTCCTGTCAATTTTCTTTTTATATTTATAGCCATTCTTTCTTCGTTCTATTAATTCATTCTTTTTTTTTTCTTGGTCCACCCTTCAAATTGTTTCTCCTATCAATTTTCTTATTTTTTCGCCATTCTTTCTTCGTTCTATTAATTCATTCTATTTCTTTTCTTGGTCAACCCTTGAAATTTTCTCTTGTATCAATTTTCTTTTTTTATATTTTTCGCCATTCTTTCTTCGTTCTATTAATTAATTCTTTTTCTTTTCTTGGTCAACCCTTCAAATTGTTTCACCTATCAATTTTCTTTTTTGTTCGCCATTCTTTCTTCGTTCTATTAATTAATTCTTTCTCTTTTCTTGTCAACCCTTCAAATTGTTTCTCCTATCAATTTTCTTTTTTTTTCGCCATTCTTACTTCGTTCTATTAATTCATTCTTTTTTTTTTCTTGGTCAACCCTTCAAATTGTTTCTATTATCAATTTTCGTTTTTTTATATTTTTCGACATTCTTTCTTCGTTCCATTAATTCATTCTTTTTCTTTTCTTGTTCAACCCTCTAAATTGTTTCTCCTATCAATTTTCTTTTTTTCATATTTTCGCCATTCTTTCTTCGTTCTATTAATTCGTTCTTTTTCTTTTCTTGGTCAACCCTTCAAATTGTGTCTCCTGTCAATTTTCTTTTTTATTTATTTTTTGCCATTCTTTCTTCGTTCTATTAATTCATTCTTTTTCTTTTCTTAGTCAACCTTTCAAATTGTTTCACCTATCAATTTTCTTTTTTTTAAATTTTTCGCCATTCTTTCTTCGTTCTATTAATTCATTCTTTTTCTTTTCTTGGTCAACCTTTCAAATTTTTTCTCCTGTCAATTTTCTTTTTTTTATATTTTCGCCATTCTTTCTTCGTTCTAATAATTCGTTCTTTTTTCTTTTCTTGGTCAACCCTTCAAATTGTTTCTCCTATCAATTTTTTTTTTATATTTTTCGCCATTCTTTCTTCGTTCTATTAATTCATTCTTTTTCTTTTCTTGGTCAACCCTTCAAATTGTTTCTCCTGTCAATTTTCTTTTTTTTATATTTTCGGCATTCTTTGTTCGTTCTATTAATTCATTCTTTTTTTCTTCGTCAACCCTTCAAATTGTTTCTCCTATCAATTTTCTTTTTTTTATATTTTTGTCAATTTTTCTTCGTTCTATTAATTCGTTCTTTTTCTTTTCTTGGTCAACCCTTCAAATTGTTTCTATTATCAATTTTCTTTTTTTTATATTTTTCGCCAATCTTTCTTCGTTCTACTAATTCATTCTTTTTTTTTTCTTGCTCAACCCTTCAAATTGTTTCTCATATCAATTTTCTTTTTTATATTTTTCGCCATTCTTTCATCGTTCTATTAATTCATTCTTTTTTTTTTCTTGGTCAACCCTTCAAATTGTTTCTCCTGTCAATTTTCTTTTTTTTATATTTTCGCCATTCTTTGTTCGTTCTATTAATTCATTCTTTTTTGTTCTTGGTCAACCCTTCAAATTGTTTCTCCTATCAATTTTCTTTTTTTATATTTTTCGCCAATCTTTCTTCGTTCTATTAATTCGTTCTTTTTCTTTTCATGGTCAACCCTTCAAATTGTTTCTCCTATCAATTTTCTTTTTTATATTTGTCGCCATTCTTTCTTCGTTGTATTAATTCATTTTTTTCTTTTCTTGGTCAACCCTTCAAATTGTTTCTCCTGTCAATTTTCTTTTTTATATTTATCGCCATTCTTTCTTCGTTCTATTAATTCATTCTTTTTTTTTTCTTGGTCAACCTTTCAAATTGTTTCTCCTATCAATTTTCTTTTTTTTTCGCCATTCTTTCTTCGTTCTATTAATTCATTCTATTTCTTTTCTTGGGCAACCCTTGAAATTTTCTCTTGTATCAATTTTCTTTCTTTTATATTTTTCGCCATTCTTTCTTCGTTCTATTAATTAATTCATTTTCTTTTCTTGGTCAACCCTTCAAATTGTTTCTCCTATCAATTTTCTTTTTTTTTTCGCCATTCTTTCTTCGTTCTATTAATTAATTCTTTCTCTTTTCTTGGTCAACCCTTCAAATTGTTTCTCCTATCAATTTTCTTTTTTTTTCGCCATTCTTTCTTCGTTCTATTAATTCATTCTTTTTCTTTTCTTGGTCAACCCTTCAAATTGTTTCTCCTATCAATTTTCTTTTTTATATTTATCGCCATTCTTTCTTCGTTCTATTAATTCATTCTTTTTTTTTCTTGGTCAACCCATCAAATTGTTTCTATTATCAATTTTCGTTTTTTTATATTTTTCGACATTCTTTCTTCGTTCCATTAATTCTTCTTTTTCTTTTCTTGGTCAACCCTTTAAATTGTTTCTCCTATCAATTTTCTTTTTTTCATATTTTCGCCATTCTTTCTTCGTTCTATTAATTCGTTCTTTTTCTTTTCTTGGTCAACCCTTCAAATTGTTTCTCCTATCAATTTACTTTTTTTTATATTTTCTGCCAATTTTTCTTCGTTCTATTAATTCGTTCTTTTTCTTTTCTTGGTCAGCCCTACAAATTGTTTCTCCTATCAATTTTTTCTTTAAATTTTTCGCCATTCTTTCTTCGTTCTATTAATTCATTCTTTTTCTTTTCTTGGTCAACCCTTCAAATTGTTTCTCCTATCAATTTTCTTTTTCATATTTTCGCCATTCTTTCTTCGTTCTATTAATTCGTTCTTTTTCTTTTCTTGGTCAACCCTTCAAATTGTTTCTCCTATCAATTTACTTTTTTTTATATTTTCTGCCAATTTTTCTTCGTTCTATTAATTCGTTCTTTTTCTTTTCTTGGTCAGCCCTACAAATTGTTTCTCCTATCAATTTTTTTCTTTAAATTTTTCGCCATTCTTTCTTCGTTCTATTAATTCATTCTTTTTCTTTTCTTGGTCAACCCTTCAAATTGTTTCTCCTGTCAATTTTCTTTTTTTATATTTTTCGCCATTCTTTCTTCCTTCTATTAATTCATTCTTTTTCTTTTCTTAGTCAACCATTCAAATTGTTTCACCTATCAATTTTCTTTTTTTTATATTTTTCGCCATTCTTTCTTCGTTCTATTAATTAATTCTTTTTCTTTTCTTGGTCAACCTTTAATATTTTTTCTCCTGTCAATTTTCTTTTTTTTATATTTTCGCCATTTTTCTTCGTTCTATTAATTCATTCTTTTTCTTTTCTTGGTCAACCCTTCAAATTGTTTCTATTATCAATTTTCTTTTTTTTATATTTTTCGCCAATCTTTCTTCGTTCTACTAATTCATTCTTTTTTTTCTTGGTCAACCCTTCAAATTGTTTCTCCCATCAATTTTCTTTTTTATATTTTTCGCCATTCTTTCGTCGTTCTATTAATTCATTCTTTTTCGTTTTCTTGGTCAACCCTTCAAATTGTTTCTCCTGTCAATTTTCTTTTTTTTATATTTTCGCCATTCTTTCTTCGTTCTATTAATTCATTCTTTTTCTTTTCTTGGTCAACCCTTCAAATTGTTTCTCCTATCAATTTTCTTTTTTTTATATTTTTCGATATTCTTTCTTCGTTCTATTAATTCATTGTTTTTTTTCTGGGTCAACCCTTCAAATTGTTTCTCCTATCAATTGTTTTTTTTATAACTGTCGCCATTCTTTTTTCGTTCTATTAATTCATTCTTTTTCTTTTCTTGGTCAACCCTTCAAATTGTTTCTCCTATCAATTTTCTTTTTTTATATTTTTGGCCAATCTTTCTTCGTTCTATTAATTCGTTCTTTTTCTTTTCTTGGTCAACCCTTCAAATTGTTTCTATTATCAATTTTCTTTTTTTATATTTTCGCCATTCTTTCTTAGTTCTATTAATTCATTCTTTTTTCTTTTCTCGGTCAACCCTTCAATTTGTTTCTCCTGTCAATTTTATTTTTTTATATTTTTCGCCATTCTTTCTTCGTTCTATTAATTCATTCTTTTTCTTTTCTTGGTCAACCCTTCAAATTGTTTCTCCTATCAATTTTCTTTTTTTATTATTTCTTGCCAATTTTTCTTCGTTCTATTAATTCGTTCTTTTTCTTTTCTTGGTCAACCCTTCAAGTTGTTTCTCCTATCAATTTTTTTTTTTAAATTTTTCGCCATTCATTCTTCGTTCTATTAATTCATTCTTTTTCTTATCTTGGTCAACCCTTCAAATTGTTTCTCCTGTCAATTTTCTTCTTTTTATATTTTTCGCCATTCTTTCTTCGTTCTATTAATTCATTCTTTTTTTTTTCTTGTTCAACCCTTCAAATTGTTTCTCCTATCAAGTTTCTTTTTTTTATATTTTTCGCCATTCTTCTTCGTTCTATTAATTCATTCTTTTTCTTTTCTTGGTCAACCCTTCAAATTGTTTCTCCTATCAATTTTCTTTTTTTTATATTTTTCGCCATTCTTTCTTCGTTCTATTAATTCATTCTTTTTCTTTTCTTGGTCAACCCTTCAAATTGTTTCTCCTATCAATTTTCTTTTTTTTATATTTTTCGTCATTCTTTCTTCGTTCTATTAATTCATTGTTTTTTTTCTTAGTCAAACCTTCAAATTGTTTCTCCTATCAATTTTCTTTTATTATAATTGTCGCCATTCTTTTTTCGTTCTATTAATTCATTCTTTTTTTTTCTGTGTCAACCCTTCAAATTGTTTCTCATATCAATTTTCTTTTTTATATTTTTCGCCTTTCTTTCTTCGTTCTATTAATTCATTCTTTTTCTTTTCTTGTTCAACCCTTCAAATTGTTTCTCCTATCAATTTTCTTTTTTATATTTTTCGCCATTCTTTCTTCGTTCTATTAATTCATTTTTTTTCTTTTCTTGGTCAACCCTTCAAATTGTTTCTCCTATCAATTTTCTTTTTTATATTTATCGCCATTCTTTCTTCTTTCTATTAATTCATTCTGTTTTTTTCGTGGTCAACCCTTCAAATTGTTTCTCCTATCAATTTTCTTTTTTATATTTGTCGCCATTCTTTCTTCGTTCTATTAATTCATTCTTTTTTTCTTGTTCAACCCTTCAAATTTTTTCTATTATCAATTTTCTTTTTTATATTTGTCGCCATTCTTTCTTCGTTCTATTAATTCATTCTTTTTTTTCTTAGTCAACCCTTCACATTGTTTCTATTATCAATTTTCTTTTTTATATTTGTCGCCATTCTTTCTTCGTTTTATTAATTCATTCTTTTTTTTCTTGGTCAACCATTCAAATTGTTTCTATTATCAATTTTCGTTTTTATATTTGTCGCCATTCTTTCTTCGTTCTATTAATTCATTCTTTTTTTTTCTTGGTCAATCCTTCAAATTGTGTCTCCTGTCAATTTTCTTTTTTTATATTTTTCGCCATTCTTTCTTCGTTCTATTAATTCATTCTTTTTTTTTTCTTGGTCAACCCTTCAAATTGTTTCTCATATCAATTTTCTTTTTTATATTTTTCGCCATACTTTCTTCGTTCTATTAATTCATTCTTTTTTTTTTCTTGGTCAACCCTTCAAATTTTTTCTCCTATCAATTTTCTTTTTTATATTTATCGCCATTCTTTCTTCGTTCTATTAATTCATTCTTTTTTTTCTTGGTCAACCCTTCAAATTGTTTCTCCTATCAATTTTCTTTTTTATATTTGTCGCCATTCTTTCTTCGTTCTATTAATTCATTCTTTTTTTTCTTGGTCAACCCTTCAAATTGTTTCTATTTTCAATTTTCTTTTTTATATTTGTCGCCATTCTTTCTTCGTTCTATTAATTCATTCTTTTTTTTTCTTGGTCAACCCTTCAAATTGTTTCTATTATCAATTTTCTTTTTTTTATATTTGTCGCCATTCTTTCTTCGTTCTATTAATTCATTCTTTTTTTTTCTTGGTCAACCCTTCAAATTGTTTCTATTATCAATTTTCTTTTTTATATTTGTCGCCATTCTTTCTTCGTTCTATTAATTCATTCTTTGTTTTTTTTCTTGGTCATTCCTTCAAATTGTGTCTCCTCTCAATTTTCTTTTTTTGTATATTTTTCGCCATTCTTTCTTCGTTCTATTAATTCATTCTTTTTTTTTTCTTGGTCAACCCTTCAAATTGTTTCTCATATCAATTTTCTTTTTTATATTTGTCGCCATTCTTTCTTCGTTCTATTAATTCATTCTTTTTTTTCTTGGTCAACCCTTCAAATTGTTTCTCCTATCAATTTACTTTTTTATATTTATCGCCATTCTTTCTTCGTTCTATTAATTCATTCTTTTTTTTTCTTGGTCATCCCTTCAAATTGTTTCTCCTATCAATTTTCTTTTTTATATTTGTCGCCATTCTTTCTTCGTTCTATTAATTCATTCTTTTTTTTCTTGGTCAACCCTTCAAATTGTTTCTCCTATCAATTTTCTTTTTTATATTTGTCGCCATTCTTTCTTCGTTCTATTAATTCATTCTTTTCTTTTCTTGGTCAACCCTTCAAATTGTTTCTCCTATCACTTTTCTTTTTTATATATTTCGCCATTCTTTCTTCGTTCTATTAATTCATACTTTTTTTTCTTGGTCAACCTTTCAAATTGTTTCTTCTATCAATTTTCTTTTTTATATTTTTCGCCTTTCTTTCTTCGTTCTATTAATTCATTCTTTTCTTTTCTTGGTCAACCCTTCAAATTGTTTCTCCTATCAATTTTCTTTTTTTTATATTTGTCGCCATTCTTTCTTCGTTCTATTAATTCATTCTTTTTCTTTTCTTGGTCAACCCTTTAAATTGTTTCTCCTATCAATTTTCTTTTTTATATTTATCGCCATTCTTTCTTCGTTCTATTAATTCATTCTTTTTTTTTCTTGGTCAACCCTTCAAATTGTTTCTCCTATCAATTTTCTTTTTATATTTGTCGCCATTCTTTCTTCGTTCTATTAATTCATTCTTTTTTTTTCTTGGTCATCCCTTCAAATTGTTTCTCCTATCAATTTTCTTTTTTATATTTTTCCCCTTTCTCTCTTCGTTCTATTAATTCATTCTTTTTTTTTCTTGGTCAACCCTTCAAATTGTTTCTCCTATGAATTTTCTTTTTTTTATATTTGTCGCCATTCTTTCTTCGTTCTATTAATTCATTATTTTTCTTTTCTTGGTCAACCCTTTAAATTGTTTCTCCTATCAATTTTCTTTTTTATATTTATCGCCATTCTATCTTCGTTCTATTAATTCATTCTTTTTTTTTCTTGGTCAACCCATCAAATTGTTTCTCCTATCAATTTTCTTTTTATATTTGTCGCCATTCTTTCTTCGTTCTATTAATTCATTCTTTTTTTTCTTGGTCATCCCTTCAAATTGTTTCTCCTATCAATTTTCTTTTTTATATTTTTCGCCTTTCTCTCTTCGTTCTATTAATTCATTCTTTTTTTTTCTTGGTCAACCCTTCAAATTGTTTCTCCTATCAATTTTCTTTTTTTTATATTTGTCGCCATTCTTTCTTCGTTCTATTAATTCATTATATTTCTTTTCTTGGTCAACCCTTCAAATTGTTTCTCCTATCAATTTTCTTTTTATATTTATAGCCATTCTTTCTTCGTTCTATTAATTCATTCTTTTTTTTCTTGGTCAACCCTTCAAATTGTTTCTACTATCAATTTTCTTTTTTATATTTGTCGCCATTCATTCTTCGTTCTATTAATTCATTCTTTTTTTTCTTGGTCAAACCTTCAAATTGTTTCTCCTATCAATTTTCTTTTTTTTATATTTGTCGCCATTCTTTCTTCGTTCTATTAATTCATTCTTTTTTTTCTTGGTCAACCCTTCAAATTGTTTCTCCTATCAATTTTCTTTTTTATATTTATCGCCATTCTTTCTTCGTTCTATTAATTCATTCTTTTTTTTCTTGGTCAAACCTTCAAATTGTTTCTCCTATCAATTTTCTTTTTTATATTTATCGCCATTCTTTCTTCGTTCTATTAATTCATTCTTTTTCTTTCTTGGTCAACCTTTCAAATTGTTTCTCCTATCAATTTTCTTTTTTATATTTATCGCCATTCTTTCTTCGTTCTATTAATTCATTATTTTTCTTTTCTTGGTCAACCCTTCAAATTGTTTCTCCTATCAATTTTCTTTTTTATATTTATCGCCATTCTTTCTTCGTTCTATTAATTCATTGTTTTTTTTTCTTGGTCAACCCTTCAAATTGTTTGTCCTATCAATTTTCTTTTTTATATTTTTCGCCTTTCTTTCTTCGTTCTATTAATTCATTCTTTTTCTTTTCTTGGTCAACCCTTCAAATTGTTTCTCCTATCCATTTTCTTTTTTATATTTTTCGCCTTTCTTTCTTCGTTCTATTAATTCATTCTTTTTCTTTTCTTGGTCAACCCTTCAAATTGTTTCTCCTATCAATTTTCTTTTTTATATTTGTCGCCATTCTTTCTTCGTTCTATTAATTCATTCTTTTTTTTTCTTGGTCAAACCTTCAAATTGTTTCTCCTATCAATTTTCTTTTTTATATTTATCGCCATTCTTTCTTCGTTCTATTAATTCATTCTTTTTCTTTCTTGGTCAACCTTTCAAATTGTTTCTCCTATCAATTTTCTTTTTTATATTTATCGCCATTCTTTCTTCGTTCTATTAATTCATTATTTTTCTTTTCTTGGTCAACCCTTCAAATTGTTTCTCCTATCAATTTTCTTTTTTATATTTATCGCCATTCTTTCTTCGTTCTATTAATTCATTGTTTTTTTTTCTTGGTCAACCCTTCAAATTGTTTGTCCTATCAATTTTCTTTTTTATATTTTTCGCCTTTCTTTCTTCGTTCTATTAATTCATTCTTTTTCTTTTCTTGGTCAACCCTTCAAATTGTTTCTCCTATCCATTTTCTTTTTTATATTTTTCGCCTTTCTTTCTTCGTTCTATTAATTCATTCTTTTTCTTTTCTTGGTCAACCCTTCAAATTGTTTCTCCTATCAATTTTCTTTTTTATATTTGTCGCCATTCTTTCTTCGTTCTATTAATTCATTCTTTTTTTTCTTGGTCAAACCTTCAAATTGTTTCTCCTATCAATTTTCTTTTTTATATTTATCGCCATTCTTTCTTCGTTCTATTAATTCATTCTTTTTCTTTCTTGGTCAACCCTTCAAATTGTTTCTCCTATCAATTTTCTTTTTTATATTTATCGCCATTCTTTCTTCGTTCTATTAATTCATTATTTTTCTTTTCTTGGTCAACCCTTCAAATTGTTTCTCCTATCAATTTACTTTTTTATATTTTTCGCCATTCTTTCTTCGTTCTATTAATTCATTGTTTTTTTTTCTTGGTCAACCCTTCAAATTGTTTGTCCTATCAATTTTCTTTTTTATATTTTTCGCCATTCTTTCTTCGTTCTATTAATTCATTCTTTTTCTTTTCTTGGTCAACCCTTCAAATTGTTTCTCCTATCAATTTTCTTTTTTATATTTGTCGCCATTCTTTCTTCGTACTATTAATTCATTATTTTTCTTTTCTTGGTCAACCCTTCAAATTGTTTGTCCTATCAATTTTCTTTTTTATATTTTTCGCCTTTCTTTCTTCGTTCTATTAATTCATTCTTTTTCTTTTCTTGGTCAACCCTTCAAATTGTTTCTCCTATCAATTTTATTTTTTATATTTGTCGCCATTCTTTCTTCGTTCTATTAATTCATTCTTTTTTTTTCATGGTCAACCCTTCAATTTGTTTCTCCTATCAATTTTCTTTTTTATATTTGTCGCCACTCTTTCTTCGTTCTCTTAATTCATTATTTTTTTTTCTTGGTCAACCCTTCAAATTGTTTCTCCTATCAATTTTCTTTTTTATATTTATCGCCATTCTTTCTTCGTTCTATTAATTCATTATTTTTTTTTCTTGGTCAACCCTTCAAATTGTTTCTCCTATCAATTTTCTTTTTTATATTTATCGCCATTCTTTCTTCGTTCTATTAATTCATTATTTTTCTTTTCTTGGTCAACCCTTCAAATTGTTTGTCCTATCAATTTTCTTTTTTATATTTATCGCCATTCTTTCTTCGTTCTATTAATTCATTATTTTTCTTTTCTTGGTCAACCCTTCAAATTGTTTCTCCTATCAATTTTCTTTTTTATATTTATCGCCATTCTTTCTTCGTTCTATTAATTCATTGTTTTTTTTTCTTGGTCAACCCTTCAAATTGTTTGTCCTATCAATTTTCTTTTTTATATTTATCGCCATTCTTTCTTCGTTCTATTAATTCATTATTTTTCTTTTCTTGGTCAACCCTTCAAATTGTTTCTCCTATCAATTTTCTTTTTTATATTTATCGCCATTCTTTCTTCGTTCTATTAATTCATTCTTTTTCTTTTCTTGGTCAACCCTTCAAATTGTTTCTCCTATCAATTTTCTTTTTTATATTTGTCGCCACTCTTTCTTCGTTCTATTAATTCATTCTTTTTTTTTCTTGGTCAACCCTTCAAATTGTTTCTCCTATCAATTTTCTTTTTTATATTTATCGCCATTCTTTCTTCGTTCTATTAATTCATTGTTTTTTTTTCTTGGTCAACCCTTCAAATTGTTTGTCCTATCAATTTTCTTTTTTATATTTATCGCCATTCTTTCTTCGTTCTATTAATTCATAATTTTTTTTTCTTGGTCAACACTTCAAATTGTTTCTCCTATCAATTTTCTTTTTTATATTTATCGCCATTCTTTCTTCGTTCTCTTAATTCATTATTTTTCTTTTCTTGGTCAACCCTTCAAATTGTTTCTCCTATCAATTTTCTTTTTTATATTTTTCGCCTTTCTTTCTTCGTTCTATTAATTCATTATTTTTCATTTCTTGGTCAACCCTTCAAATTGTTTCTCCTATCAATTTTCTTTTTTATATTTATCGCCATTCTTTCTTCGTTCTATTAATTCATTGTTTTTTTTTCTTGGTCGACCCTTCAAATTGTTTGTCCTATCAATTTTCTTTTTTATATTTTTCGCCTTTCTTTCTTCGTTCTATTAATTCATTCTTTTTCTTTTCTTGGTCAACCCTTCAAATTGTTTCTCCTATCAATTTTCTTTTTTATATTTGTCGCCATTCTTTCTTCGTTCTATTAATTCATTCTTTTTCTTTTCTTGGTCAACCCTTCAAATTGTTTGTCCTATCAATTTTCTTTTTTATATTTTTCGCCTTTCTTTCTTCGTTCTATTAATTCATTCTTTTTCTTTTTTTGGTCAACCCTTCAAATTGTTTCTCCTATCAATTTTCTTTTTTATATTTGTCGCCATTCTTTCTTCGTTCTATTAATTCATTCTTTTTTTTTCTTGGTCAACCCTTCAATTTGTTTCTCCTATCAATTTTCTTTTTTATATTTGTCGCCACTCTTTCTTCGTTCTCTTAATTCATTATTTTTTTTTCTTGGTCAACCCTTCAAATTGTTTCTCCTATCAATTTTCTTTTTTATATTTATCGCCATTCTTTCTTCGTTCTATTAATTCATTATTTTTTTTCTTGGTCAACCCTTCAAATTGTTTCTCCTATCAATTTTCTTTTTTATATTTATCGCCATTCTTTCTTCGTTCTATTAATTCATTATTTTTCTTTTCTTGGTCAACCCTTCAAATTGTTTGTCCTATCAATTTTCTTTTTTATATTTATCGCCATTCTTTCTTCGTTCTATTAATTCATTATTTTTCTTTTCTTGGTCAACCCTTCAAATTGTTTCTCCTATCAATTTTCTTTTTTATATTTATCGCCATTCTTTCTTCGTTCTATTAATTCATTCTTTTTTTTCTTGGTCAACCCTTCAAATTGTTTGTCCTATCAATTTTCTTTTTTATATTTATCGTCATTCTTTCTTCGTTCTATTAATTCATTATTTTTCTTTTCTTGGTCAACCCTTCAAATTGTTTCTCCTATCAATTTTCTTTTTTATATTTATCGCCATTCTTTCTTCGTTCTATTAATTCATTCTTTTTTTTTCTTGGTCAACCCTTCAAATTGTTTCTCCTATCAATTTTCTTTTTTATATTTATCGCCATTCTTTCTTCGATCTGTTAATTCATTGTTTTTTTTCTTGGTCAACCCTTCAAATTGTTTGTCCTATCAATTTTCTTTTTTATATTTATCGCCATTCTTTCTTCGTTCTATTAATTCATAATTTTTTTTTCTTGGTCAACACTTCAAATTGTTTCTCCTATCAATTTTCTTTTTTATATTTATCGCCATTCTATCTTCGTTCTATTAATTCATTCTTTTTTTTCTTGGTCAACCCATCAAATTGTTTCTCCTATCAATTTTCTTTTTATATTTGTCGCCATTCTTTCTTCGTTCTATTAATTCATTCTTTTTTTTTCTTGGTCATCCCTTCAAATTGTTTCTCCTATCAATTTTCTTTTTTATATTTTTCGCCTTTCTGTCTTCGTTCTATTAATTCATTCTTTTTTTTCTTTGTCAACCCTTCAAATTGTTTTCCTATCAATTTTTTTTTAGTTTGTTGCCATTCTTTCTTCGTTCTATTAATTCATTATATTTCTTTCTTGGTCAACCTTCAAATTGTTTCTCCTATCAATTTTCTTTTTATATTTATAGCCATTCTTTTCTGTTCTATTAATTCATTCTTTTTTTTTCTTGGTCAACCCTTCAAATTGTTTCTACTATCAATTTTCTTTTTTATATTTGTCGCCATTCTTTCTTCGTTCTATTAATTCATTCTTTTTTTTTCTTGTCAAACCTTCAAATTGTTTCTCCTATCAATTTTCTTTTTTTATATTTGTCGCCATTCTTTCGTTCTATTAATTCATTCTTTTTTTTTCTTGGTCAACCCTTCAAATTGTTTCTCCTCGGTCAATTTTCTTTTTATATTTATCGCCATTCTTTCTTCGTTCTATTAATTCATTCTTTTTTTTCTTGTCAAACCTTCAAATTGTTTCTCCTATCAATTTTCTTTTTTTATATTTATCGCCATTCTTTCGTTCTATTAATTCATTCTTTTTCTTTCTTGGTCAACCTTTCAAAATTGTTTCTCCTATCAATTTTCTTTTTATATTTATCGCCATTCTTTCTTCGTTCTATTAATTCATTATTTTTCTTTTCTTGGTCAACCCTTCAAATTGTTTCTCCTATCAATTTTCTTTTTTTATATTTATCGCCATTCTTTCTTCGTTCTATTAATTCATTGTTTTTTTTTCTTGGTCAACCCTTCAAATTGTTTGTCCTATCAATTTTCTTTTTTTATATTTTTCGCCTTTCTTCTTTCGTTCTATTAATTCATTCTTTTTCTTTTTTGGTCAACCCTTCAAATTGATTCTCCTATCCATTTTCTTTTTTATATTTTTCTGCCTTTCTTTCTTCGTTCTATTAATTCATTCTTTTTTCTTTTTCTTGGTCAACCCTTCAAATTGTTTCTCCTATCAATTTTCTTTTTTTATATTTGTCGCCATTCTTTTCTTCGTTCTATTAATTCATTCTTTTTTTTCTTGGTCAAACCTTCAAATTGTTTCTCCTATCAATTTTCTTTTTTTATATTTATCGCCATTCTTTCTTCGTTCTATTAATTCATTCTTTTTTCTTTTCTTGGTCAACCCTTCAAATTGTTTCTCCTATCAATTTTCTTTTTATATTTATCGCCATTCTTTCTTCGTTCTATTAATTCATTATTTTTCTTTTTCTTGGTCAACCCTTCAAATTGTTTCTCCTATCAATTTTTCTTTTTATATTTTTCGCCATTCTTTCTTCGTTCTATTAATTCATTGTTTTTTTTTTCTTGGTCAACCCTTCAAATTGTTTGTCCTATCAATTTTCTTTTTATATTTTTCGCCTTTCTTCGTTCTATTAATTCATTCTTTTTCTTTTCAATAACCCTTCAAATTGTTTCTCCTATCAATTTTCTTTTTTTATATTTGTCGCCATTCTTTCTTCGTACTATTAATTCATTATTTTTCTTTTTCTTGGTCAACCCTTCAAATTGTTTGTCCTATCAATTTTCTTTTTTATATTTTTCGCCCCTTTCTTTCTTCGTTCTATTAATTCATTCTTTTTCTTTTTCTTGGTCAACCCTTCAAATTGTTTCTCTCATCAATTTTATTTTTTATATTTGTCGCCATTCTTTCTTCGTTCTATTAATTCATTCTTTTTTTTTCATGGTCAACCCTTCAATTTGTTTCTCCTATCAATTTTCTTTTTTTATATTTGTCGCCACCTTTTTCTTCGTTCTCTTAATTCATTATTTTTTTTTCTTGGTCAACCCTTCAAATTGTTTCTCCTATCAATTTTCTTTTTATATTTATCGCCATTCTTTCTTCGTTCTATTAATCTATTATTTTTTTTTCTTGCGTTTGTCCTTCAAATTGTTTCTCCTATCAATTTTCTTTTTTATATTTATCGCCATTCTTTCTTCGTTTCATTAATTCATTATTTTTCTTTTCTTGGTCAACCCTTCAAATTGTTTGTCCTATCAATTTTCTTTTTTATATTTATCGCCATTCTTTCTTCGTTCTATTAATTCATTATTTTTCTTTTCTGTCAACCCTTCAAATTGTTTCTCCTATCAATTTTTCTTTTTTATATTTATCGCCATTCTTTCTTCGTTCTATTAATTCATTGTTTTTTTTCTTGGTCAAATCTTCCAAATTGTTTGTCCTATCAATTTTCTTTTTTATATTTATCGCCATTCTTCTTTCTTCGTTCTATTAATTCATTATTTTTCTTTTCTTGGTCAACCCTTTCAAATTGTTTCTCCTATCAATTTTCTTTTTTATATTTATCGCCATTCTTTCTTCGTTCTATTAATTCATTCTTTTTCTTTTCTTGTCAACCCTTCAAATTGTTTCTCCTATCAATTTTCTTTTTATATTTGTCGCCACTCTTTTCTCGTTCTACACTCATTCTTTTTTTTCTTGGTCAACCCTTCAAATTGTTTCTCCTATCAATTTTCTTTTTTATATTTATCGCCATTCTTTCTTTCGTTCTATTAATTCATTGTTTTTTTTCTTGGTCAACCCTTCAAATTGTTTGTCCTATCAATTTTCTTTTTTTACATTTATCGCCATTCTTTCTTCGTTCTATTAATTCACAATTTTTTTTCTTGGTCAACACTTCAAATTGTTTCTCCTATCAATTTTCTTTTTTATATTAGATTGCCATTCTTTCTTCGTTCTCTTAATTCATTATTTTTCTTTTCTTGGTCAACCCTTCAAATTGTTTCTCCTATCAATTTTCTTTATATTTTTCGCCTTCTTTCTTCGTTCTATTAATTCATTATTTTTCATTTCTTGGTCAACCCTTCAAATTGTTTCTCCTATCAATTTTCTTTTTTATATTTATCGCTATATTCTTTTCTTCGTTCTATTAATTCATTGTTTTTTTTTCTTCATTAACCCTTCAAATTGTTTGTCCTATCAATTTTCTTTTTTTATATTTTTCGCCTTTCTTTCTTCGTTCTATTAATTCATTCTTTTTTCTTGGTCAACCCTTCAAATTGTTTCTCCTATCAATTCTTTTTTTATATTTGTCGCCATTCTTTCTTCGTTCTATTACATTCTTTTTCTTTTCTTGGTCAACCCTTCAAATTGTTTGTCTCATCAATTTTCTTTTATATTTTTCGCCTTTCTTTTCTTCGTTCTATTAATTCATTCTTTTTCTTTTCTTGGTCAACCCTTCAAATTGTTTCTCCTATCAATTCTTTTATATTTGTCGCCATTCTTTCTTCGTTCTATTAATTCATCTTTTTTTTTTCTTCAACAACCCTTCAATTTGTTTCTCCTATCAATTTTCTTTTTTTATATTTGTCGCCACTCTTTCTTCGTTCTCTTAATTCATTATTTTTTTTCTTACTAACCCTTCAAATTGTTTCTCCTATCAATTTTCTTTATATTTATCGCCATTCTTTCTTCGTTCTATTAATTCATTATTTTTTTTTCTTGGTCAACCCTTCAAATTGTTTCTCCTATCAATTTTCTTTTTTTATATTTATCGCCATTCTTTCTTCGTTCATTAATTCATTATTTTTCTTTTCTTTGGTCAACCCTTCAAATTGTTTGTCCTATCAATTTTCTTTTTTTATATTTATCGCCATTCTTTCTTCGTTCTATTAATTCATTATTTTTCTTTTTCTTGTCAACCCTTCAAATTGTTTCTCCTATCAATTTTTTATATTTATCGCCATTCTTTCTTCGTTCTATTAATTCATTCTTTTTCTTGGTCAACCCTTCAAATTGTTTGGTCTCATCAATTTTCTTTTTTTATATTTATCGTCATTCTTTCTTCGTTCTATTAATTCATTCTTTTTCTTTTCTTGGTCAACCCTTCAAATTGTTTCTCTATCAATTTTCTTTTTTTATATTTGTGTCACTCTTTCTTCGTTCCATTAATTCATTCTTTTTTCTTTTCTTTACCAACCTTCAATTGTTTCTCCCATCAATTTTCTTTTTTTATATTTGTCGCCACTCTTTCGTTCTCTTAATTCATTATTTTTTTTTCTTGTCAACCCTTCAAATTGTTTCTCCTATCAATTTTCTTTTTATATTTGTCGCCACTCTTTCTTCGTTCTCTTAATTCATTATTTTTTTTTTCTTGGTCAACCCTTCAAATTGTTTCTCCTATCAATTTTCTTTTTTTATATTTATCGCCATTCTTTCTTCGTTCTATTATTTCATTATTTTTTTTTCTTGGTCAACCTTTTCAAATTGTTTCTCCTATCAATTTTCTTTTTTATATTTATCGCCATTCTTTCTTCGTTCTATTAATTCATTATTTTTTTTTCTTGGTCAACACTTCAAATTGTTTCTCCTATCAATTTTCTTTTTTTATATTTATCGCCATTCTTTCTTCGTTCTATTAATTCATTATTTTTCTTTTCTTGGTCACCCCTTCAAATTGTTTCTCCTATCAATTTTCTTTTTTTATATTTATCGCCATTCTTTCTTCGTTCTATTAATTCATTATTTTTCTTTTCTTGGTCACCCTCTCAAATTGTTTCTCCTATCAATTTTCTTTTTTATATTTATTCGCTATTCTTTCTTCGTTCTATTAATTCATTATTTTTTTTCTTGGTCAACCCTTCAAATTGTTTCTCCTATCAATTTTCTTTTTATATTTATCGCCATTCTTTCTTCGTTCTATTAATTCATTATTTCTTTCTTTTCTTGGTCAACCCTTCAAATTGTTTTCCTATCAATTTTCTTTTTTATATTTGTCGCCACTCTTTCTTCGTTCTCTTCAATTCATTATTTTTTTCTTGGTCAACCCTTCAAATTGTTTTCCTTACTGCTTCTTTATATTTATCGCCACCTTTCTTCTTCGTTCATTAATTCATTCTTTTTTTTTCTTGGTCAACCCTTCAAATTGTTTCTCCTATCAATTTTCTTTTTTTATATTTGTCGCCACTCTTTCTTCGTTCTCTTAATTCATTATTTTTTTTTCTTTGGTCAACCCTTCAAATTGTTTCTCCTATCAATTTTCTTTTTTTATATTTATCGCCATTCTTTCTTTCTTGTTCTATTAATTCATTATTTTTTTTTTTCTTGGTCAACCCTTCGAATTGTTTGTCCTATCAATTTTCTTTTTTTATATTTGTCGCCATTCTTTATTCGTTCTATTAATTCATTCTTTTTCTTTTCTTGGTCAACCCTTCAAATTGTTTCTCCTATCAATTTTCTTTTTTATATTTGTTCGCCACTCTTTCTTCATGTTCTCTTAATTCATTATTTTTTTCTTGGTCAACCCTCAAATCGTTTCTCTCCAGTCAATTTTCTTTTTTATATTTTTTCGCTTTCTTCGTTCTATTAATTCATTATTTTATTTTCTTGGTCAACCCTTCAAATTGTTTCTCCTATCAATTTTCTTTTTTATATTTATCGCCATTCTTTCTTCGTTCTCTTAATTCATTATTTTTTTTTCTTGGTCAACCCTTCAAATTGTTTCTCCTATCAATTTTCTTTTTTTATATTTGTCGCCACTCTTTCTTCGTTCTATTAATTCATTCTTTTTTTTTCTTGGTCAACCCTTCAAATTGTTTCTCCTATCAATTTTCTTTTTATATTTGTCGCCACTCTTTCTTCGTTCTCTTAATTCATTATTTTTTTTTCTTGGTCAACCCTTCAAATTGTTTCTCCTATCAATTTTCTTTTTTATATTTATCGCCATTCTTTCTTCGTTCTATTAATTCATTATATTTTTTTCTTGGTCAAACCTTCAAATTGTTTGTCCTATCAATTCTTTCTTTTTTATATTTGTTCATTCTTTCTTCGTTCTATTAATTCATTCTTTTTCTTTTCTTGGTCAACCCTTCAAATTGTTTCTCCTATCAATTTTCTTTTTTTTATATTTGTCGCCATTCTTTCTTCGTTCTATTAATTCATTCTTTTTTCTCTTGGTCAAACCTTCAAATTGTTTCTCCATCAATTTTCTTTTTTATATTTGTCGCCACTCTTTCTTCGTTCTATTAATCATTGTTTTTTTTCTTGTCAACCCTTCAAATTGGTTTGTCCTATCAATTTTTTATATTTTTCGTGCCTTTCTTTCTTCGTTCTATTAATTCATTCTTTTTTTTCTCTTGGTCAAACCTTCAAATTGTTTCTCCTATCAATTTACTTTTTTATATTTGTCGCCACTGTTTATTCGTTCTCTTAATTCATTGTTTTTTTTTCTTCGTCAACCCTTCAAATTGTTTGTCCTATCAATTTTCTTTTTTTATATTTGTCGCCATTCTTTCTTCGTTCTATTAATTCATTTTTTTTCTTTTCTTGGTCAACCCTTCAAATTGTTTCTCCTATCAATTTTCTTTTTTATATTTGTCGCCACTCTTTCTTCGTTCTCTTAATTCATTATTTTTTTTTCTTGCTCAACCCTTCAAATTGTTTCTCCTATCAATTTTCTTTTTTATATTTTTCGCCTTTCTTTCTTCGTTCTATTAATTCATTATTTTTCTTTTCTTGGTCAACCCTTCAAATTGTTTCTCCTATCAATTTTCTTTTTTCTATTTATCGCCATTCTTTCTTCGTTCTATTAATTCATTATTTTTCTTTTCTTGGTCAACCTTTCAAATTGTTTCTCCTATCAATTTTCTTTTTTATATTTGTCGCCACTCTTTTTCGTTCTCTTAATTCATTATTTTTTTTTCTTGGACAACCCTTCAATTTGTTTCTCCTATCAATTTTCTTTTTTATATTTATCGCCATTCTTTCTTCGTTCTATTAATTCATTATTTTTCTTTTCTTGGCCAACCCTTCAAATTGTTTCTCCTATCAATTTTCTTTTTTATATTTGTCGCCACTCTTTCTTCGTTCTCTTAATTCATTATTATTTTTCTTTGGTCAACCCTTCAAATTGTTTGTCCTATCAATTTTCTTTTTATATTTGTCGCCATTCTTTCTTCGTTCTATTAATTCATTCTTTTTCTTTTCTTGGTCAACCCTTCAAATTGTTTCTCCCATCAATTTTTTATATTTGTCGCCAATCTTTCTTCGTTCTCTTTAATTCATTATTTTTTTTTCTTGGTCAAACCTTCAAATTGTTTCTCCTATCAATTTTCTTTTTTATATTTATCGCCATTCTTTCTTCGTTCTATTAATTCATTATTTTTCTTTTTCTTGGTCAACCCTTCAAATTGTTTCTCCTATCAATTTTCTTTTTTATATTTGTCGCCTTTCTTTCTTCGTTCTATTAATTCATTATTTTTTCTTTTCTTGGTCAACCCTTCAAATTGTTTCTCCTATCAATTTTCTTTTTTTATATTTATCGCCATTCTTTCTTCGTTCTATTAATTCATTATTTTCTTTTCTTGGTCAACCTTCAAATTGTTTCTCCTATCAATTTTCTTTTTTAATATTTTTTTCGCCTTTCTTTCGTTCTATTAATTCATTATTTTTCTCTTTTTCGGTCTTAAATCCTTCAAATTGTTTTCTCCTGGAATAATTTTCTTTTTTATATTTATCGCCATTCTTTCTTCGTTCTATTAATTCATTATTTTTCTTTTCTTGGTCAACCTTTCAAATTGTTTCTCCTATCAATTTTCTTTTTATATTTGTCGCCACTCTTTCTTCGTTCTCTTAATTCATTATTTTTTTCTTGGTCAACCCTTTAAATTGTTTCTCCTATCAATTTTCTTTATATTTATCGCCATTCTTTCTTCGTTCTATTAATTCATTATTTTTCTTTTCTTGGTCAATCCTTCAAATTGTTTCTCCTATCAATTTTCTTTTTTATATTTGTCGCCATTCTTTCTTCATTCTATTCATTCATTCTTTTTTTCTTTCTTTGGTCAACCCTTCAAATTGTTTCTCCTTATTAATTTTCTTTTTATATTTGTCGCCACTCTTCTTCGTTCTCTTAATTCATTATTTTTTTTCTTGGTCAACCCTTCAAATTGTTTGTCCTATCAATTTTCTTTTTTATATTTATCGCCATTCTTTCTTCGTTCTATTAATTCATTATTTTTCTTTTCTTGGTCAACCCTTCAAATTGTTTCTCCAATAATTTTCTTTTTTTATATTTGTCGCCACTCTTTCTTCGTTCTCTTAATTCATTATTTTTTTTTTTCTTGGTCAACCCTTCAAATTGTTTCTCCTATCAATTTTCTTTTTTATATTTATCGCCATTCTTTCTTCGTTCTCTTAATTCATTGTTTTTTTTTCTTGGTCAACCCTTCAAATTGTTTCCTCCTATCAATTTTCTTTTTTATATTTATCGCCATTCTTTCTTCGTTCTATTAATTCATTCTTTTTTTTCTTGGTCAACCCTTCAAATTGTTTCTCCTATCAATTTTCTTTTTAAATTTATCGCCATTCTTTCTTCGTTCTATTAATTCATTATTTTTCTTTTCTTGGTCAACTCCTTCAAATTGTTTCTCCTATCAATTTTTTTATATTTGTCGCCATTCTTTTCTTCGTTCTATTAATTCATTCTTTTTTTTTTCTTTGGTCAACCCTTCAAATTGTTTCTCCTATCAATTTTCTTTTTTATATTTGTCGCCATTCTTTCTTCGTTCTATTAATTCATTCTTTTTTTTCTTTTTCTTTGGTCAACCCTCCAAATTGTTTCTCCATCAATTCTCTTTTTTTTATATTTGTCGCCATTCTTTCTTCGTTCTATTAATTCATTGTTTTTTTTTCTTGGTCAAACCTTCAAATTGTTTCTCCTCTCAATTTTCTTTTTTATATTTGTCGCCACTCTTTCTTCGTTCTCTTAATTCATTGTTTTTTTTTCTTGGTCAACCCTTCAAATTGTTTGTCCTATCAATTTTCTTTTTTATATTTTTCGCCTTTCTTTCTTCGTTCTATTAATTCATTCTTTTTTTTCTTGGTCAAACCTTCAAATTGTTTCTCCTATCAATTTTCTTTTTTATATTTGTCGCCACTCTTTATTCGTTCTCTTAATTCATTGTTTTTTTTTCTTGGTCAACCCTTCAAATTGTTTGTCCTATCAATTTTCTTTTTTATATTTTTCGCCTTTCTTTCTTCGTTCTATTAATTCATTCTTTTTCTTTTCTTGGTCAACCCTTCAAATTGTTTCTCCTATCAATTTGCTTTTTTATATTTATCGCCATTCTTTCTTCGTTCTATTAATTCATTCTTTTTCTTTTCTTGGTCAACCCTTCAAATTGTTTCTCCTATCAATTTTCTTTTTTATATTTGTCGCCATTCTTTCTTCGTTCTATTAATTCATTATTTTTTTTCTTGGTCAACCCTTCAAATTGTTTCTCCTATCAATTTTCTTTTTTATATTTGTCGCCACTCTTTCTTCGTTCTCTTAATTCATTGTTTTTTTTTCTTGGTCAACCCTTCAAATTGTTTCTCCTATCAATTTTCTTTTTTGTATTTTTCGCCTTTCTTTCTTCGTTCTATTAATTCATTCTTTTTCTTTTCTTGGTCAACCCTTCAAATTGTTTCTCCTATCAATTTTCTTTTTTATATTTATCGCCATTCTTTCTTCGTTCTATTAATTCATTCTTTTTTTTCTTGGTCAACCCTCCAAATTGTTTCTCCTATCAATTTTCTTTGTTATATTTTTCGCCTTTCTTTCTTCGTTCTATTAATTCATTCTTTTTCTTTTCTTGGTCAACCCTTCAAATTGTTTCTCCTATCAATTTTCTTTTTTATATTTGTCGCCACTCTTTCTTCGTTCTCTTAATTCATTGTTTTTTTTTTCTTGGTCAACCCTTCAAATTGTTTCTCCTATCAATTTTCTTTTTTATATTTTTCGCCTTTCTTTCTTCGTTCTATTAATTCATTCTTTTTCTTTTCTTGGTCAACCCTTCAAATTGTTTCTCCTATCAATTTTCTTTTTTATATTTGTCGCCATTCTTTCTTCGTTCTATTAATTCATTGTTTTTTTTTCTTGGTCAACCCTTCAAATTGTTTCTCCTATCAATTTTCTTTTTTATATTTGTCGCCATTCTTTCTTCGTTCTATTAATTCATTCTTTTTCTTTTCTTGGTCAACCCTTCAAATTGTTTCTCCTATCAATTTACTTTTTTATATTTATCGCCGTGCTTTCTTCGTTCTATTAATTCATTCTTTTTCTTTTCTTGGTCAACCCTTCAAATTGTTTCTCCTATCAATTTTCTTTTTTATATTTATCGCCATTCTTTCTTCGTTCTATTAATTCATTATTTTTCTTTTCTTGGTCAACCCTTCAAATTGTTTCTCCTATCAATTTTCTTTTTTATATTTGTCGCCACTCTTTCTTCGTTCTCTTAATTCATTGTTTTTTTTTCTTGGTCAATCCTTAAAATTGTTTCTCCTATCAATTTTCTTTTTTGTATTTTTCGCCTTTCTTTCTTCGTTCTATTAATTCATTCTTTTTCTTTTCTTGGTCAACCCTTCAAATTGTTTCTCCTATCAATTTTCTTTTTTATATTTATCGCCATTCTTTCTTCGTTCTATTAATTCATTCTTTTTTTTTCTAGGTCAACCCTTCAAATTGTTTCTCCTATCAATTTTCTTTTTTATATTTTTCGCCTTTCTTTCTTCGTTCTATTAATTCATTCTTTTTCTTTTCTTGGTCAACCCTTCAAATTGTTTCTCCTATCAATTTTCTTTTTTATATTTGTCGCCACTCTTTCTTCGTTCTCTTAATTCATTGTTTTTTTTTCTTGGTCAACCCTTCAAATTGTTTCTCCTATCAATTTTCTTTTTTATATTTTTCGCCTTTCTTTCTTCGTTCTATTAATTCATTCTTTTTCTTTTCTTGGTCAACCCTTCAAATTGTTTCTCCTATCAATTTTCTTTTTTATATTTATCGCCATTCTTTCTTCGTTCTATTAATTCATTCTTTTTCTTTTCTTGGTCAACCCTTCAAATTGTTTCTCCTATCAATTTTCTTTTTTATATTTATCGCCATTTTTTCTTCGTTCTATTAATTCATTATTTTTCTTTTCTTGGTCAACCCTTCAAATTGTTTCTCCTATCAATTTTCTTTTTTATATTTGTCGCCATTCTTTCTTCGTTCTATTAATTCGTTGTTTTTTTTTCTTGGTCAACCCTTCAAATTGTTTCTCCTATCAATTTTCTTTTTTATATTTGTCGCCATTCTTTCTTCGTTCTATTAATTCATTCTTTTTTTTCTTGGTCAACCCTTCAAATTCTTTCTCCTATCAATTTTCTTTTTTATATTTATCGCCATTCTTTCTTCGTTCTATTAATTCATTGTTTTTTTTCTTGGTCAACCCTTCAAATTGTTTCTCCTATCAATTTTCTTTTTTATATTTGTCGCCATTCTTTCTTCGTTCTATTAATTCATTATTTTTATTTTCTTGATCAACCCTTCAAATTGTTTCTCCTATCAATTTTCTTTTTTATATTTATCGCCATTCTTTCTTCGTTCTATTAATTCATTCTTTTTTTTCTTGGTCAACCCTTTAAATTGTTTCTCCTATCAATTTTCTTTTTTATATTTGTCGCCATTCTTTCTTCGTTCTATTAATTCATTCTTTTTTTTTCTTGGTCAACCCTTCAAATTGTTTCTCCTGTCAATTTTCTTTTTTATATTTGTCGCCACTCTTTCTTCGTTCTCTTAATTCATTGTTTTTTTTTCTTGGTCAACCCTTCAAATTGTTTCTCCTATCAATTTTCTTTTTTATATTTTTCGCCATTCTTTCTTCGTTCTATTAATTCATTCTTTTTTTTTTCTTGGTCAACACTTCAAATTGTTTCTCCTGTCAATTTTCTTTTTTATATTTTTCGCCATTCTTTCTTCGTTCTATTAATTCATTCTTTTTTTTCTTGGTTAACCCTTCAAATTGTTTCTCCTATTAATTTTCTTTTTTATATTTGTCGCCACTCTTTCTTCGTTCTCTTAATTCATTGTTTTTTTTTCTTCGTCAACCCTTCAAATTGTTTCTCCTATCAATTTTCTTTTTTATATTTTTCGCCTTTCTTTCTTCGTTCTATTAATTCATTCTTTTTCTTTTCTTGGTCAACCCTTCAAATTGTTTCTCCTATCAATTTTCTTTTTTATATTTTCGCCATACTTTCTTCGTTCTATTAATTCATTCTTTTTTTTTCTTGGTCAACCCTTCAAATTGTTTCTCCTATCAATTTTCTTTTTTATATTTTTCGCCATTCTTTCTTCGTTCTATTAATTCATTCTTTTTTTTCTTGGTCAACCCTTCAAATTGTTTCTCCTATCAATTTTCTTTTTTATATTTTTCGCCTTTCTTTCTTCGTTCTATTAATTCATTCTTTTTCTTTTCTTGGTCAACCCTTCAAATTGTTTCTCCTATCAATTTTCTTTTTTATATTTTTCGCCATTCTTTCTTTGTTCTATTAATTCATTCTTTTTTTTTCTTGGTCAACCCTTCAAATTGTTTCTCCTATCAATTTTCTTTTTTATATTTTTCGCCTTTCTTTCTTCGTTCTATTAATTCATTCTTTTTCTTTTCTTGGTCAACCCTTCAAATTATTTCTCCTATCAATTTTCTTTTTTATATTTTTCGCCATTCTTTCTTCGTTCTATTAATTCATTCTTTTTTTTTCTTGGTCAACCCTTCAAATTGTTTCTCCTATCAATTTTCTTTTTTATATTTTGCGCCTTTCTTTCTTCGTTCTATTAATTCATTCTTTTTCTTTTCTTGGTCAACCCTTCAAATTGTTTCTCCTATCAATTTTCTTTTTTATATTTTTCGCCATTCTTTCTTCGTTCTATTAATTCATTCTTTTTTTTTCTTGGTCAAACCTTCAAATTGTTTCTCCTATCAATTTATTTTTTATATTTTTCGCCTTTCTTTCTTCGTTCTATTAATTCATTCTTTTTCTTTTCTTGGTCAACCCTTCAAATTGTTTCTCCTAACAATTTTCTTTTTTATATTTTTCGCCATTCTTTCTTCGTTCTATTAATTCATTCTTTTTTTTCTTGGTCAACCCTTCAAATTGTTTCTCCTATCAATTTTCTTTTTTATATTTTTCGCCATTCTTTCTTCGTTCTATTAATTCATTCTTTTTTTTCTTGGTCAACCCTTCAAATTGTTTCTCCTATCAATTTTCTTTTTTATATTTTTCGCCTTTCTTTCTTCGTTCTATTAATTCATTCTTTTTCTTTTCTTGGTCAACCCTTCATATTGTTTCTCCTATCAATTTTCTTTTTTATATTTGTCGCCACTCTTTCTTCGTTCTCTTAATTCATTGTTTTTTTTTCTTGGTCAACCCTTCAAATTGTTTCTCCTATCAATTTTCTTTTTTATATTTTTCGCCTTTCTTTCTTCGTTCTATTAATTCATTCTTTTTCTTTTCTTGGTCAACCCTTCAAATTGTTTCTCCTATCAATTTTCTTTTTTATATTTGTCGCCACTCTTTCTTCGTTCTCTTAATTCATTGTTTTTTTTTCTTGGTCAACCCTTCAAATTGTTTCTCCTATCAATTTTCTTTTTTATATTTATCGCCATTCTTTCTTCGTTCTATTAATTCATTATTTTTTTTCTTGGTCAACCCTTCAAATTGTTTGTCCTATCAATTTTCTTTTTTATATTATTCGCCTTTCTTTCTTCGTTCTATTAATTCATTCTTTTTCTTTTCTTGGTCAACCCTTCAAATTGTTTCTCCTATCAATTTTCTTTTTTATATTTATCGCCATTCTTTCTTCGTTCTATTAATTCATTCTTTTTCTTTTCTTGGTCAACCCTTCAAATTGTTTCTCCTATCAATTTTCTTTTTTATATTTTTCGCCTTTCTTTCTTCGTTCTATTAATTCATTCTTTTTCTTTTCTTGGTCAACCCTTCAAATTGTTTTTCCTATCAATTTTCTTTTTTATATTTATCGCCATTCTTTCTTCGTTCTATTAATTCATTGTTTTTTTTTCTTGGTCAACCCTTCAAATTGTTTGTCCTATCAATTTTCTTTTTTATATTTTTCGCCTTTCTTTCTTCGTTCTATTAATTCATTCTTTTTCTTTTCTTCGTCAACCCTTCAAATTGTTTCTCCTATCAATTTTCTTTTTTATATTTATCGCCATTCTTTCTTCGTTCTATTAATTCATTCTTTTTTCTTTTCTTGGTCAACCCTTCAAATTGTTTCTCCTATCAATTTTCTTTTTTATATTTGTCGCCATTCTTTCTTCGTTCTATTAATTCATTATTTTTTTTTCTTGGTCAACCCTTCAAATTGTTTGTCCTATAAATTTTCTTTTTTATATTTGTCGCCATTCTTTCTTCGTTCTATTAATTCATTCTTTTTCTTTTCTTGGTCAACCCTTCAAATTGTTTCTCCTATCAATTTTCTTTTTTATATTTATCGCCATTCTTTCTTCGTTCTATTAATTCATTGTTTTTTTTTCTTGGTCAACCCTTCAAATTGTTTGTCCTATCAATTTTCTTTTTTATTTTTTTCGCCTTTCTTTCTTCGTTCTATTAATTCATTCTTTTTCTTTTCTTGGTCAACCCTTCAAATTGTTTCTCCTATCAATTTTCTTTTTTATATTTTTCGCCTTTCTTTCTTCGTTCTATTAATTCATTCTTTTTCTTTTCTTGGTCAACCCTTCAAATTGTTTGTCCTATCAATTTTCTTTTTTATATTTTTCGCCTTTCTTTCTTCGTTCTATTAATTCATTCTTTTTCTTTTCTTGGTCAAACCATCAAATTGTTTCTCCTATCAATTTTCTTTTTTATATTTGTCGCCACTCTTTCTTCGTTCTCTTAATTCATTGTTTTTTTTTCTTGGTCAACCCTTCAAATTGTTTGTCCTATCAATTTTCTATTTTATATTTTTCGCCTTTCTTTCTTCGTTCTATTAATTCATTATTTTTCTTTTCTTGGTCAACCCTTCAAATTGTTTCTCCTATCAATTTTCTTTTTTATATTTATCGCCATTCTTTCTTCGTTCTATTAATTCATTCTTTTTCTTTTCTTGGTCAACCCTTCAAATTGTTTCTCCTATCAATTTTCTTTTTTTATATTTGTCGCCATTCTTTCTTCGTACTATTAATTCATTCTTTTTTTTTCTTGGTCAACCCTTCAAATTGTTTCTCATATCAATTTTCTTTTTTATATTTGTCGCCATTCTTTCTTCGTTCTATTAATTCATTCTTTTTTTTTCTTGGTCAACCCTTCAAATTGTTTCTCCTATCAATTTTCTTTTTTATATTTATCGCCATTCTTTCTTCGTTCTATTAATTCATTCTTTTTTTTCTTGGTCAACCCTTCAAATTGTTTCTCATATCAATTTTCTTTTTTATATTTGTCGCCATTCTTTCTTCGTTCTATTAATTCATTCTTTTTCTTTTCTTGGTCAACCCTTCAAATTGTTTCTCCTATCAATTTTCTTTTTTATATTTATCGCCATTCTTTCTTCGTTCTATTAATTCATACTTTTTTTTTCTTGGTCAACCCTTCAAATTGTTTCTCCTATCAATTTTCTTTTTTATATTTGTCGCCATTCTTTCTTCGTTCTATTAATTCATTCTTTTTTTTCTTGGTCAACCCTTCAAATTGTTTCTCCTATCAATTTTCTTTTTTATATTTGTCGCCATTCTTTCTTCGTTCTATTAATTCGTTCTTTTTTTTTTTTGGTCAACCCTCCAAATTGTTTCTCCTATCAATTCTCTTTTTTATATTTGTCGCCATTCTTTCTTCGTTCTATTAATTCATTCCTTTTTTTTCTTGGTCACACCTTCAAATTGTTTCTCCTATCAATTTTCTTTTTTATATTTTTCGCCTTTCTCTCTTCGTTCTATTAATTCATTCTTTTTTTTTCTTGGTCAACCCTTCAAATTGTTTCTCCTGTCAATTTTCTTTTTTTTATATTTGTCGCCATTCTTTCTTCGTTCTATTAATTCATTATTTTTCTTTTCTTGGTCAACCTTTCAAATTGTTTCTCCTATCAATTTTCTTTTTTATATTTATCGCCATTCTTTCTTCGTTCTATTAATTCATTCTTTTTTTTTCTTGGTCAACCCTTCAAATTGTTTCTCCTGTCAATTTTCTTTTTTTACATTTGTCGCCATTCTTTCTTCATTTTATTAATTCATTGTTTTTTTTTTGGTCAACCCTTCAAATTGTTTCTCCTATCAATTTTCTTTTTTATATTTTTCGCCTTTCTTTCTTCGTTCTATTAATTCATGCTTTTTCTTTTCGTGGTCAACCCTTCAAATTGTTTGTCCTATCAATTTTCTTTTTTATATTTGTCGCCATTCTTTCTTCGTTCTATTAATTCATTTTTTTCTTTTCTTGGTCAACCCTTCAAATTGTTTCTCCTATCAATTTTCTTTTTTATATTTTTCGCCTTTCTTTCTTCGTTCTATTAATTCATTCTTTTTCTTTTCGTGGTCAACCCTTCAAATTGTTTGTCCTATCAATTTTCTTTTTTATATTTGTCGCCATTCTTTCTTCGTTCTATTAATTCATTCTTTTTTTTTCTTGGTCAACCCTTCAAATTGTTTCTCCTATCAATTTTCTTTTTTATATTTGTCGCCATTCTTTCTTCGTTCTTTTAATTCATTCTTTTTTTTCTTGGTCAACCCTTCAAATTGTTTCTCATAACAATTTTCTCTTTTATATTTTTCGCCATTCTTTTTTCGTTCTATTAATTCACTCTTTTTTTTTTCTTGGTCAACCCTTCAAATTGTTTCTCCTATAAATTTTCTTTTTTATATTTGTCGCCATTCTTTCTTCGTTCTATTAATTCATTCTTTTTCTTTTCTTGGTCAACCCTTCAAATTGTTTCTCCTATCAATTTTCTTTTTTTATATTTGTCGCCATTCTTTCTTCGTACTATTAATTCATTCTTTTTTTTTCTTGGTCAACCCTTCAAATTGTTTCTCATATCAATTTTCTTTTTTATATTTGTCGCCATTCTTTCTTCGTTCTATTAATTCATTCTTTTTTTTCTTGGTCAACCCTTCAAATTGTTTCTCCTATCAATTTTCTTTTTTATATTTATCGCCATTCTTTCTTCGTTCTATTAATTCATTCTTTTTTTTTCTTGGTCAACCCTTCAAATTGTTTCTCATATCAATTTTCTTTTTTATATTTGTCGCCATTCTTTCTTCGTTCTATTAATTCATTCTTTTTCTTTTCTTGGTCAACCCTTCAAATTGTTTCTCCTATCAATTTTCTTTTTTATATTTATCGCCATTCTTTCTTCGTTCTATTAATTCATACGTTTTTTTTCTTGGTCAACCCTTCAAATTGTTTCTCCTATCAATTTTCTTTTTTATATTTATCGCCATTCTTTCTTTTTTCTATTAATTCATTCTGTTTTTTTCGTGGTCAACCCTTCAAATTGTTTCTCCTATCAATTTTCTTTTTTATATTTGTCGCCATTCTTTCTTCGTTCTATTAATTCGTTCTTTTTTTTTCTTGGTCAACCCTCCAAATTGTTTCTCCTGTCAATTTTCTTTTTTTTATATTTGTCGCCATTCTTTCTTCGTTCTATTAATTCATTCCTTTTTTTCTTGGTCACACCTTCAAATTGTTTCTCCTATCAATTTTCTTTTTTATATTTTTCGCCATTCTTTCTTCGTTCTATTAATTCATTCTTTTTTTTTCTTGGTCAACCCTTCAAATTGTTTCTCCTGTCAATTTTCTTTTTTTACATTTGTCGCCATTCTTTCTTCATTTTATTAATTCATTGTTTTTTTTTCTTGGTCAACCCTTCAAATTGTTTCTCTTATCAATTTTCTTTTTTTTATATTTGTCGCCATTCTTTCTTCGTTCTATTAATTCATTCTTTTTCTTTTCTTGCTCAACCCTTCAAATTGTTTGTCCTATCAATTTTCTTTTTTATATTTTTCGCCTTTCTTTCTTCGTTCTATTAATTCATTCTTTTTCTTTTCTTGGTCAACCCTTCAAATTGTTTCTCCTATCAATTTTCTTTTTTATATTTTTCGCCATTCTTTCTTCGTTCTATTAATTCATTCTTTTTCTTTTCTTGGTCAACCCTTCAAATTGTTTCTCCTATCAATTTTCTTTTTTATATTTATCGCCATTCTTTCTTTTTTCTATTAATTCATTCTGTTTTTTTCGTGGTCAACCCTTCAAATTGTGGCTCCTGTCAATTTTCTTTTTTTATATTTTTCGCCATTCTTTCTTCGTTCTATTAATTCATTCTTTTTTTTTTCTTGGTCAACCCTTCAAATTGTTTCTCATATCAATTTTCTTTTTTATATTATTCGCCATTCTTTCTTCGTTCTATTAATTCATTCTTTTTTTTCTTGGTCAACCCTTCAAATTGTTTCTCCTATCAATTTTCTTTTTTATATTTTTCGCCATTCTTTCTTCGTTCTATTAATTCATTCTTTTTTTTTCTTGGTCAACCCTTCAAATTGTTTCTCCTATCAATTTTCTTTTTTATATTTGTCGCCATTCTTTCTTCGTTCTATTAATTCATTCTTTTTTTTCTTGGTCAACCCTTCAAATTCTTTCTCCTATCAATTCTCTTTTTTATATTTGTCGCCATTCTTTCTTCGTTCTATTAATTCATTCTTTTTTTTTCTTGGTCAACCCTTCAAATTGTTTCTCCTATCAATTTTCGTTTTTATATTTTTCGCCTTTCTTTCTTCGTTCTATTAATTCATTCTTTTCTTTTCTTGGTCAACCCTTCAAATTGTTTCTCCTATCAATTTTCTTTTTTTTATATTTGTCGCCATTCTTTCTTCGTTCTATTAATTCATTCTTTTTCTTTTCTTGGTCAACCCTTCAAATTGTTTCTCCTATCAGTTTTCTTTTTTATATTTATCGCCATTCTTTCTTTGTTCTATTAATTCATTCTTTTTTTTTCTTGGTCAACACTTGAAATTGTTTCTCCAATCAATTTTCTTTTTTATATTTGTCGCCATTCTTTCTTCGTTCTATTAATTCATTCTTTTTTTTTCTTGGTCAACCCTTCAAATTGTTTCTCCTATCAATTTTCTTTTTTATATTTTTCGCCTTTCTTTCTTCGTTCTATTAATTCATTCTTTTTTTTTCTTGGTCAACCCTTCAAATTGTTTCTCCTATCAATTTTCTTTTTTTTATATTTGTCGCCATTCTTTCTTCGTTCTATTAATTCATTCTTTTTCTTTTCTTGGTCAACCCTTCAAATTGTTTCTCCTATCAATTTTCTTTTTTATATTTTTCGCCATTCTTTCTTCGTTCTATTAATTCATTCTTTTTTTTTCTTGGTCAACCCTTCAAATTGTTTCTCCTATCAATTTTCTTTTTTATATTTGTCGCCATTCTTTCTTCGTTCTATTAATTCATTCTTTTTCTTTTCTTGGTCAACCCTTTAAATTGTTTCTCCTATCAATTTTCTTTTTTATATTTATCGCCATTCTTTCTTCGTTCTATTAATTCATTCTTTTTTTTCTTGGTCAACCCTTCAAATTGTTTCTTCTATCAATTTTCTTTTTTTTATATTTGTCGCCATTCTTTCTTCGTTCTATTAATTCATTATTTTTCTTTTCTTGGTCAACCCTTCAAATTGTTTCTCCTATCAATTTTCTTTTTTATATTTGTCGCCATTCTTTCTTCGTTCTATTAATTCATTCTTTTTTTTTCTTGGTCAACCCTTCAAATTGTTTCTCCTATCAATTTTCTTTTTTATATTTATCGCCATTCTTTCTTCGTTCAATTAATTCATTCTTTTTCTTTTCTTGGTCAACCCTTCAAATTGTTTCTCCTATCAATTTTCTTTTTTATATTTGTTGCCATTCTTTCTTCGTTCTATTAATTCATTCTTTTTTTTTCTTGGTCAACCCTTCAAATTGTTTCTCCTATCAATTTTCTTTTTTATATTTGTTGCCATTCTTTCTTCGTTCTATTAATTCATACTTTTTTTTTCTTGGTCAACCTTTCAAATTGTTTCTCCTATCAATTTTCTTTTTTATATTTTTCGCCTTTCTTTCTTCGTTCTATTAATTCATTCTTTTCTTTTCTTGGTCAACCCTTCAAATTGTTTCTCCTATCAATTTTCTTTTTTTTATATTTGTCGCCATTCTTTCTTCGTTCTATTAATTCATTCTTTTTCTTTTCTTGGTCAACCCTTTAAATTGTTTCTCCTATCAATTTTCTTTTTTATATTTATCGCCATTCTTTCTTCGTTCTATTAATTCATTCTTTTTTTTTCTTGGTCAACCCTTTAAATTGTTTCTCCTATCAATTTTCTTTTTTATATTTATCGCCATTCTTTCTTCGTTCTATTAATTCATTCTTTTTTTTTCTTGGTCAACCCTTCAAATTTTTTCTCCTCTCAATTTTCTTTTTTATATTTTTCGCCTTTCTCTCTTCGTTCTATTAATTCATTCTTTTTTTTCTTGGTCAACCCTTCAAATTGTTTCTCCTATCAATTTTCTTTTTTTTATATTTGTCGCCATTCTTTCTTCGTTCTATTAATTCATTATTTTTCTTTTCTTGGTCAACCCTTCAAATTGTTTCTCCTATCAATTTTCTTTTTTATATTTATCGCCATTCTTTCTTCGTTCTATTAATTCATTCTTTTTTTTCTTGGTCAACCCTTCAAATTGTTTCTCCTATCAATTTTCTTTTTTATATTTGTCGCCATTCTTTCTTCGTTCTATTAATTCATTCTTTTTTTTTCTTGGTCAACCCTTCAAATTGTTTCTCCTATCAATTTTCTTTTTTATATTTGTCGCCATTCTTTCTTCGTTCTATTAATTCATTCCTTTTTTTTCTTGGTCAACCCTTCAAATTGTTTCTCCTATCAATTTTCTTTTTTATAGTTATCGCCATTCTTTCTTCGTTCTATTAATTCATTCTTTTTCTTTTCTTGGTCAACCCTTCAAATTGTTTCTCCTATCAATTTTCTTTTATATATTTGTCGCCATTCTTTCTTCGTTCTATTAATTCATTCTGTTTTTTTCTTGGTCAACCCTTCAAATTGTTTCTCCTATCAATTTTCTTTTTTATATTTGTCGCCATTCTTTCTTCGTTCTATTAATTCATTCTTTTTTTTTCTTGGTCAACCCTTCAAATTGTTTCTCCTATCAATTTTCTTTTTTTTATATTTGTCGCCATTCTTTCTTCGTTCTATTAATTCATTCTTTTTCTTTCTTGGTCAACCCTTCAAATTGTTTCTCCTATCAATTTTCGTTTTTATATTTATTGCCATTCTTTCTTTGTTCTATTAATTCATTCTTTTTTTTTCTTGGTCAACACTTGAAATTGTTTCTCCTATCAATTGTCTTTTTTATATTTGTCGCCATTCTTTCTTCGTTCTATTAATTCATTCTTTTTTTTTCTTGGTCAACCCTTCAAATTGTTTCTCCTATCAATTTTCTTTTTTATATTTATCGCCATTCTTTCTTCGTTCTATTAATTCATTCTTTTTTTTTCTTGGTCAACCCTTCAAATTGTTTCTCCTATCAATTTTCTTTTTTATATTTGTCGCCACTCTTTCTTCGTTCTATTAATTCATTCTTTTTTTTCTTAGTCAACCCTTCAAATTGTTTGTCCTATCAATTTTCTTTTTTATATTTTTCGCCTTTCTTTCTTCGTTCTATTAATTCATTCTTTTTCTTTTCTTGGTCAACCCTTCAAATTGTTTCTCCTATCAATTTTCTTTTTTATATTTGTCGCCATTCTTTCTTCGTTCTATTAATTCATTCTTTTTCTTTTCTTGGTCAACCCTTCAAATTGTTTCTCCTATCAATTTTCTTTTTTATATTTTTCGCCTTTCTTTCTTCGTTCTATTAATTCATTCTTTTTCTTTTCTTGGTCAACCCTTCAAATTGTTTGTCCTATCAATTTTCTTTTTTATATTTGTCGCCATTCTTTCTTCGTTCTATTAATTCATTCTTTTTCTTTTCTTGGTCAACCCTTCAAATTGTTTCTCCTATCAATTTTTCTTTTTTATATTTTTCGCCTTTCTTTCTTCGTTCTATTAATTCATTCTTTTTCTTTTCTTGGTCAACCCTTAAAATTGTTTCTCCTATCAATTTTCTTTTTTATATTTATCGCCATTCTTTCTTCGTTCTATTTATTCATTTTTTTTTTCTTGGTCAACCCTTCAAATTGTTTCTCCTATCAATTTTCTTTTTTTATATTTGTCGCCATTCTTTCTTCGTTCTATTAATTCATTCTTTTTTTTCTTGGTCAACCCTTCAAATTGTTTCTCCTATCAATTTTCTTTTTAATATTTTTCGCCTTTCTTTCTTCGTTCTATTAATTCATTCTTTTTCTTTTCTTGGTCAACCCTTCAAATTGTTTCTCCTATCAATTTTCTTTTTTATATTTGTCGCCATTCTTTCTTCGTTCTATTAATTCATTCTTTTTTTTTCTTGGTCAACCCTTCAAATTGTTTCTCCTATCAATTTTCTTTTTTATATTTTTCGCCTTTCTTTCTTCGTTCTATTAATTCATTCTTTTTTTTTCTGGTCAACCCTTCAAATTGTTTCTCCTATCAATTTTCTTTTTTTATATTTGTCGCCATTCTTTCTTCGTTCTATTAATTCATTCTTTTTCTTTTCTTGGTCAACCCTTCAAATTGTTTCTCCTATCAATTTTCTTTTTTATATTTATCGCCATTCTTTCTTCGTTCTATTAATTCATTCTTTTTTTTCTTGGTCAACCCTTCAAATTTTTTCTCCTATCTATTTTCTTTTTTATATATTTGTCGCCATTCTTTCTTCGTTTTATTAATTCATTCTTTTTCTTTTCTTGGTCAACCCTTCAAATTGTTTCTCCTATCAATTTTCTTTTTTATATTTTTCACCATTCTTTCTTCGTTCTATTAATTCATTCTTTTTCTTTTCTTGGTCAACCCTTCAATTTGTTTCTCCCATCTTTTTTTTTTATATATTTTTCTTTTTTTGGGTCGCTACCCGACACAAATATGTGCCAAGTATGTATCTGGAAAATGTTTTGACAAAGGACGAGAACTGCAACACTAAAATTTGAAGCTGCATTGGGATAACGAATGACGCCTTCAATAAACTAAGCAAAATATTAAGAAAGAGAAAAAAAATTCCATTTGAAATGAAGAAAAGTGTACTGAAGTGTTATTTGATATGGATCCTCCTATATGGAGGTGAATACTAGACAATTTAATCACAGATGGAAAAAAATCATTTAAAACAGCAGAAACAAAGAAAAGTGTACTGAACTGTTATGTAATATCGGTCCTCCTATGTGGCTATGAATGTCAAAAAATCTTATCACAGAGAGAGGAAAGCCTAAGGACGACAAATCTGGCTCTACAGAAGGATGCTGAGAATGCCGTGTACTGAAGAAAATAGATCATATACTAATCATTTGAACAAATTTTAGAGAAAATGGAAACAAAAATAATACGTATACTTAAGAGAGAAACAAAATTTATTTCTATGGTATATAATGAGAAAAGAAGGCTCGGAATATTTGACACTCACAGGGCATACTGAAGGCAAAAGGGAGAGAGTTAAACAGCGCATAACCTATCTAACGAGCTTGCGTGTATAGTTGGCAGAACCGGCATTAGATGTTATAGCAAAAGAACAGACTTTACTACAAAGGTCAGGAAATTATGGCGAGCCTTAAATTTTGAATAGACACTGCGCCTAAAGGAAGGAGACACTTTAATAGAATATGATATAACAGTAAGCCTTTATTTGAAGATTCCTTAACGATACAACGATAACTGAACCTGCTTTGCGGATTTCTTTGGCGGCGTCTTAGACGCAATGCTCCCTTGGACGGTTCTTTGGCACAAACAAAGACTAGCAATTCTTGCACAAAGGAATTTCGCATCTTTCCACCTAACACTCACCCAAATTTGATCCTTCTGCGGGCATTTCTTCAAGTCTATAGAATATCTTTGGATAAGATCCATGTCGTGTTTCACGGTCTGATAACTCGCCAGATCTTACGAACGCATCTCAGTGACTATATATGCTACTGAAGAGAAATAATTACCTACCTCGTTTCCCCGCCCAGTCGTATTTCTACCCACACATCTACCCATGTTCCAGTGTCCCCTTCCCGCTTAAGCCACCATCTTTCCGTTTTCCTATTATTTTAAGCTAAGTGAAATTGTAATGTGCGTTGTGGTGCAGTGGATATCGGCTCGGAATGAAAAATCGGGGATCCGAGTTCGAATTCCAGCTGAATTCATTGCATTCACTTACGCGCAAATAAGCTTGGGAAAGGTATTAATCCGTCTATTCCTTCCAGTTATGGGTTAAATAACAGGACAGATTGGGTTCTATAGCCTTGGTCGGCAACCAGTCTACCGCAGAAAGCAATGTCAACCTACTGCGGGATAATCTTCTGCCCATTCAGTCATGTTTCTTTCGAGACATGATCGCCCAAGCGTGTATCACGTATGGTACTTAATTGACTGACTGAAATTGTAATTGCGAATCTCTTCTCGGTTTTCGAAAAAAAAGAAATGAAGGGCATTTAAAATTTTGGCAATCTTAGTATAGAACGCAGAAAATTTGTAATATGGACCCCCCTACTTTGAGAACCTGTGGTACAAAGTTTTTTCATCCAACAACACTCAAACTGCCTGGTCTCTTTCATCGCTACAATTTTCTTTCCCACAATGCACAGGAACGGCTGGTTATCTGTGCAAAATTATAACGCATAGACTGTCAGTAAAATCTATAAAATCTATAAAAGTTGATTTTCTGACCTTCAGGAATTTCTTGCTTTTTTTTTTTTTTTTTTTTTTTTTTTTTTAATCATATCACCCCAAGCAAGGCAGTAAAGCCACTGAAGTGCAGGGGGCTAAGTGAAAAGATTGGAAAAGAGAAAGCCGGAAACCACATCCTAAACAAGGAACAAGGAATGAGCCTCTTCACCTGTTCAATAGATGTGGGTGGAGTGTGAACCGGGCGATCTTGTGACCTTACATTTGCGTGTGTAATGTACAGGGTGCCATGGGGAATTTTTCGCTATTTTATATTTTTAATTTCATGCACGTGTGTTGTTTGTATCTTTATTTTGTCGATTGCGAAGTATAGTCGGTTCAGTTGGGGAACTGTCTGTGAGAAAAATAGCACCATGACTCAATTCACGCCGACAAAAATTTGAAAACGGTATGCTGTACTGCTGGGAAGATTCAATACGAACATTTCAGAGTGTTTGGGTGTCAATCTGAGGAGAGTGAAAAAGTTTTGGAAAAAGTTGGTGATTACGAATGTGTTTTGAGTGATTACTAGTGATGGCGACGTTATACCTCCATTCATTTTCCCACAGGGCCTTAGGCTCAACAAAGAAGTCTACGTCAAGAAGGCAGTGCTGCTCTTGGTCAAGAGGATGGCTGTTAGAAGACTGTGTCTGGCAAAATGACTCTGCAACATGCAAAACAAGCAGGAGAACCCAGTCATGACTGTCAAACAATTTTTGCGACCATATCACCCCCTTAAACCTAACTCGCCAGACTGGAACCCCCTTAATTTTATATGGGGGGCGCAGTTGAGTGAAAGATAAACAAAATTTCTTGTAGCACTAAATATGAACTAAGCGCAAGGATTAAGAAAGAATTCACCAAATTGGAGAAATAGACCGACCTGAAGAGACGCAGGCGATTTCAAAATTGTAGATGAAGTCAATGGCGATTTTATTCAATAATTTAGATTTCAAGATATTTTTTCTGAAACGTTGGTAAATATATCTGTTAAAATGAAATGTCAATGTTATTTTCATTTTTTGAAACTTTGTGGAAATTATCTATATATATAAAAGGCAATATGTGAGTGTGTGTGACTGTTCCTATGCACGCCTACATTTTATTAAGCTACACCATTCAAACTTTCTAGGGAAACATATCTACAGGGAAGCCAGGTCGACACATACTTTTTGAGCTTAAGTTCAGCAAATTTTCCCTTTCGCACGTTTTGGCCAATGGAGCCGATTGTTTACATTTGCTCCGTAAAACATCTAAGATGGTTGCTAAATTACGTCACAGAAATCAAATCACACGTGTCAAACGCGACTAAAATATTTTTTATTGAATAAAAAATGAGCCTTTATATTTAATTTTTATTCCGACGTTTTAAAAATTCATTTTTGTCAACAAAAAAAAAATGTGAATATTTTCCCCGTAATTTTGAAACAAAAGAAATTTTTTTTAAAAAATTGTTTTTTCAAACAAAACAAAATATGTAAAAAAAAATGGTTAATTTAATTATTACTAAAATGTACTGAGCTGCACGGGCAACGCCGGGCTATGATGCTAGTTCTTTAATAAATAGAACTTTATTTAAAATTTTTGTTTTGTTTGTTTTTAATTGTGTGGAAATGTCTGTTTAGGCCTGTCGTTGGAAGAAAATATGTCTGCACTCATGCAAAGATTGAAGCACATAAAGTTTGATTGAAACTGAAATGTGCGTCTGTGTCCCGGGTGCTAATTTTCCTTTCTCTCTGGGTAACAGAAAAAGAGTAAAAGTCGAAATGTGTTATTTTTATGTCATCCTCTCTAATTTAACTGATTGTATTTTCCCATGAATTTTAAATAGAGAAACAATTTAGATTTCAAATTTGATCACATTCTCATCAGCGAGGTAACGTGTAATGAAATAGTATTATTTAAAAAATAATTTTCTGTGTAATTTTATTTAAATTTATGTAAATTAGTATTAATTAAAAATAATTTAAAGTATTCGTGCCATTGTTCGACTTTATAGAAATTATGATGAATATATAAAGAGTCAACTTTTTGAAAATTTTTCAAGCAATTAATACATTAGTTCTCTATTTTAAAATACCTTTTTTATATATGCACATGTTTAATATATGCTTATACTTTAATCTAAGTATGTATATTTAACAAAATTTATTAAGGACTACAAAGACAGGATATTGTGTACAGCGATGATTACTAACGTTCTCAATGGACACGGCACATAAAAGAAGATGCATTATATATATATATATATATATATATATATATATATATATATATATATGCTATTAAATATAAGAGACAATGAATGTCCATTATGTTGAATCATGCGCCGTTCTAAACGTCGTATTTTTGCTTTAATTTCAGTTGAAAATAAAGACAAAAATTCTCCAACATTTGGATAATTATTTATTGGTTTTCTTCTAAGCTTTCGGCTCACATGAGCCATCTTCAGAGAGGTTGTTTAAACTGAAATATTATAAAATCCACCATCACCTACGATTTTATTTTGTGTTGACATAAAACTCCGCTTGGCAACGGCAATAGTTACCAAAAATAATAAATGCAGTTCTTAAGTTTGCGATGCGGATTTATGACGTCACACCGCGGGGTAGCGCGAAATGACAACAAAACCATGTAGTCAAATGCAATGTAATATGTTATTTCCTGTTTTAAAGTTGATTTTATTGAGTGTTGGTTGTTTTGATTTGATGTACATGGCCTCCAATATCTGCAGGTTCCTCTTACTGTTTGTATGAGTAAGGATCACCGTATTGTTGACCAAAAGCTGTCTGATATTACCTACATGTTTATGTTTTTCAGAGCAATGTTGTTTAATAGTACTCTGATCAGAAAATAAAATCGTCGCTGATGGTGGATGTTATTGTGTTACTGTCTAAATAACCTCTCTGAAGATGACTCATGTGAGCCGAAAGCTTAGAACCAAATTAATAAAAAATTACTCAAATGTTGGAGAATATTTGTCTTTATTTTCACCTGAAATCAAAGCCAAAATACGACGTTTAGAACGGCTTATGATTAAACATAATAGACATTCATTGTCTCTTATATGTAATAGCATATGTTTAGAAAATTACTTGCTGCCTCGATATACTAATATTTTTATTTTCTGATCAGAGTACTATATATATATATATAAGAAAAAGTGCAAGAAGCCGTGAACGTTTTGATTAAAGTTTCAATGCATTGTTTTTTATTATTACTGATATTAAATGCATTTTGTTTGATGTATTAAGTGTCCATAATGGTATTTGTGTCGCTACACGTTCATGGTGAATAACTTTTGACTTCACATATCGAGATCCGTTTTTTCTCTTTTTTTTTTCTGATGGCCAATATATCGTGTATAAATAGATAAGCTAAGTGGTGGACAGGTCAGAATATTCATTTGCGTGCATGAATGTCGGGGTTTTTTTTTAATACTCGCACGATAAATTTCTCCTGTCACCTTCGTTGGCTATAAAAGATTGCGAAAGATGTGCTTAATTTTCCGGTGTGTTCATTATAATCTTAGTCAAATTATAAAAGTCTTTCTTCTGTATTCTCTCTGTAGACGCGCGAACACTAATCTAAGCTTGGTAAATTATATATATATATATATATATATATATATATATATATATAATTATGAATTAAATGTAGATTGCGACACGGAAATGTCTATGTTTACAGATATAAACTCCTCATCAGGCAATGTTGGATCTAGGTTGTGAAAATGATTTACATTTAATATTTTAAAGGTTTAAGGTTTAAATGTAAATCATTTTCACAACTAACATCCAACATTACCTGTGGACTAGATTCTATCTCAAAACATACAAATTTCCGTGTCGCAATGTACATTTAATTCAGAATTATATGATTATATTAAGCTCTAAATTATTTATTGTATAAAAACAAATACATTTTAAAATCATGGTTCTCCACACTTTCCTGACTTCGTGGATCTTAATAAATATTGCCTTTTCGTTATTTCTCCTAAGCCTTATTTCACCATCAATTTGCTCAAGCTCACTATCCTTCTGTAGAACTATATTTTTGTTGCTTTAAATCTCTTCTTCATCTTTAAGGAGCTTTTTAACTGTGATATAGGAAAGCATATATTACGTAACAGTTCAGTACTCTTTTCTTTGTCACTGAAGTCGAGATGCCATGCTAGGACCGATAACATTGCAGGTCCTCCTTTGGATTTTGTCAAGAACCTCGAGACAAATAGCAGGAGCACCCAACCAGATATGGCAACAGTATTCAATGCACGGACGAATGGTAGATTTATAAAAGTGCAAGATGGATTCTGACGAGAACCTCGAGATGAATAGCAGAAGGACCCGAGCAGATATAGCAACAGTATTCAATTCACGGACAAATGGTAGATTTATAAAAGTGCAAGATGGATTCTGACGTGAAAAACTTTCTGGCCCACACAGAGACCCAACCTTCCTAGCAGTAGATGCAGCTATAGATTCTATGCAGTCGTTTAACTTTAGGTCGGTTGAAAAAGTGAAATCATGGGGGTGCATCGTGTTGCTCTCAACGAGCTTGAGTCGCCCTGGTTATTTGTTTCAATTCGCCTGGCAATGAATTCTCTACGAATGCCCTACACGTTCTTTTCAAGATATGCGATCCCATTCGCTGTGGTCAAGCATCCAAAATTCGTCATCATTTCGTAGATTCTTCTGATGAACACTTGTATAAGTTCTATCCAGATTTTCTTACAAAATTGAAATCAGAGCTGGCTAAATTTTCAATACGATTACACCATCATCACTTAAACTATATTTTTGGTGCTCATACTAAAAATTACCTCCTTTACCTTAGACTGGTATTTAAAGGTCCTTCAACAACTGGAGTTATTTGACATTATACAATCTACGGCCTTATTTAATAAGCTTTTGAGAAACATAGTTTTGTCTCCCAAAAACCGTCAGGTACTCATCCGCTAACTCCAGTTATCAACATTATTTTCTCATTTTCGTAGAATTTTCCCAAAATTTCCGCTTAATAGAAATGCAGCTTCATCTGATTGTGATTATATTCAAAACATTTACATCCCATAGTTAAAAAAATTGTTCAAAACTCTTTTTCCCTTTAAAATTCTTTCTTCTTTAATGTTGGTTTCATAACCTAAGTAAACGTCTTCAATTCATGTTCCCAAACAATGCACTTAAATGTCTTCTTCCTTATGTTCCGTGCCTCTTCAGGACGTAGGCGATTGTGACTTTCCACGATTTCCTGTCATTTGTACATCCTGTCAAATCAGAAAAATTGTGCATAATTGTTTTATAATATTCTTCTTAGTTTCTTTGAAAATTTAAATAATAATTTGAAGAAATAAAAAGTTTTAGGAATTCGATATAAAAAATTTCAGTGTATGTAGTAACAACCAGTGATGTTAAGAAAAACTACTTACAAATATATGCAATGTTTTATCCAGAGAACTGAAAACAAAAGTGTATAAAAAGTGCTGTAATCTAGTAATTTTTCTTAGAGGTTCTTACAATGTTTCGCAGACTATCTATCACCACAATGTGGACAACTTTATTTAAAAATGTGATAAAAATATAAACAAGAAAAATTTAAGCGAAACTTGGTTGCGACACAGGGCCTAATGTAAGGATTACTCAGGGAGTATTGAACATTTTACTCATTTGTACTTGATTTATCGAGAGAAGTTTTTAAATATTATACCACGTCGGAGTGCCCAATTTAATAAGCATAGCTTAGATGTGGCACAAGGTTGTAAATATGGCGCACCAAGCGAGTATCAAATTCTCTATCAATTTGTAATTATTCTAGCGAGACAGGATTACTAAACACTGCACCACGTCGAACTGCCCTGCTAATAACTATATATATATATATAGTGTCTGATGGCTAATTTGCTGCAACCTTTCATGCCATTTGTACGACGTTTCGGCCGTTGTACGCTCCGGCCTTCTTCAGGTGCTGGGAATTTCGAACCGAACATTTTATTACAATCACGTGGGTATAAGAACTCCAAACTTTGCTTAGAAACTCGATTGAACGTCAGGAGTTGCCTCCCTCTAACTCTGCAAGTTACTTGTTCACCACTGGTGTAGCCTGGTATTGAACTCACAAGCGCCTGAAGAAGGCCAGAGCGTACAACGGCCGAAAGTCGTAGAAATGGCAACAAAGATGAGAACAATAGTCCGAATAATGTAAATAATACTGTAAATACTACCTCATCACAGAAATATGGAGAAATAAAATGATCTATTATTAATTATCCTACAATTGGCAACAAAGATGAGGACAATAGTCCGAATAATGTAAATACTCTAAATTCTACCTCATCTCAGAAATATAGACAAATAGAATGATCTATTATTAAACGTCGTATAAATGGCAACAAAAATGAGAACAATAGTCCGAATAATGTAAATACTGTAAGTATTACCTCATCTCAGTAATATAGACAAATAGAATGATCTATTATTAAACGTCGTACAAATGGCAACAAAGATGAGAACAATAGTCCGAATAATGTAAATACTGTAAATACTACCTCATCTCAGAAATATGGAGAAATAAAATGATCTATTATTAAACATCGAACAATTGGCAACAAAGATGAGAACAATAGTCCGAATAATGTAAATACTGTAAATACTACCTCATCTCAGAAATATAGACAAATAGAATGATCTATTATTAAACGTCTTACAAATGACAACAAAGATGAGGACAATAGTCCGAATAATGTAAATACTCTAAATTCTACCTCATCTCAGAAATATAGACAAATAGAATGATCTATTATTAAACGTCGTACAAATGGCAACAGAGATGAGGACAATAGTCCGAATAATGTAAATACTGTAAATATTACCTCATCTCAGAAATATAGACAAATAGAATGACCTATTATTAAACGTCGTACAAATGGCAACAAAGATGAGGACAATGGTCCGAATAATGTAAATACTGTAAATACTGTAAATACTACCTCATCACAGAAATATGGAGAAATAAAATGATCTATTATGAATTATCCTACAATTGGCAACAAAGATGAGGACAATAGTCCGAATAATGTAAATACTCTAAATTCTACCTCATCTCAGAAATATAGACATATAGAATGAACTATTATTAAACGTCGTACAAATGGCAACAAAGATGAGGACAATAGTCCGAATAATGTAAATACTCTAAATTCTACCTCATCTCAGAAATATAGACAAATAGAATGATCTATTATTCAACGTCGTACAAATGGCAACAAAGATGAGGCCAATAGTCCGAATAATGTAAATACTCTAAATTCTACCTCATCTCAGTAATATAGACAAATAGAATGATCTATTATTAAACGTCGCACAAATGGCAACAAAGATGAGAACAATAATCCGAATAATGTAAATACTGTAAATTCTACCTCATCTCAGAAATATAGACAAATAGAATGATCTATTATTAAACGTCGTACAAATGGCAACAGAGATGAGGACAATAGTCCGAATAATGTAAATACTGTAAATATTACATCATCTCAGAAATATAGACAAATAGAATGATCTATTATTAAAGGTCGTACAAATGGCAACAAAGATGAGTACAATGGTCCGAATAATGTAAATACTGTAAATACTGTAAATACTTCCTCATCACAGAAATATGGAGAAATAAAATGATCTATTATTAAACATCGTACAATTGGTAACAAAGATGAGAACAATAGTCCGAATAATGTAAATACTCTAAATACTACCTCATCTCAGAAATATAGACAAATAGAATGACCTATTATTAAACGTCGTACAAATGGCAACAGAGATGAGGACAATAGTCCGAATAATGTAACTACTGTAAATAATACCTCATCTCAGAAATATAGACAAATAGAATGATCTATTATTAAACGTCGTACAAATGGCAATAAAGATGAGAACAATAGTCCGAATAATGTAAATAATACTGTAAATACTACCTCATCACAGAAATATGGAGAAATAAATTGATCTATTATTAATTATCCTACAATTGGCAACAAAGATGAGGCCAATAGTCCGAATAATGTAAATACTCTAAATTCTACCTCATCTCAGAAATATAGACATATAGAATGATCTATTATTAAACGTCGTACAAATGGCAACAAAGATGAGGACAATAGTCCGAATAATGTAAATACTGTAAATTCTACCTCATCTCAGAAATATAGACAAATAGAATGATCTATTATTAAACGTAGTATCAATGGCAACAAAGATGAGGATAATAGTCCGAATAATGTAAATACTCTAAATTCTACCTCATCTCAGAAATATAGACAAATATAATGATCTATTATTAAACGTCGTACAAATGGAACAGAGATGAGGGCAATAGTCCGAATAATGAAAATACTCTAAATTCTACCTCATCTCTGAAATATAAACAAATATTAAATTGTGGCCGTTATATAATTTTAATTTGGCGCGTGTATTTTGTTTATTTTTGTTTTGTCTATTGCATCTTATCGTGCGGCTAGTTGTGCGCCGTCCCTGAATAAAAGACCACCATAACCCTATTCACTCATTTAGAAATATCATTCTTTATTTCTTGGTATTCGCACTGGTAGTTTCAAAACGATAATTTCGGAATGTTTCCATCTGTGAACAGTGTAAAATATTCTGAAATGGATGGCTGATATATCCTGAAAGGAAAGGGATATATATATATATATATATATATATATATATATATATATGTATATATGTATGTATATATATATATATATATATATATATATATATATATATATCATACGAGGTACCTCAGCGGTGTTAGGCAAATTCCACCGGTTAGAACAATCTGGTACGAAGATATAATGGACGGTACTCGTCGTATGCAGTATTCTGAGACGTAAGCGTAGTCAATAGATGTAGTCGAAGATCTTTATTCGTAGACCTGTAGACCTATGGACGTTGACCTCTCGTGGTCAACCAATAGACCTCTAGCCGCAGACGTCTCCTTTGTCTATTTTTATGGCTGACAGCAACCAATCACATTCCAGTGAGGGGGAAGCAAGGTGTATGCATATTCATTACACATTCATTGCATCATATAAAGTCAGTATCGCCATCGATAATGATTACTCGTGATTGCGATTGCATGCTTCCAAATATCTACCTACAGGGCCTCAACACAGATACCTATATCAAGTGTTTTGAGAAGTCAGCGTTGTCTTGGCTCAAGATGGTGACTGCTGGGTGACCGTACGTCTCACAACAGGATTTCTACAACGTACCACACACGCGAGAGAACCAAGTCATGGCGCTCAGACAATTTTTGCATCCACACCACCTAACTCCCCAGACTACAACCCTCTTGATTATTGCATGTGTGCCGGAATTGCGATAGAGACTAACAAAAATCCTTTTTAGATGAACTAAAGGCAAGAATTTTGGCAGCATTCACTAACTTAAACAAGGAAAACGTCCAGAAATTATGCAGGAGATTCCGAGTTTCTGGGGGCTGGGCCAATGTTGATTTTATAGAAGAAATTTACTCTTCCGTATTTCAAGATATTTTTGTTTAATTTTGATAAATACATCGGTTAAAATGAGATGCCAATGTTATTTTCATTTTTGCGTGATCTAGACAACAATTCATTCATCGCACCCTACATATATAAATATATATATATAACGTAGAATACTTGGTATATAAGTCGGGTAAATTCCGTTAGAGACGAACTCAAAAGAACTCAATGTTAAATTTATTTATTTAATTTAACAAAGTAATATAATTTAGAAAAAATATTTTGATATTCTAGAATATCATATATATATATATATATATATATATATATATATATATACTGTAATGGTTGTGACAATTTTTTTTGTAAATTCATAGTATCACTACCCAAAAATTTTTCACGTTTCGAAGCCAGCCCATTATGTTGTTGGTTTCATCTTCAGGTGATTTTTTAGAAATGAGAATTATCTAGTTGAAAAGCCCGTTTATTTGTGTTGGATTTTGTTTTTTGTTTTTTTATGGCGGGTGTTCCAACAACATAACGTTACAGTATAACGCTCTACATTTGTATCGAGCACTCTTTATAAAAGTAAATGCATGAACAAAAGGTTAAAAAACCTACGAGTTCAACAACTTAGATACAATATATATATATATATATATATATATATATATATATATATATATATATATATACTACCACCACTACTGCTACTACTTTAAAAACAAGGAATTTATTAATAGTCACAAGAGCCCTTTCGTCCAACATCTCATCAGGAGAAAATCGTTGAAATTATAAATCAAACGAAAGAAAAGCAACGAAAATGACGTGCAGAAAATGATAATATATATATATATAACGAGAGGAGGAGAAATCGCGTGTAAATAATTATTGAGGGACAGTTAAAGAAATATATCCCCCAAGAAATGAAAAGACTTCACAAAATCCTTCTGCCGGCAAAGAGAAGGCTTTCGAAATGATATGCAAATTGAATGCAAAATTTTTAAATGATTGTTCGAATCAGCTACATGTAAAATTTTAAAATTTCATTATATACTAGAACCATAACCCGGCGTTGCCCGTGTTTTTGTTGACTAAATGAATTTAACGTAAAAATAAAAATTACTTATTTTGTTAAAGTTTTATTTTTTTAATCTTATTTTCTGAAGTATGAAATGTGAAATCTGAAAAAAAAAAAAAAAAAAAAAAGAATTAAATAATTAAATTAACCATTGGAACTTTTTTTTTCATATTTTGTTTTCATTTAAAAAAACACTTTGTTTTTAAATATTTCTTTTGTTTCAAAATTACGGGGAAAAATATTCACATTTTGTTTTTGGTTGAGCAAATGAATTTTTAAAAGGTCGAAATAAAAATTAAATATAAAGGCTCATTTGTGTTTTTTTAATCAAAAATATTTTAGTCTCGTTTGACACGTGTGATTTGATTTCTGTGACGTAATTTAGCAAACTTCTTAGGTGTTAGATGATTTACGGAGCAAAAAGTGCCAAAGAGAAAATTGGTGAACTTAAAGTCAAAAATATGTGTCGACCTGGCGTCCCTGTAGATATGTGTCCCTAGAAACTTTGAATGGCGTAGCTTAAAAAATGTAGGCGGGCATAGGCAACAGTCACACATAGACTCACAGATTGCCTTATATATATATATATATACTAGCAGTATTGTCCGGCGTTTCTCGGGTGTAATGAAAGCTTTAAAACTAATCCATGGTCCTGGAGCTCAGACTCAGCCTAATGAATATTTGTGTAAAGTTTGGTGAGAATCGGATAAAAATTGTGGATTTGTATAAAGGACATACAGACAGATAAACAAACACAGGCACAAACACCTTGCCTTTTATATATATATATATATATATATATATATATATATATATATATATATATATATTACCAATTTTCTGCACTATTGTAAGAACAGCAACCTTGAAACTTCTGAATATCGTTTCTTATGTCTTTGTCTATGAGTGTATCCAATTTGATTAAAATCGAACCACTCCTTCTATAACTCAATTTTTTCGATTATCAATTTTCGATATTTATCGGGGGTACCTCGACACAAAACCTAGCAAAAAACACTCGCAGACGCTTATAGTACAACTGTAAATTTTGAAGAAAATCGGTTTAGCCGTGTCGGAGTCTATAGGTTATCGGACAGACACACACACAAAGTTTCATTCATAAATAAGTTTATATATATATATATATATATATATATATATATATATATATATATGTAATTTAAATAGATAGAGATGCAGAAACATAAATGCGTGCCTGTCTCTATCTGTTTTGATCTATTCCTGTCTGTTTATCTATCTACTTTACTGCTGATCGTTCCTTCTGCATCACATGGGCCTTTTTCCCGCTCATTCTGACCTGATGCCAACCCATCAACCAATACGCTTAACGCTTGAATGACTGCAATTGATTCACACTGGCAATCTGAACAACGATACCTTCCAACTCCTACCATCGACCATTCCTTCGATTATTCGATTATTGTTTCCGAAAATAATAATTTTCATCTTTTTCATTCAGCCATGAAAAATAAGAGAATATAAATTTGCAATATTGTTGAGACGATTCAACCTCCAAACAATTGTTTTTTCTCATAATCGTTAGAACTTACATATTACAATAACAACAATAATGACAATGCTGCAAATAGGTCAGAGGGGGCATAAAAAGAAACATGAATGTGTAGGAACGGTTATAAATTGTGAATGCTGCAAAAAAATTAATATAATTAATCTGATTTGAAAGAAATATTTACTTTAAATTTAAAATATCGCAGAAATGCATTTTTTTCTTTTTAACATGACATTAGTTATTTTTATATGCTGACAAGTTTAATATTCTATAGAGATTATCTGTAAGACATAATTGAAGAAAATGATGTGAGCACTTTCTTTATGTAATTGTTAAGTACTCAGTAATCTTAGAAATTTAAGAAAATATTCTCTAGTGTTTTGTTGAGTTTTAGAAACTCTGGTTTAAATTTATCATAGTTATTGCTCTTCTTGTCTGAAAATGTATGTGGTCATCCATTCTTACAAAAGTGTCGTATGTGGTCATGCATTCTTACAAAAATTGACACGACTATGCACATACAAAAAAAAATAATTCAAAATTCTTTTAAAAATATTAGTATTTGATTTGTATATAACTTTTCTATTTATGATTATTAAATATAGGTTTCACTTAGTGATGACATCTAAAAGGCTGAAATTAATACAGAATTGTAAGTATAATAATTTTCATCTTTTTCATTCAGCCATGAAAAATAAGAGAATATAAATTTGCAATATAGTTGAGACGATTCAACCTCCAAACAATTGTTTTCTCTCATAATCGTGAGAACTTATATATTACAATAACAACAATAATGACAATGCTACAAATAGGTCAGAGGGGGCATAAAAAGAAACACGAATGGGTAGGAACGGTTATAAATTGTGAATGCTGCAAAAAAAAAATTCGAATTGAATAATGAGACTATTGGTGGAAACACAAAAAACAAGTTATCCAAGAATTTTAAACAAAAAACATTATCAAGGTCTAGTCTTGAAAGTCAGTCACTTAAGTGCCATATATGGTACATGCTTGGGCGATCATGTCTCTTTCGAGACATGACTGACTGGGCAGAAGATTATCCCGCAGTAGGTTGCTATTGCTTTCTGCGGTAGACTGGTTGCCATCCAAGGCTATAGAACCCAATCTGTCCTATTATTTGACTCATGGTTAGAGAAGGAAGATATGTATTATATTATTAAGTAATAATCAGTGGGGGATCAGTTTATTACTTTATATCAATATGAACGGATCCCCCACTTTGTGCCCAGTAGAAGCTTTAATCATGTTTTCGAATATTATATTCAGTTAAGTGCCATACGTGATACACGCTTGGGCGATCATGTCTCGAAGGAGACATGACTGACTGGGCAGAAGATTATCCCGCAATAGGTGGTCATTGCTTTCTACGGTAGACTGGTTGTCAGCCAAGGCTATAGGACTCAATCTGTTCTATTATTTAACCCATAACTGGAGAGAAGAGACGGATTAATACCTTTCCGAAGGGTATTTATCCGTAAGTGAATGCAACAAATTCATCTGGAATTCGAACTTGGCTTCCCGATTTGTTGTTCCGAGTCGATATCCACTGCACCACAACGCACAGACTTTGTGAAAAAACTGTGAATATAAAAAGTGTTACGTTTTTGAGTCAGAAAAATCAGTGATTTTAAAAATCTTCCAAAGTCTGTTTAATTATTGGATTTCAAAAATCATTTATGTAAAAACGAATATAAATATTTTTAGTCCCAAATTTTTGAGCACTACTGCACTACCCGCTTTTTTAATTTGAATTTTTTCAATTGCGTATCGAGGAACATCAAACAAAAAACTTTTTGAAAATAAGTCTCTGAACAACAATGGGGTAGATAGACTAAACTATCGCCCGGTTCACACTCCACCCACGTCTATTGAACAGGTGAAGAGGCTAATCCCTTGTTTCCTGTTTAGGATGTAGTTTCCGGTTTTTCTCTTTTCCAATCTTTTCACTCATTTTTTTTATTTTATTTTATTTTTTCAATTGGAGTAGACAGAGTAAACTATCGCCCGGTTAACACTCCACCCACGTCTATTGAACAGGTGAAGAGGCTCATCCCTTGTTTCCTGTTTAGGACGTGGTTTCCGGTTTTTCTCTTTTCCAATCGTTTCATTCTTAAGTAGCCCCAGCGCATCAGTTGCGTTTCCGCCTTGCTTGGGGTGATATGATTAAAAATAAAAAATAAAAAGAATAAATTCAAAGAAAAATAAAGAAGAAAAGCTGAAAATATAAAAAGAAACGAATTATTACTGATGAAATTATAATAATATCATAAATATGATATTATTAAATATAAAAATGAAACGAAATATAGCTGAAATAAAATAATATCATAAATATGGCTGAAATTATAAGAAATTATAAGATAAAGATAAAAGGAACTATGGCTGAAATAAAAAGATGGTATAATATAAATATGGTTGAAATTAAAAAATAAAGTATAAAAATAAACGAATTATTACTGATGAAATTATAATAATATCATAAATATGGCTGAAATTATAAGATAAAGATAAAACGAAATATGGCTGAAATAAAATTATGATAATATAAATACGGCTGAATTTAAAAGATAAATATAAAATGAAATATGGCTTTAAAATATAAAAATGAAACGAAATATAGCCGAATTAAAAATAATATCATAAATATGGCTGAAGTTATAAGATAAAAATAAACGAAATATGGCTGAAATAAAATGATGGTAATATAAATATGGCTGAAATTAAAATATAAATATAAAATGAAATATGGCTTTAAAATATAAAAATGAAACGAAATATAGCTAAAATAAAATAATATCATAAATATGGCTGAAATTATAAGATAAAGATAAAAGGAACTATGGCTGAAATAAAAAGATGGTATAATATAAATATGGCTGAAATTAAAAGATAAATATAAAATGAAATATGGATTTAAAATATAAACATGAAACGAAAATAAAATAATATCATAAATATAGTTGAAATTTAACGATAAAAATCTAATGAAACATGGCACTTCTTAAACGGCTTTTGCTTTTAGTTTTATTCTTTATTTTATATCCTAGGATTATCGTCTGTAACAAAAAATGAAACGCTTTCTTTAATCAAATTTAGAGAGGTTTAAAAAATTTCCATGTCGTTTTAACAATGCGATATTTATAAAACGTTCTTTTTAATTTATTCTTTCAAAACGTGTATCACACTAGGATTTTGTTTATGTAAACTTGATGTGCCTTAATCAGTAAATATTCACTGATATTGGGAAAATATTATCTGCAGTTATTCTTTATTTAAGCGTCTTTAATACTTTGAATATTTAAAAATATTTTTAAAGAGTCTAGTGGATTGACAGTAAATTATTAATTACTTATTGAAGAGATAATTTCTGATTTTCACTCGTCATTATTCATGCTCTAGATAAGTCGTAACGAATACACTCTGATTGCAAAAACAAATTACTTCGATAGAATTTCCTTTGCCGAGGAATTAACCAATATATTGCAAGTTGATACTGTAGTTTAATGAAAAAAATCTTAAATTTTGCTCATAATAATTATAAAAAGGTTTATTTTTATAGCAGATGGGCACTGCACAGTTTCAAAATATGATATAAGTATGTTTAAAATATATATATATATTTTATATATATTAAAATATATATAAAATATGATACAAGGTAATTTAAATAAGAATTTATTAATTTAGATTAAACTAATTGTTTTATTTGCAGGTTACTTATAAGATATTCTTTTTATTATAAATTTTTCGCATTAAAAAATTATTTCTATCGATACATCATATTCACCAAAAACACAAATATATTTTGCCATTTTTTAGTCACAAAGTATTTAAGTTTTAATATTTTTTAATCAATATTTTATGTGATAGAATATGTTCGAGAATTGACATTTAAAACTAATGATTGATCTGTTTAAAAAATCTTGATTAGCAAAAAAAAAAAAAAGAAAAGAAAAATACAGGAAAATAATTATTTTACAGAAGATAAGTTATTAATTTTTAATAAGAGACGCCATACTTCGAAACAGAAATAATTCAGTCACCAAGCCTGACTAACGCGTGTGATCGGTAAAAAAATTGCATTTATTTAAGATACTTCTTTAAAAACAATTTGTCATTTAGTAGTTACATCAAATACATTTAAAAGCATCTATTTCCCATATAAATGTCGTGGCGTTCTGATTATTTTGATTTTTAATAGATTGTTAGATTTGTTTAATTAACCAAATGTCTAACACTATCAGAGAGTGGTTATTTTGATTTTAGCCAGTTATTATTTTTCGACAAGATATGAGATTCTCCTTGCAAATGTTTAATTGTTTCTCTCTCTCACTCTCTCTCTCTCTCTCTCACACACACACACACACACACACACACATATATATATATATATATATATATATATATAATCAAGAAACAAAAGTTGGATATCTTTAAAAATCCATTGGTAATATGATATTTGGTCTGACGTGCGGTAGGAGCCTTGAAATAGAATAAGCCTATTACCAATGGATTTGTAAAAACATCCAATTTTTGTTTATTAATTATAATACTCTGTTAAATTTAACAATAAATTTTACCATCGAATTCTCTTTGGAGTTAGTCTCTGTTGGAATTTACCTAACCAAATATCAAGCATTCTACTTTATATATATATATATATATATATATATATATATATATATATATGCTATAACATATATAACCATGACACCTAACTAATATTTAAAAGTTTCAAGGTCAACCTTCATTCTGATTAGTTAAATTAAACACACCAAATTGTTCTAAATGAACAATTTCTTGCCCCTCTATATTAAGACTCTTTAATAAGCAAACGCATCGTTTTTATTTTCAAAAGTAAACCATTTTCGCCAAAGTAATTAAAAATTGCCTGATGACGAGATAAAAGCTTTAAATCGAGAAACTTTCGTGTCGCAATTTTAATTACATTAAATTAGTTTTAAATATAAAACAATTTCAATTATGTTTATATTACTCTCTACAGAATATGTTTTATTGAACACTTTTTTAAAAAACAAATGCAGAACTCTGGATTTTAAACCTATTGGATTTCTTCATATATATATATATATATATATATATATATATATATATATATACTCCTGCAGCTTCCTCTCTCGCACTTCCCGCCTGTGGAACTCACTCCCGTATTCTTGCTTTCCTGACGGCTACAACCTCCAGAAATTTAAATGTAAAGTTAATACTCATCTACTAACCACTGGCCTCTAGCTCTCTCCCCTCCCCTGTATAACCTTCCCTTTCTCCCCACCTATGTATCTGTCATCGCACCTGCTTTCTCAGCTTTCTATTGTTCCTTTCTAACTAGATTGTACTCCTCACTCTTTTCTAATTAAACTTTATACATTTATGTAACACCCTGCACATCAGTGGCGTTTCCGCCTTGCTCGGGTTGAAATGATTAAAATATATATATATATATATATATATATATATATATATATATATATCCAGTAACTGAAAACCAGTAGCTACTCTGCCATGTGCGCATCGCTCATTCAGTAATGAATTAGATCACTCTGGCTATTGGGCGTGTATAATGATAATATACACGCTAAAAGAGCGCCTTCTTCTACCGAGCGCCCATGGCCCAGAGGTAGAATCGCCGAGTGACGCCAGTTCGGTCGGATTTCAATCCTGGGTTAAAAGCAATCGGAGTCTAACCATACTGATGAACTGTGATACAGTGAAACAGATTTGTCTGTGGATGATTATATATATATATATATATACATATATATATATATATATACACACAAATTGATGAAAACGCAATGTGAAGAAACATCTGGTAGGAACGAAACGCGATACTTTGGAGTTTCTTTCTCATTTTGTCATTCGATTAGCCATATATATTGTTGTGTCGTGGCTTGTACCACGTGATAACCGGTCGTCCCGATGTATAAAAGATAATGTGCGTTTAGCACGAGGGGGTTGTCATTATCACGGACGCCGTGAAGTATCACCACCACTGCGAGAGATTTTAAATAGTGTATATACGTCTTGGTTGTACCACTCTGGCAATAAAGTAGTTTATCTACATTTCACTGTGTATCTCTTTATTCCTCGATGCAACATATATATATATATATATATATATATATATATATGTTGCATCGAGGAACATATATAGTATACTATATATATAGTATTGTAAGAAAGTTATGAAACACGTAGGTTTTAAACCCACAGTTCATGCATTTACTTTTATAAAGAGTGCTCGATAAAACGCAGAGCTTTATATAAATCATTGTAACAACCATCACAATATATATATATGTATATATATATATATATATATATATATATATGTGTGTGTGTGTGTGTGTGTGTGTGTGTGTGTGTGTGTGTGTGTGTGTGAAAAGTGTATGTATATAATTATAAATATCAATATATATATATATGCAATTAGTTATATATATTATATTTTTTACATAATATATATGCGTGGTACTTATTTAAAAGCGCTCAATATCAGTGATAGAGCAGACATCTTCATACAGATAGGTGTGAGTTTGTAACCCTGGGTTTCACGCTTTTGCGATCGTCAGACAAGTTTGTCTGACAAGTTTGTCTGACGATCGCAAAAGCGTGAAACCCAGGGTTACAAACTCACACCTATCTATCTATCTATCTATCTATATATATATATATATATATATATATATATATATATATATATATTTAATCATATCACCCCAAGCAAGGCGGTAACGCCACTGATGTGCAGGGGGCTACATAAGAGTGAGAAGATTAGAAAAGAGAAAACCGGAAACCACATCCTAAACAGGAAACAAGTGATGAGCCTCTTCACCTGTTCAATAGACGTGGGTGGAGTGTGAACCGGGCGATAGTTTAGTCTATCTACTCCAATTGAAAAAAAAAAAAAAAAAAAAAAAAAAAACAGTGAGAAGATTAGAAAAGAGAAAAACCGGAAACCGCATCCTAAACAGGAAACAAGGGATAAGCCTCTTCACCTGTTCAATATATATATATATATATATATATATATATATATATATATATATATATATATATCCAAGTGAATAAAGAATGAAGAAAGTATTAACAACGTTCAAAATATAAATTTAAAACAGTGCTCAAGATAGTAATAGAGCAATGAATATTTATTATAATAAATTATATTTTTTTTATATTTTAATAAATTATATTTTTTTTATATTTTTATATTATAATTATATTATAGTTTAGAACATGTAAAAATCTCACATCCGCTTTATTTTTGGAAGATTGTACGAGATAAAGAGGTAAAGAGGATAGAAAAGAAGGGAAAAGGAGAAAAGGAAATCGAAAAAAAGAGGGTAAAACGAAAAGGAAAGAGAGATACATAGGAAATAAAGAGAGTAGGAAGACAGGAGAGAAAGAGAAGAGCTAGGAGGAGAGAGCAGATGATAACGTCTCAAAGAGAAATAGACCCAAATTTTGGTAGGAGGTGAAATATATTTTGGTAGGAGGTGAAATATAGATAGATACACATATGGGTCACGCGACGTCTGGGCTTAACAAAAAGGAAGAAGCGAGAAAATGCATGGAGTGAAGAATGTGTGGGGGAAGGAATGACAGTAAAAGACGTAAAAGAAATAGAAATGTCAAACAATTGGCCGGAAGTAGATTGCAGATAGATACATTCGTTGTTACATAGTATAAAACTGAAACCTTTGGCATTTTTTTAATAAAAAATGATGAAATTACAAACACAAACATATGAATTATTTAAAAAGTGCAGATCTGTGGATATTTTGAAGAACCACACGAAAATATAAATTCATTAATTCTAATATAATAAATCGGTGAAGTAAATTAAAAATTTAAAAAAATTAAAAATTAATTTATATAAAAATTATGAAGTAAAAATATACCAGGAGAAATATCATACAGTTTAAAGTGAATATCGTGGTAATAAGATTAATACTATAAAGTTTTATCGTTTCTACAGACCTGAACTTTAGATTTAGTAATTTTAACATGATTGAAAGATTAGTTCTTTAATATGTTTGCAATTTACTGTGGTTTCATGCCTCAAGTTTAGTAATATGTCACTCCTCGTGTGTTTAATGATTTCCATTCTTTGATGTAGACAAAGGAAACATGGTTCATTTACCGATTTAGAAGTTCTAGCCTGCTTGAGGATTTTTTCATTTAACCTTAGGTGTTTTATTTTTGTTTTTTAACTTCCAAAAATATTTAGAAAGTGATGTCATATTTTGCTTCTTGTTGTTATTGAAGGATGAGAGGCGAGTGTAAAAGCGCTTTTTAAAAAGTTCATAGTATTTCCGATATAAATTTTAGCATCCTTAGGATTTCCCACGGATGAAATCAAACACATATATACCAGGGATTTTGTGAAGCATTTATTAGGTAGTTGTTTAAATACATAATACATATATATATATATATATATATATATATATATATATATATAGTCATTCGCAGACAGATCTGTATTACAGCTCATCAGTACGATTAGACTCCGATTACTTTTAACCCAGGATTGAAACCCAATCGAATTGTCGTCAGTCGGCGAATCTACCTCTAAGCTATGGGCGCTCAGTAGAAGATGGCAGACTTTTTAGCGTGTATATTATCATCATACAGGCCCAATAGCTGAGAGTGTTCAAATTTATTGCTGAATGAACGATGCGTGTATGCTAGAGTACTGTTTTTCAATGTCTAGCATTCTTCCAGTGTTCAATCAGAGTGTAAGAGCGTAAATAGTTATATATACATATATATATATATATATATATATATATATATATATATATATATATATATATATATATCTTTTCATAGCTAGTGTTACTTAGCTGTAAAGAATGTGACATTATTTTCTCTTTTAACATTGAAATCATTAATGCTAATCCTGTATGTAAAATGAACAAAAACTCTTCATTATCATCAATGAAACTTTTTATTTTATTTACAAATTTGACGTAATAGAAATTTAAATTTGACAGCAGATTCATCATTATTGTTTTATGAAACGAAGATAGATGCGCGTCACCGAATTTTGATTCGCGAGTCTCCATGAAATATCAAAAACATTTGACTTCTGTTTTTCGTCAAATAAGTTTTTTTCCTGCTGATACCAGTCAGTTGCTTTCTGCGGTAAACTAGTTGCCAACCAAGGCTATAGAGCCCAATCTGTCCTATTATTTAACCCATAACTGGGGAGAAGAGACGGATTAATACCTTTCCCAAGGGTTTCGTGCGTAATCAAATGCAAGGAATTCAACTGAAATTTGAACACGACACCCCGATTTGTTGTTCCGAGTCACGTAACCAAAAACATCAGTATCGTTTTAATTGGAAAGCATCTACTTTCCAAGTGAGACAACACTAATGGTAGCCTGACGATTAGACTCCTTTATCTCGAAATACCGTAAGAACCGTATTATCTAAGGGATTATTACTTGCTACTATACCATATAGTATGGGCGTCATGGATATCGGCGTAGAATGAGAAGTCTGAGAGCCGAGTTCGAATTCCAGTTGGATTTGTTGAATTTCTTACGCGCAAATACCCTTGGGAAAGGTATTGATTCATCTCTTCTACCTCCAACTATGGGTTAAGTAGCAGAACAGAGTTAGTTCTACAGCTTTGATAACCGTTCTACCGCAGAAAGTAATAGTAACCTACCGAGGAAAAAGTCTACGGCTATATTGTGTTGAATACAACGGTTCCCGTCCGATCACCGAAGTTAAGCAACATCAAGCCTGGTCAGTACTTAAATGGGTGACCATTTGTGAATACCAGTTGCTGTAAACGTAAGGACCAAGAATGGTCCACCGGTCCTCCAGGTTTGGGGGTTGGGTGCAGGGCTAAAAACTCGGCCCCGTAAAAAACAGTTTGTGACAGAAACAGCAACAAAATGTTGCTGCCCTACGCACCATCTGGATAAATGATGATGATGACTGAGGAAAAACCTTCTGCCTAGTCACTCACGTATCGAAAGAGACATGATCGCCTCAGTGTGTATCACGTATGGCAATTAATTGGCTTACTATGCCATATAACACAGTATTATATTTAACGTTATTTAAAGAGGAGATGGGTGCTGCTAAATAAAACTAGCTTGCCCCTACTGAAGCCTCAAGGACACAGCATGATACACCGACAATCCTCTAAATAATGGGACCAACTAACTTAGAATTTAACTCAGATCTTCTAACTTAAAAAAACAACAACAAAACAGGTAAATTTTCTTTTGGAGAATGGTAGAAGGTGGGGAAATTCTGAAAGTCTTCGGGCTTTAAATTCAAAAATCATTTTACTACCAAAATTAGCATTGCTATTCTCGTTACTACAAGGGTCTCAGTATGTGCCACGCCCTGCACACGTAACAAACCTCAGCTTAAAAAAATAGTAAACGAAACGAAAAAGCGAAACGTAGCTTGCAGCCATTTTCCTCCTGTCGGTTGGAGGAGGAAGAACGGCCAAAAATTAATAAGCAAAGAATAAAAAATTTGAAATAAAATAAATAAAAATGGCGGACTAACAATTTCACCCTTGATCTTAAACTGAATTAGTTTCATTTTAATTAAATAAATAAGTTCCAAACAAATTTAATGAGTAAATTTTTCTAATTTTTCTTTCTTGAATTCATATTTCTTTTCTTGTTCATTTTTTTTAATCGAAAGACTCATTGTTAGAAATTACTGATTGTTTTCCATTTACTGTTCATTTTTATCTGACTGTTGCTATTTCAAAAATTTTCCTTTAGCGATGGGCCCCAGGATAATGTTTTTTAGGTAACCCGTTGTTTACAATCTTGAGGCTCTCTTGTTGGGGTAGGACGTGTATATACCAATCTCTGCTCAGCAATAGAGATGGTTTCCTTGAAGCGAAACTTTGCGGTCAGGAACTTTGGCAAACGCGGTTCTTAATGACGAAAAAACAACACATTTATTCAAATTATCTGTCGAAATAAAACGAATGAAATTAGATGTATCTTGAGAAGAGAAATAGAAAGTTGTTTGCTGAAAGAGAACCTCAAATGTTGCTACAATTGAGATAATTCTTGGAAAAGGAAAACATAGAATCAGTTGTTTTAATAAAGTAAAGTAATAAAAACTGATATCAGTCGAAATATTCATCAGAATACTGCCTTCGAGCGTCAACAGTTATTCGAACTTTTATTGTAACACTTGCTATATTTAAAGAATTATTAAAATCATATAATTTATATATCTCAGTCTGTTCATATCTATCTATCTATCTATCTATCTATCTATCTCGGTCTGTTCATATCTATCTATCTATCTATCTATCTATCTATCTATCTATTTCTATCTATATCTATCTCAGTCTGTTCATATCTATCTATCTATCTATCTATCTATCTATCTATCTATCTATCTCAGTCTGTTCATATCTATCTATCTATCTATCTATCTATCTATTTATCTATCTATATCTATTTCAGTCTGTTCATATCTATCTATCTATCTATATATATATATATATATATATATCAATCTGTTCATATCTATCTATCTATCTATCTATCTATCTCAGTCTGTTCATATCTATCTATCTATCTATCTATCTATCTATTTATCTATCTATATCTATCTCAGTCTGTTCATATCTATCTATCTATATATATATATCAATCTGTTCATATCTATCTATCTATCTATCTATCTATCTATCTATCTATCTATCTCTATTTCAGTCTGTTCATATCTATCTATCTATCTATCTATCTATCTATCTATCTCAGACTATTCATTATCTAACTCACATATGCATAATGATTTTTTTTCGAACGGTTATTCTCAGCAAGTAAACATGTGCATGATAATCCTATTTCTTCAAAGCAAATAAAAAATATATATATCTCGTATTAAATATATATGTCTCACCAGGTAATTGAACATAAATTCTAATCTCGATAAATACATACCATAAAAATATTGGTATATTTCCAAAAGGGAAATGATGTTCCAACATAGAAAATGAAAAACACTTCATCTAATAAGACCGTCTTTAAAATCACAGGTAGGTTCCTCTGATGTAGTTTTCGTCATATTGGCCATCTAGTTAAAGATGGCGAAAGAAGCATTCCTGAAGTTGAGTAAAGTATTAAGAAACAGGAAAATTTCACTAGAAGCAAAGAGGAGAGTACTGGATTGCTTTGTGATTTCGGTTCTTCAATATGGCAGTGAATGTTGAACAATATCTTTGAAGGTGAAAGAAAAACTTGAAGCAACTGAAATGTGGTTTTACAGAAGGATGCTGCCGATATCATGGACCTAGCATGTGAGCAATGATGAGGTTTTGGAAAGGATAGAGCGAAAAGAAAATAAATACTCAGCATCAGTAAGGGACAACTAAAGTTCCTGGGACATGCAATGAGGAAGGAGGGTTTAGAGAACCAGATACTAACAGGCCAGATAGAGGGGAAAAGAGACAGGGGAAAACAGCGGATAACATATTTGAAGAATCACAAGTGTATTATTAAAGATGTTTTCAATCAAGCCTGTCTGGTATTGGGGTGATATGATAGTGACCAGGTGGATCAGGTGGAAAGAACTTTATAGACTTGCTTAAACCACGTACGTCTAGTGTTCCCATCTAGGACTTGACCATCATGTCCAGTACTTCGATGTAGGCTGTAGCATTGACCCGGCATCCTTCCTGAGGGAAATCGGACGGCGAGATATGGCACTTGTCGACCATGATACACAGAGCTATCACTTGTCACGTATCACAGGGGTACAAGGGTGCAAAGCAACATATCGGCACTCAACTTACAATCGTTGTCAATGGTCTCTTCATCGAAGACATTCCATGCCAGCTTCCTCTGGTTGCTTGACCTTGTTCAGCAAGAACTTTGAACGGATCAAGCAGGTCATCCGGTTTATATCGGTCAAGAACTAACTGATGGCATCTGACCAATTAGAATATTTCTTTCGCTCGGTCATGAATGACATGGGCCGGCTAAACGTCTCTTCCGGGCCTTGGCCCAGAAGGACCTGGTCACTATCAAGAACTGAATACCTCATGGTCGCAGTATTAGTTACTGCCACAAACGCGGTGTATCTTTTCAGAATCTGTAATGTTGAAAGTGACAAGAAATGACTAGAAATAAACTGCAAGAAAACCGAATGCATGGTCATCGGCAAAAAGGGCAGCCCAATATGCTAAATACAGGACGGGGGTATTAGAATCCGAAGGCGAATTGGCATGGCGAAGGAAGCAATCCAGAAGTTGAGTAAAGTATTAAGAAACAGGACAATTACGCTAGAGACAAATAGGAGAGTACTGGATGGCTATGTGTTGTCAGTTCTTCAATATGGCAGTGAATGCTGGACAATATCATCGAAGATGAAGGAAAAACTTGAAATATGGTTCTGAAATATGAAACTGAAATATGAAATATGAAACTGAAATATGATTCTATAGAAGGATGCTGCGAATATCATGGATCAAGCATGTGAGCAATGATGAGGTTTTGAAAATGATGGAAATGAAAAGGAAATTAATACTGAGCATCAGGAAGAGACAACTAAAGATTTTTGGTTGGTTGTTTTTTTTATGACATATCAACCACGGCGGGTCATTTAATGCCGAGTAAATTTTATTTATTTATTGCTGGTAATACCTTTTTCTTTCAACAATTTATTGTTGTTTTTATATAAGTTTTGTGTCTAGTAATATATTTTTTCTTTTCGAGTATCAAGATTCATTGGGATTTGTTTTTTTTAAAGGCATAGTCCCCAAGTCCTACCCTTCTTATTTAACCCATAACTGGAGGGAAGAGACGGATTAATACCTTTCTCAAGGGTACCTGGTCATATGTGAATGCAGAGTATTCAACTGGAATTCGAACTCGGCTCACCGATTTCTCTGTCCGAGCTGATATCCACTGCACCACAACGCACATCCGTCATTAAACGCTTACAGCACCTGGTATTCCCAAGCGGTCACCCAGCTAAGTACTGACCAGGCTCAACGTTGCTTAACTTCGGTGATCAAGCCTCAGATTTTGGCTCTTGTTGATAAACTTGTTATAAATTATTCTGTTTGAAGAATCAAATATTGTAATGTTTAATGCTCTTTTCAAGTTTGGATACTTTATTTTAATAATTTTGTTTAATGTTTTCAATTTCCGACCGTTTGATTTTTTTGTTCTACAGAAGATCAAAACTAAAAACCAATATTAAAATTCTGAATCATGTCCCATGAAAAGGAATTCATGATGACTAATATAAGGAAGGCAATTTAACAATCCAAGAAGGAACAGTGAGGAATAACAACGGCCGTTTTTACAGATAACAAAAATTAGTGTAAGTTTTGAATATTCTACGTTTATTGTTAATTGTTAATTATTCTGTCTATTTAATAAAGATTGTTATCATGAAAAAATACAATAAATATTAAGAAATCACTTGAGTACCACAGAACAAGTTAAGTTAATGGGTTGTGATTTTTAATAGTATTAAAGGAAACTTAATTCATTCATTAATGAAATAAATGCTGATTTTTTAATATATGCTAATTCTCTGATCTTTTTTTTATTTTACTAGCAGTATAGCCCGGCGTTGCTCGGGTGTAATGAAAGCTTTAAAACTAATCCATGGTCCTGGAGCTCAGACTCTTTGGACGTTAGCACGAAAGACAAAATCAATAGTTGTCTTCAGTTAAAGCGAAACCGTAGACTGAAATAAAAATGAATGCATGTATGTCAAATTTTGGTTTCCTGGTATCGATTTCAAATAAGTTTTTTTCGTCGTAAACTGAATTTTGTAGGCTAAATAAGTCCTCTGAGTAAATGGTATCATGGCTGAGACTAAGAACTACAATTATATCCACTTACAGCCAAACCCGAAGCAAAAACTAAAATAAAAGGGCTGAAAAATGCAGACATACAGGCAGATAAACAGACACACACACAAGCATTTTGCTATATATATATATATATATATATATATATATATATATATATTATCGATTTTCTGTACGATTGTATGAACTGCAACCTTAAAATTCTGAATATCGTTTTTTATGTCTTTGTCTATGAGTGTATCCAATTTGATTAAAATCAGAACGCTCCTTCTATAACCCGATTTTTTCGATTATCGATTTTCGATATTTATCGCGGGTACCTCGACACAAAACCTAGCTAAGGACACTCGCAGACGCTTATGGTGCAACTGTGTAAATTTTCAAGAAAATCGGTTCAGCCGTTTCGGAGTCTATAGGTAACGGACACACACACACAGAGACACACATACACACACAGAGATAAAGCTTCATTTATAAATAAGTTTAGATAGATAACGGTTGATATGATAACAGCTTTATCGATTTTTTTCTAATTCTTCTGTTCATAAATTTCTGTATGTTAATAATTGGTACATTTTGATATTAATAGATGATAAAAATGTCAAAAAATAATTATAATGTGAAAAGATTTACTTAATTTTCCTTAAAATTTGTCCTTAAAATTTGTGTTATATTCCTTTTGACAGTGTGAAATTTAAAATTATTCATTTCAAATTTCAATTTATTTCATAAATTTTAAATATTCTTAAAATTTTGATAAAATATGTTATGGACACTATCGTCTTAAGAAAACAAATCATTTCGATGAAAAACGAATTTTTACAAGAATTGTTTACATTTTTCAAAATTTTTAATTCGACTAATTTACAGTGTTTTAAATCTTTTAAAATTCTGTATTAATTTGTAGCGGTTATGTGATATTGTTATTAAGTAAAAACTATATTTACTAAACATAAATGGAAAAACTGAGTACAATTTAGCGACCCACACTATTTTTAAAATTATTTTGAATTTTTATTGTGTATGTATAAACATGCTAAATTTTGTAAATACGGATGTCTATACACGACATTACCAGAAACTAAGAGCGGTAACTTTTTAAAATTTATTGGCAATTTTCTAACATTTTTCATCGAGCGTCTTCCTAAGTAACAGTATAAAGCCAAAATACCTAAAATTCGATAAAATACTACATTACTTAAAATATTTTACTAAATTTTAAAGTTTGCTTGGTGGGGGATTAAAAATTATAAGAAAAGGGCGTTCACGTTGTATTCGTCAATTACTTTATACAATTATTTAAATTATTTGAAGTTTCATTTTAAGATTAATTTAAGTTACTTCAAAATTTCAAACCTGAAGTTATCGATAATTTTTTTAAGACGTCATAAAAACACATACCTCAGAGACAGAAATGCTTTTCTGGAATATATTAAACTAAAAGTAATATTTATTTTAATTGAGATTATTTAATCCTAAAGTAGAGTCAATAAAGATTTAGGAAAGTATAATTTATTTTTAAAAAACTTTTTAATGAACATAATTATGTTGTGTTGACAGGTTTGTCAACATGGTTGATTTTAGCGATTTAAAACAAAATATTCCAATCAGTTTAAATTCCGTTTTCAATAGAGTAAAGCATTTTGCTTATTGTAAATTTCAAATTTAATGTATTAGATTAGAAACTAAAATTTTTAAGAATTTTTCATTTTAAAAATGCAATTTAAACCGTAGAAATCACTTTCTTTAGCAGGAACCTACACTACTTGCTCCATCTTAATAGAAATTGGATTTTAATCATTTTCAAATTTCATGTTTATTTTCATGTTTGTGTATTATATTTTACTGAGAACAGGAGACGAGCTAACATACTTAGTTTGTATATATATATATATATATATATATATATATATATATATGTGTGTGTGTGTGTGTGTGTGTGTGTGTGTGTGTGTGTGTGTGTAGACATCTACAACAACAATCCTGTCTACATCTAATCTAAACTTATTTATCAATGGAACTTTGTCTGTGTGTGTGTCTGTGTGTGTGTATCCGTTACCTAAAGACTCCGAAACGGCTGAACCGATTTTCTTGAAAATTTACACAGTTGTACTATAAGCGTCTGCCAGTGTTCTTAGCTATACCATGAAAAGAACAAAAGCAAACTACAGATTCTCGAGGCAATATTCATTAAAACACTTAAGCCGTCAATTAATAGAATCAGTTATGAATATTGTAGTAATGTTCTAAAATGTTTGTAAAAAGAACAGTTTTTTTCACGTGCATGAGCATGACATTACAACACATAAAAAAAATGTTGTATAAATTTCAAGTTCTGATGAATTTGTCAAGCATTATATTTGAAGCAGGAAAAATGTATAGTAATTTTTAGCAACACATTTTACCGGTTACATTTGTTACCATAACTCACACCCCTGACGATGATATCGGAAAGAGGTTGAAAGGTACTTGGGCACCTTAAGAAATGAATGAAAATGACATCTGTCAACGTTAAAGCTAATTTCTGACATGTTTTGATTGTGATACGCGAAAGATTATCCGTGAGTATGAACGGATTTTATTAAAGATAAGCAAACATAATGTTTGCAATTTATGTAATCTGACATATTGGTGTGTGCGTGTGTGTTTGTGTGTGTGTGTGTGTGTGTGTGTGTGCGCGCGCGCGTGCGTATAGGGTACGATGGATAAATTGTTCCAGTTTTTATTTTTAATTTCGTGCAGGCGCCTTGTTTGTTTTTTCACTACCTGATGAGACATTGTCCTTTCAGTGTCGAAACAAAATGTACACTTTGTAGTAGATTATAATTTGTACATGTTCTAAACTATATATATATATATATATATATATATATATATATATATATGTATTTTACTGTTTTGATTTATGTTTTTATTTCTTTATTTTTATTTTTATTTTTATTTTTTACTTACTTATTTATAAACAAAACATTTGGCTCTGAGAAACAAAAGGAATTCGATACGTAAAGCCACAAATTTATTCGCCTGAAGAGAGTCAATCTTAGACTCGAAACACGTGTAACCTCACAAATACCATTATGGACACTTAAAGTATCATAACATTTACAATAACAACAACAATAAATGTACACTTTAAACAAAACATTCACGGCCCCTCACACTTTTTATTCTATATATATATATATATATATATATATATATATATATATATATATAGTGATGATCCACGTATACTGTCTTAATATGTATAGGAAAAACTACTAAAAAGTTGTAAGTTTAAAAATGTATTTTTTTGACAGTATTTATTTATTTCTATTATTATATTTGACATTTCAGATCCTCCTCGGCCTTTCTTCAGAATCAAATGATTTTAAATTTTAAATTAGAAACGTTTTCGCCAGGAGCATTCGTCCGAGAGATTGTTTACATCACGTGACGCAGAAAGCGACAATTTTTTTAAATATTTGTAAATGTAAACCTATCTTTAATAATACTTATAAATGTTGTTTTAAAGAAAATACTGTCAAAAAATACATTTTTAAACTTAGAACTTTTTAGTAGTTTTTCTTATATATATATATATATATATATATATATATATATATATATAATAAAAATACCACTGTATGTCGAGGATACTTCTTTTGGATTCTATATCTACACCGAATGCTTATATATATATGGATTTTTCTCATTAATTGGACGTATTTTTATTAATTAAAAATTATTTTTAGTGTATACTCGCAATCGAAAATAGAAATCTGTTCGATGAATTTAATAAAAAATGCTTTTTTTCTGTTAGAATACAAGAGTTTTTTAATTGACTATTTAACTTCGATTGGTAATCGACGTACTCTGTAGCTGATAGATCAAACCACGTCAGATTTAATGATGGTTTCCTCTAGATGAACGCAGGTTCAAATCCTGCCAGGGAGCGTATAATTTTCTTTGTGATTTCTCGAATATTAGGACGAGTAGAGGAAAATAAATAAATAAACATATAAATATAATGTTTAATAAATGAATAGAGCGTTTACTCAAATACGATTATACACTAAAAATAAGTTTTTTGTTCTTGATCAATCCAAATTCGTAAATAATTACATTGGATATGCTACTACATATTTAACAAGAAGACTCACGCTTCATCTATTTGCCCATAATTCTATTAGGTCTCTTTTAAGTACACATGGAGACCCACAACATTCTATCCGTAACATACTTGTCAATAATACAAATATAATAGCATTCTCTACATGCAAAAAAGCTTAAAAGTAATGGGAGCATTAATTTTTTTAAAAGCCAGCACCGAATAACTTTCACGATGAACACGGCCATAATGTGTTGACTATGTTTGGATAATATATCATTCCTATAACTCTAGCTATATACATAAAAATATTCACACTTTCAGTTGAAGCAAAAATAAAATTATCCTTGTTAAAGAAAAGCCAAAAAACGATCGAATATATGAAACATACGTACAATTTCTGCAAAATTTATGTCGAAAAAAGAAAAAGATGATAAAAAAAAAATATGAAAATTAAATAAAAAACATAACAGCAATACCTTGTCAGTCATTTTTAACAACAACCTCTAGACGACTTTGGAATCTCCTGCAACTTATTGAAATTGGTGAATGACGACTTTGGAATCTCCTGCAACTTATTGAAATTGGTGAATGACGACTTTGGAATCTCCTGCAACTTATTGAAATTGGTGAAATTGGTGAATGACGACTTTGAAATCTCCTGCAACTTATTGAAATTGGTGAATGACGACTTTGGAATCTCCTGCAACTTATTGAAATTGGTGAATGACGACTTTGGAATCTCCTGCAACTTATTGAAATTGGTGAATGACGACTTTGGAATCTCCTGCAACTTATTGAAATTGGTGAATGCTTGCTTTCAGTTCATCTTTGGTGTTGCAAGGAGTTTTGTTAGTCTCTCGCTCAACTACGCCCATCACATGATAATTAAGGGTTTTGCAGTCTGGAGAGGAGGATGGCCAAATGTAAAGCGTGATATGATCGCAGAAATTGTCTGACAGCCATATTTGAGTTCTCCTGCTTATGGGGCAGAATTATGTTGTCAAACATAGGGTCTTCCATCAGCCTCTTGATCCAGGGCAGTATTACCTCCTCAAATCACTTATTGTAGAGCCCCGTGTTCAGTCTGAAGCACTGAGAAATGTAGCATAACGTCCCCATCACTAATGATAACTCCAATCACCATGATGTTGACTGGATATATCATCCAACTCTTTCCGGATCTTCCGCACTGTCCTCAGACTTAGTGCCAAACATTCCAAACTGTTCATATTGGAGCTTACGGCGCGAATTCCAATTAGTACAGCATGCCGTCATGGTGATCTTTTTTTTTATCACAGACGGTACCCAACTGACTCTACTATACTGTGCGAACGACAAAATCAAAAACAAAAATAAGCGACAATTTACTTATCGCACCCTGTATAATTTTTTCTTCTTTTTTTTTTCTTCCTTTATCTTCTTTTCTTTCTTTTGTAATATTTTACTGTAATGTTTTCCCTCCTAACATTCATTCTCTTTCTTCATTCGTTTCCTTTTTTACTCCCCTCTTTACCCAGCTTCTTTCACAGATTTGATTATTTACACCTAACCCTTCCTCCACCTCTTGCACATTTTCCTTCTCTTCTTTCTTCATATTTCTCTCCAATTTCCCAATTCGAATATTCCCTCCCGGACTATCATTATATTTTCAGCTAGTTTTTATCATCCCGAAGTGTCTGTTCAATGCTTTCTTTTCTTTTTTTATTTTTTATTTTTTATTCCCTACGCCTCTTGTTTCCAAAATCACCCACACAGCCTGACTATGTAAATGGCTACACATATTATACTTACACAGCAAGGGTACAATAAATACAGTATTTAGGAAGAAGTCTTGAAAAGTGGGACTGCACAGCACCCCCCAAAAAATAAAAATCAAGTAAAAAAGAAAACAAAAATAATAGTTATACACAATAAGAGCAGAAATAGAAAGGGCCTTTTTATTTTATATATATATATATATATATATATATATATATATATATATATATTTTAATATTCGTGTCAGTTGTCATGGTAATGGGTCGTTTTTTATCGTTGGTGCTGATAATGGTGGTGTCCGCCATATTGAATATAATGAGAATGAAATGCAAGACAATTGTTGTTGTTGTAGTTGCTGATGGTCTCGATTGCCTTCCACTTGATGATGTTAATGATGATCCTGATGGTAGGAGAAGGGAGAAGTAACAACAAAGCAGAGGGATCGCCATTAAGAGGAAGACTGTCTCCGAAACCGGACGATTATCACTGCTTACTAACACGATCATCAAAACTCATTATTTTTTTCATTCGGCCGATCTTGTGTTTCTTATTATAGATTTCAAGACTCAACTCATCACGCTCTCCATTTCTGACTCTTCTTTAACGACTGATCTATCTCGCCCAATATGAGCACATATATATATATATATATATATATATATATATATATATATATATATATATATATATATATATATACATATAAATATATATATATATATATATATATATACATATATATATATATATATATGAGCACATATATATATATATATATATATATGTGCTCATATATATATATATATATATATATATATATATATATATATATATATATATATATATATATATATATATATATATATATATATATATATATATATATATATATATATATATATATATATATATATATATATATATATATATATATATATATATATATATATATATATATATATATATATATATATATATATATATATATATATATATATATATATATATATATATATATATATATATATATATATATATATATATATATATATATATATATATATATATATATATATATATATATATATATATATATATATATATATATATATATATATATATATATATATATATATATATATATATATATATATATATATATATATATATATATATGTGTGTTTAATATATATATATATATATATATATATATATATATATGGGGGGGGGGTGTAAAAATATCAGATAGAGTATATCTGTAAAAGGAAAATATGAATAAAGACAAAAGGAAAACTTATCTTAGCCAAGAGGTTTTGTGTCCTAAGAGACTTTATCAAATCAAATAAATGGATTTTTTGTGACAGGTATTTATATACAAGAGCTAAAATGTTATTGGTTTTTCAAACTTTTGGTATAGGTCTGCTCATGAATATTCAACAGGTTAGCAGAAAAGTCAGGCAAGTTCACGGACACATTTTAATGCCTAATAGACACAAGTGAGAAAAAAATTATATATATATATATATATATATATATATATATATATATGAGCAGTCCTAAACATCATATTTAATTTCAGGTGAAAATGAAGAAAAAAGTTTTCCAAAATTTGGATATTTTTTTATTATGCTGGTTCTAAGCTTTAGGCTCACATGAGCCATCTTCAGATATCTTACAGGGACGTTAACATAAAGACATCCACCATCCTTGTTCCCTGTTTAGGATGTGGCTTCCGGCTTTCTCTTTTCCATCCTTGCCGTTACCGCCTTGCTTGGGGTGATATGATTAAAAAAAAAATCAAACATCATTTTAGCTTATGTTTAGCTTATGTTGACTGGATGGGGTCATTCGAGTTATGTTTTACCTATAAATGTTTATTGCAAAAATATAAGTGTACAAGTGAGAAATTAAAAAAAAACAAGGTGAAAAATTAAAGGAAGAAATGAAAATATGTTTTTCGGGTGTTCTGTCTGATGAAATGTCTCGATGTGCCAAGTCAAAGCAAAATATAGAGTGAAAAAAATGAAGCTCAAAGCTAGTATTTAAACCGAAACGTAGTTCACCGTTTACAACATGAGATCAAGTCAATGAAGAATTAGACACACTTGAAAAAAATGGCAGTAATATTTAAAAAACTTGACAAATCAAAATCTGCAGCACCAGCAGTATAGGGAAAGATAAAGTAATAAAATATATGCTGATGTTTCGACAATTATTTAGAATCACGTAACTACCCATTAAAATTTTGCTAAATTAAACAGTGGATTTTTAAATTCTTTATTAAACAAATGTTTAGAATCACGTAACTACCCATAAAATTTGGCTAAATTAAACGGTGGATTTTTAATTATTTTTTATTAAATAAATGTTTAGAATCACATAACTACTCATTAAAATTTTACTAAATTAAACGGTGGATTTTTTATTTTTCTTTAATTAAACAAATGTTTAGAATTACATTAAAATTTCTTTTCTATTAACAGAATGTTTAAAATCAGATAAGTACCCATTAGAATTTTGCTAAATTAATTGGTGGATTTTTATTTTTTCTTTAATTAAACAAATGTTTAGAATCACGTAATTACTCAAAAGATTTTGCTAAATCAAACGGTAGATTTTTAATTTTTTTTTTTATTAAAGAAATGTTTAGATTCACGTAACTACCCATTAAAATTTGGCGAAATTAAACGATGGATTTGTGTGTGTGTGTGTGTGTGTGTGTGTGTGTGTGTGTGTGTGTGTGTGTGTGTATTAAAAAATGTTTAGAATCACGTAACTACCCATTAGAATTTTACTAAATTAAACGGTGGATTTTTTATTTTTTATTTTTTTTTTATTAAAGAAATGTTTAGAATCACATAACTACCCATTAAAATTTTGCTAAATTAAACGATGGATTTTTAGTTTGTTTTGTTTATTAAAATATGTTTAGAATCACGTAACTACCCATTAAAATTTGCTAAATTAAACGGTGAATTTTTAATTATTTTTTATTGAACAAATGTTTAGAATCCTGCAACTTCCAATTAAAATTTTGCTAAATTAAACGGTGGACTTTTATTTTTTATTTTTATTAAACAAATATTTAGAATCACGTAACTACTCATTAAAATTTTACTAAATTAAACGGTGGATTTTTAATTTTTCTTTAATTAAACAACTGTTTAGAATTACATTAAAATTTTGCTAAATTAAATTTTTCTTTAATTAAACAAATGTTTAGAATTACATTAAAATTTTGCTAAATTAAACGGTGGATTTTTAATTTTTGTTATTAAACAATTTAATCACGTAACTATCCATTAGAATTTTACTAAATCAAACTGTAGATTCTTAATTTTTTTTTATTAAAGAAATGTTTAGAATCGAATAACTACCCATTAAAATTTTGCTAAATTAAACGGTGGATTTTAATTTCTTTTCTATTAACCGAATATTTAAAATCAGATAAGTACCCATTAGAATTTTGCTAAATTAATTCGTGGATTTTTATTTTTCTTTAATTAAACAAATGTTTAGAATCACGTAACTACTCAAAATATTTTGCTAAATTAAACGGTGGATTTTTAATTTTTGTTATCGAACAAATGTTTAGAATCACGTAACTACCCATTAAAATTTTACTAAATCAAACGGTAGATTTTTAATTGCTTTTTTTTATTAAAGAAATGTTTAGATTCACGTAACTACCCATTAAAATTTTACTAAATCAAACGGTAGATTTTTAATTTTTTTTTTTATTAAAGAAATGTTAGATTCATGTAACTACCCATTAAAAGGAAATTTGGCGAAATTAAACGATGGTGTGTGTGTGTGTGTGTGTGTGTGTGTGTGTGTGTGTGTGTGTGTGTGTGTGTGTGTGTGTGTGTGTGTGTGTGTGTATTAAAAATGTTTAGAATCACATAACTACTCATTAAAATTTTGCTAAATTAAACGATGGATTTTTAGTTTGTTTTGTGTATTAAACATATGTTTAGAATCACGTAACTACCCATTAAAATTTGCTAAATTAAACGGTGAATTTTTAATTTTTTTTATTAAACAAATGTTTAGAATCACGTAAGTACCAATTTTAAATTTTGCTAAATTAAACGGTGGATTTTTAATTATTTCTTTTTTCGAAGTTGAATCTTCCTAAGGAGTATTTGCAAATACAAGTTGAAGAAAGAAAGAAAGAAAGAAAGAAAGAAAGAAAGAAAGAAAGAAGGAAAGAAAGAAAGAAAGAAAGAAAGAAAGAAAGAAAGAAAGAAAGAAAGAAAGAAGGAAAGAAAGAAAGAAGGAAGGAAAGAAAGAAAGAAAGAAGGAAAGAAAGAAAGAAAGAAAGAAAGAAAGAATATATACAAAGAAAAAATACTGAACAGAGAAAGCACTGAAATCAACTAACTGAAGAAAAGATTTAGTGAACAAAGGAGCGCAAGAAGAACCTATGCATATACTGTATGATATCTTTGACGTACCAACACTAGAATAATTCGTTGAACGTACAAGTAAAGGAAACGCACAGGAAAACTAGAAAACGAAAGGAATACAGCGTTCAGTATGAGATGAACTTACCAAAAATAGTCGGAAGTGAATACTAAGAAATAAAACAAAATATTCAAGTTTCATTTTCAGTTTTGTTTAATGGCATATCAACGTCTGTGGGTTATTTCATTCCATAAAGGTGGGGATTTTAAGATACTTTTTTTAATGTTCGGTTGAAGTGAGGAGGTTGATTTAGTAGTCAGATTTTAATGAACATTTTTGTTTTTATTTTTTTGTTTTTATTTTAGAAAACTGAAAATGTCTTCTAGTATTGCATTAAAAATGTTTTGCTGAGAATATTTTTTCTTTCAAAAATGTGTTATGGTAATAACTGTTTCTTCAAAAATGTATTGTTGGCAATTTTTTCCTTCAAAAATGTATATTTTTCTAAAAAAAGATCTGTTTTTATGGATATATTTTATAAAAGTTTATACTTCCATAGTGTTTTAACCCTAGTTTGGGGGGTTAACTATTTACCCATAGCTTAGACCCTAACAGGTGCTACCACTATGGGCCAGGGTGGACCCGAGAACAACAACAATTAAGAAGTGATTTCATGTTCCTCCCAACCTCCCAATCAGAGGCCTTGCTGCCGGATGCAGTTTACCGTCATACCCAGAACCAAATATTTAAGTAAATAAAATCTCAAAAGGTGGGTAGTGTGAAGTAAATAAAATGGCCCCTGTCAAAAAAAATATACAAAGTTCAGTACATGGCAAAAAGAAGAGGAGTGAATACTAAGAAATAAAATAAAATATTTAAGAAAATGAAAACAATCTCAAAAGGTAGAATGTTGATAAGTAAATAAGACAACACATGAAAAACAAATAAGCGAGGTAAGAAGCCTTAAATAACGAGAGTTCAGGGCGAACTCACAGCTGTTAGTATATTTACTCTACTCCCCCACTGGAGCAAGATGTGACACAAGGTCTTTTTTAATGTGGGGAGCCCGACCGCGTACAGACGGGCGAAGGAACAAAAAATCCCCAGTCCCCTCAACCGCCGGTTGGGCTGGTCCCGGTGACGAGTACCTGGTCCACCCCACTGCTGCAATGGGGTGGTGCGGCCGCAGGAAACTGTTCCCCGGGACCGGGCATCTATTCAGTGTAATTTTTCTCAGAAGCAACCCTGTCCTCGTGGACAGAGCTACAACTGAGCCGCACTCTGTCTTCGAAGACAGAGACGCAACTGAAAGATGATTCGGATCCCTACCTACATAAGGTAAGCTCTCTGCGTTCGAAGAGACAGCAACTCAGTTGAGGCTGGGTCTATGGACATGGCTGAGAAAGACAAACTCCCTGCATTTGAGCAGAGTTAGACCCTGTCAAGGCGCCGTTTACACGCGGAATCTCGGCTGAGAAGAAAAGAAACGTTTACTGACCTTACGTGTATGTGCGACTGAAAAACTTTTGACCCTTGGCCCGAGAGTGCGAGCACAGGTTTCTCACTTAAACCTAAAAAACGTGTCACATCCTGTCGCAGCGGGGTATCTCAGTAAATACCCAGAGTTCTTGACGATCTTAGGCGTACCAGACTATCTGCCTTTGGACTGAGAAGACCTTAAGAAGGGCAGAATCTCGACTGGGGAAAAATGTACAAGAACTCGACCTTCGTTATGCGCGGTAGGGGAATTTTTGTTCTGAGCGTACATACTCGGTATTCGCACGTTTAAAACAGATCTTGTGTTGCAAGCCACCTCAGTGAGAAGTATTTGAGTAAATAACCAGAGTTCCGCGCAAACTTAAGCTTGACGGACTGTCTTCGGGTGGAGAATGTCTTAGATGAGGTTAGGTATACGGCAGAGTCTCAGCTGAGGAAGTATAGAAAAGAAGCCGATCCCACGTATACGAAACTGCGAACATTTTTAACCGAGTCTACATTAAATCAAACCTTGTGTCCCATCTCGCCTCTGTGTGGAGAACTTTGATTAAACCCCCGCAGGGTTTGGGCATACGGTATGAGTCTCCACTAAGAAAGTCAGACAATCTCTCAGATTTAAACTCTGTCAGGACTCCGTCTGCAGACAGTGACAACTAAGAATACTAGACAAGATTAGTGCCCTATCTCGCGTATGCGGGGACTCTGTAAATTTTGACCCTTGGCTTGTGTGTACCCGCTCGTGTTCCTCACGTTAAACCCGATATTCGGTCACTTCATGTCTCAGTGGGGTGACTTTTACCAAATACGCAGAGTTCCACGAGAACTTGCACTTGTCACGATCTCTTTCTTCTGGCAGAGAGCGCCACAGTCGAAGCTAGGTCTATCGACAGAGGCTCAGCTGAGAAGATTAGACAAGCCCGATTGGAGCGTGGACTGGGGAAGTTTTGGGCCGAGTGTACGCAATCTCAAACTCCACCTTAAAAGCTGACCTGGTGTCCCATCCCGCTTCTGTGTGATGGAATTGGCTAAATGTCCAAAGTTCCGACAGAATTCTGACAGAGCTTTTGTTAGAGTAACGTTACAGTCAATTGTGACATTATATGATAACCGTTTGTAACGACACTATCTATTTATTTAAATGCTATGTTTTATATATTTATATCTTCCATTCATGCTACAGACACAAGTGTACATACAAACACACTAAGCAACGTTGAGCCTGGTCAGTACGTAGATGGGTGACCGCTTGGAAATACCAGGTGCTGTAAGCGTTTATATGAGTTTTGGTGTAGTGGATATCGGCTCAGAAAAAGAAATCAGTGAGCCGAGTTCGAATTCTAGTTGAATACCCTGCATTCACTTAAGCACTGGTACCCTTGGGGAAGGTATTAATCCGTACCTTCCCTCCAGTTATGGGTTAAATAACAAGGGTAGGACTTGGAGACCGTGCCCTTAAAAACAAATCTCAATGAATCTTGATACTCGAAAAGAAAAAAATGTATTACTAGAGACAAAAACTTATTTAAAAAAACAACAACAATAAATTGTTGAAAGAAAAAGGTATTACCAGCAATAAATAAATAAAATTTAGTTAGCATTAAATGACCTGCCGAGGTTGATATGCCATAAAAACAACCAACCAACCAACCCACACACACACACACACACACACACACACAACGACCGGGTTTTTTAAAAATTTATCTCCATACCTAGCTAGAATAATACTAAAAGTCCTCTTACCTTGACCTATAGATATAATTACATCGACGAACTATAAAAATTCCCTTACTATTATAATAAAGTAATAACCTTACAACACATATTTTATGATATAAATGTAACGATAATGTATTTCATCGCATATCAATAATGTAATTACGAGTGTCATTCAAGAAATAAAGTACAGATACAAGCTTATTTTTTTAATTTTTTTCCTTTACTTCTTTTCCAAAGGGATTTAATTTTTTTTTTTTTTTTTGGCAGATTGAAAAAAAAAACTTTGAGAGTTTTGGAGATTAACAAAGATGGCCGACCAAGAAGCATGCTCCAGGATTGAACAGCGGTTAGTTATCAGGTTTTGGTTGCTGATGGGTGCAAACCAGTTGAAATTCATAGGAGAATGTCAACTGTGTGTGGTGCCACCTGTTTCAGCAAAAAAATATCTACAAGTAGACTAAATTGTTTAAAGAAGGACGGAGCAGTGTTGAGGATGATTACAGACCTGGGAGGCCTACAGAAGCGAGGTCTCCTGAGGTGATCGAATCAGTCAATGACTTCATTCAGTCTGACAGAAGGGTGACAGTGGATGACATTTCAAAGACTTTGATCCTGTCTGTTGGGACAGCACATAAAATTGTCCATGATGAACTTGCATACTCGAAGGTCAGCTGCCGGTGGGTGCTAAAAATACAAACGGTGCAGACCATCAACGAGCGGGATTGGGAACTGCTCCCTCATCCCTCTTATAGCCCAGACTTTACTCCTTCAGACTATCACCTGCTTGGTCCTTAGAAAGCGCTCACGAGGGGCACGAAGTTTGAAAGTGACGATGAAATCAAAAGTGCTATGAGCCATTGGCTGAGACATCAGTCTAAAGATTTTTATGCTGAGGGAATACGGAAGCTTGTGCACAGATGGAAAGTGTGACACGGTTGGGAGACTACGTTGAAAATTTTTTTAAAAGTAAACCTTCTATCTGTATTAGAAGTCCTTATACCGAAAAATTAACTTTATTTATTGAATGACCCTCGTAATTACGATTTATAGTTAAATTAAACCATTCACATATTTTTTAATTTGTTGCCGTTGTATTATGTTATTTTGCTCTTAAATTAAATCGAGCACAAAAGCTTTACTTAAACACCGGACTTTTAACTGCAGTCTCTGTTTTTACAATGAAGTAATTGAAAATTCACGCTCACTTTATTTTAACTCTATTCCACACCTCCTATAATGCCACCCCTACATTTAATATAAAATATATCTAAATTGAAATAACATATAAACATAAAAAAAACATAAATAATTACAGCAATATTAAAATAACATCAATACAACTAAACAAAAAGATGCACAAACGTATCACTGAACTATTTAAATTTCGTCTCAACGACTTTTTCAAATAACAAAACGTTATAAATATTTCGTGACTGAAATCATAGTTTATTGCAATTCTTTCAAACAGCCTTACAATTTTAAGTCTTTATCACATTTCTAAATCTATATCCGTAACAAAAAAAAACAAACTTCACAAAAACAAATATAAGCCCTGATGATGGTTATAAAAACCGAAACATTATAATGTTGACTACCCCACAATAAATCCATATTTTTGTTCTCAAATATTTATTTTATTTTGTATTTCACATTGTCGAAATTTATTTTCCATTTCCCTTATCGCTCATTCAGTAACGAATTAGAGCACTCTAACTATTGGCGTATGATACATCATACGCTAAAAGTCTGCCTCCTTCTACCGAGCGCCCATAGCTCTGAAGTAGAATCGCCGACTCACGCCAATTCAGTAGTGTTTCAATCCTGGGTAAAAAGCAATCGGATGTCTAACCATACTGACGAGCTATTATACAGTGAAATAGATCTGTCTGTGGATGACTATATATATATATATATGAAAAATCTGCAATATATTTATAATACGCAGGCTTTCTGGAATTCCTGTTTACATTTGTAGACTGAAGAAAGAAAAACGTCAAATACAAATACCACTTCATTAAAAAAAGGAAACATCCTTTCCTTATCTTTGATCACACGAAGAAGCAAGGTCCCTTACTGATTTCTTTATATGCATAACTTCCTTTCATCTGCTTGGTAATTACTAAGTAATTATAACTTCCCATTAATACTTCATGAAATGATTAAAGAAATGTAATTAATCACATCATTTTACCGAATATGAGTGATCAAACCTTTGATCACCCTAGCCATCGCCCTCTTTGCTTTTGCAACACTGTTAAATGTATATAATGATAAAAGACTGATTCTCTGAGTCATTATGTAACCTCGAAGAAGCTTAAACGGTGCAATATAGCTATAGGTATCGATTTTAATTACCTGTAAAAGCTGCTAACAAAATATCTGGGTGACTTGGAAATTAATAATATTGTGCAGTCTATTTTTACGTTCTACCCTAGTTTGTTTCACTGCATGTTATTGCCCCTAGATAACGCTTGACTCCTCGACTACTTATGAATTAAAAGCTTAGTAGAATGGCTCTTTAGCACTGGATCGAAGCTTGTCTAGTAGAATTACTCTGAATCCAAAACTTTGAAAAATGTAACGAAAAACGCTGGCATTGTCTTTCGTAAGAGGTTATGACAATGCAACGATTATTAAGAAAAGCATTAGCGGAGAATCAAGATTTTCATCGTTTTGAATTGATATGGTGTTAACAAGTTGTCAAATGCTCAGATAGATTAATATTACTTATTTAATTTTAACTTCTATATAAGTAAAACAAATTATTAAATCTGTGGGAAGTGATTCATATATTTGCCACGGAGACTTGTAAGTAAACGAAACGAAGCTGACTGTAATTCGAACTCGTCTCTTCAATTTCTCATTCAGAAACGCTATCTTATTACACTATCCATACATCCACCCGGTTCGTACAAGAGTATCTTTAAGAAATAAAAACAAATTATATTGAGACATGGTTCGGATCTTAATCTGTTACCATAGTGCTTATTTTTACCTTTCGTTTCCTTATGATTGTACAATAGCCCTGTCACAATCTTTATGTACACCAAGAAAAACCATGAATGCAGACACGACGCGATGTTTTGTGGTTCGTTTGCTAAAAATCATAGACTCAAATAGCTATCTGATACATTTCAATTTTTTTAATCTTAGACTCAGAAAAACTGATGAAAATACGATGTTATGAGTAATATTACATTATATTAAACTACGGACTTCATCAATTCCATTCGACCAGTGGGTCATCTGACCCCTTTCCGAACGTGCACACTACATTCTCGTGTAGGAGACTCTTCTTTCTGCGATGTGTGTTTATGTATCTACCTGTTGCAAGGTTCTTTTCCATACGTATACGTGTTCATACGTTATCGAAGCTACTAACATCGTGGATCTCCCTCTAGTGCAAAATCAATTTCAGTATCATCTGAGGTGAGACTAGTTCATTTTTCATGTGACAAATTGCTTCAGTATGTAAGTGTTGTGGGATTTCCCCTTTTTTATGATAATGGACTCGACTTGAGTATACATATAATCCTGCCATAGAGAGTACCGTAGGTTACCGTAAGATACCGAAGTTCCACGGAGAATACAGCATCCGTAGTCATAGTAGCTCTGAGCCCCACTCAGCCAGAATAGTATTACACAGCACTTGTCAGCTTCCGACGTGAACATACTAATTATAATACGGTTTCACTTCAAAGACTTGTATATGTATATTGTGCGGTTGTTCTCCCGGAATCCACAACAGTAAGCGATTATGGCTCTCTCCAACATCCTATTCTTTGCAGTTCTAAGCTTTGTTTGTCTTTTTACTTTCCCTTCTCTTACCTGATCTGTAAACTTTTTTTGCACAAGCTGATTAGGAAGGCTATTAGCTATGTTTCCTCATTTCTCTTTGTTATGTCCTGTGTAGAGACAAATTTTCCAAGATTTCCATTCGTTCGGCTATGATTTTTTCTTAATTAAGCTCAGTTTTTAGTCAGATATCAAGCTCGGAGATTGGATGATAATAACCTATCATCATGAAAGGGGAAATCAATTTATTTTGTATAAATACACGGGAATAACGTCTACAGATACATCATCGAACCAATCTTCAGAAATGCCAACGTACAATGACTACTAAAGTTTCAATTCGAAATTCAAAACATATCACTGAAAAGGACCCAAGCGTACTCATATATATATATATAAATAAGCATAGGTTTCCTACATTTAAAAATGATCCTATATTGCTTTATTACACATGACGTGTATCTGACCAATGAAGTCTAAACTTAATCAACATATTGTCTCTTTGTTTGTTTGTTAGTTTTATTAATGAAAATTTTAAATCCGAGTCTTATTATCAAATTTCTAAAGGCGTTGAAAAAAGTTATATATTTCAGATTATTTTAATCGTTTCACCCCAAGCAAGTCATTCTACTGCCACTGTTGCGCATGGGGTTACATAAGGGAAAGTGATGAGAAAGAGGGGTTAGTTATAGGAAATATCAGGAGGAGGGTAATAGACGGATGAGGATACAGAGGATGGGAGTGGAGCAAATGAAAAAAAGAGTTTGGGAGAATGGATGTGAGTTAGTGTGATAGGAGATGTCTATGACCTTTCATTTAAATTCCTGGAGAGTGTGGCTGTCGGGGAAGCAAGTCAATGGAAGGGAATTCCACAGGCGGGAAAAGAAGCTGTTAGAGTAGAAATTGCGGTTGCATTTTATCGGTAAAAGGGTTGGACCTAGTTGCTAATCTAGTAGCTCGTGTAAATTTATACCTGGTAGGCACCAGTGATCTAAGTTCATCGGAGCAGAAGCCGTGAAAGTATTTATAGAAGAGGCACAGGGAAGCTACGTCACGCCAGTGAGAGAGTGACTGCAGCCGGGCTTTCAAGTCGGTATCGATCACATTACAGATTCTCCGTTGTATTTTGTCAAGAACTCCGAGGAGAATAGCAGGGGCACTCAACCAGATGTGACAGTAGTCTTCCATAGACGGCGGGATGTAAAAATGAAATTTCAGCAATCTGGCTATTGGGCGCGTAATATGATATGCCTTCTTCCACCGAACGCCCCGTGGTCCAGGAGCAATCGGAGTCTAACAGTACTGATGAGCTGTGATACAGTAAAACAGATCTGTCTGCGGATGACAACAATTATATATATATATATATATATATATATATATATATATATATATATTCCATTTGTAAACGAATGTTTACCCAACCCAAGTTTCTACCATGAGTGGTGTCTTCCTGAAGATAAAATAATTCAATGAAATAATTGGTTTAATTATTTATTAATTAAAGAAATCGAAAAACACAAAACAAAATTGTAATGTCATTTATTTTTAAATAAAGTAAATCGACTTTCGAAAATAATTTTATAAATAAATATTTATAAAATATAATTTACTAAAATACACAAAAATTAAAACAGTTCTGTTCTCAATCTTTATTCATTTTGATCGACAATCAACAATGATTGACTGGCCGGCTACTTAAATAATGTCAGCCTGCCAATTATAGCTTATTTAATAAATTAGAAGGAATTATTCAATGCTCAACTGTTTTGTTCAATAATAGAATTGACGAAAAAATGATTTAGTCAATAGTCTTTATCTAAATAATGCTGCTACATTAATTCGTGCTTCAAGGCCGAAACGGAAATCGGAAATCCTACACCTAGTAAATGTGACTTACGAACCATTCATTCTAACAATTTCCTTAATTACCACACGAACCCATCCTTCTCTATCCAAACCAACATGTGTCGCAATGCCACATCTTTGCAGGGATCCTAGTAAAACCCTCATGAGGGTATGAATTTCTTCATACAAATATTTATCCCTTTTTTAGTTTTAATTTATCATAAAAATATAAAAGATACATTATACAAAATAAGAGCGGCTTTATTTTGCCAAAAAGCAGAATCAAGAATCAAATCAATTTTTGAGCCAATCAAAATAGAAAGTAATGATAAAAACTGAGAAGATTAGGAATCTTGATAAGGTCCCTAACAACAGAGAAGACCAAGATGTACGATCAGCTAAGGCAAGTATAGTACACAGTTAAATTTTGTCCCTTGGCCAGAGTGTACGCGCACGGATCCCCATGTCAAATAACAGACCTTGTGTTGCATCCCACCCTATTCGGGGAGGGGCATAGGTAAATGCCCGTAATAAAAGAGAATACTGATTACGACAATAAAAACTACGAAAACAAATGAATCTTAGGCACAAGATTTTTAAGGTTCATACTTTTCAAAATGTTTTAACTTTACGTAGTTTCGCTTGTCCTTAATCATATTTGCTTCAATCAGCATGGCTGCTAATGCTAACCCCCAGGAGACTAACTCATTGCACTTTCTCTGTCTAACACGAACTAGAACGTTCATATTGAATCAACTGCTTGGTCTGCTACAAAAGAAATTTGTTCATTCTCTTGTTTTAGAGAATTTTTCTTGCTAGAATCTATTTTGCACATTTATAACTTTACCATCTGTTTGTGCATTCAGTATTGCCGGTATATCTGGTCTGATGCCACGGATATACATCTATAGATTCTTGAGAGTATCCAAAGAAGATTTTTTTAAATCGTTTCACCACAAGCAAGGCGGTACCGCCACTGATGTGCAGCTACAGGGGGTTAAAGAGAAAGGGCAAGAAAATTATGTGAACATAGGAGTGAACACAGTCACGAAGGTGGAGAAAAAAAAGGAAAAGAACAAAATACACGGGGTTATGTGGAAAGAGCTGGAGATGGGAATTGACTTTGCATTTAAATTCTTGGAGGTTGTAGCTGTCAAAAAAGCAAGTATATGGAAGGGAGTTCCAAAGGCGGAAAGCGTGATAATATAAGCTTGTAAAGTAGAATTGTTGCCTGCATTTGGTTGAACAAAGTGCAAAAGGGTGGGACCTTGTTGAGAGTCTTGTTTCCCTAGTAAATTCTTGTGGAGGGAGCACCAGTGACCTAACTTCGTCAGAGCAGAAGCCATAGAAGTATTTATAGAATAGACAGAGAGAAGAATCTGCAATGTTATAGATCCTGACCTGTTATCTTGGCTTTGGTCAGATTGAGTTCGACAGCCTTACTGCGGTAAAATATTTTGCCCAGTCAGTCATGTCTCTTTCAAGACATAAAATAGCAAATATAAGATTCTGTTATCATTTCGAGCTCTCACGCGGTGTGACGTCATAGAACCGCATTACAAATTTGCGAAATTTTTGGTAACTATTATCATTGCTTAGCGGAGTTTTATGTCAACACAAGATAAAATCGTCACTGATGGTGGATGTTTTTATGTTAACATCCTTGTAACCTCTCTGAAGATTGTCCATGTGAGCCGAAAGCTTAGAACCAACTTAATAAAAAATTATCCAAATATTGTAGAATTTTTGTCTTTATTTTCAACTGAAATTAAAGCCAAAATACGATGTTTAGAACGGCTCGTGATTTAACACACTAGACATTCATTGTCTCTTATATTTAGCAGTATATGTTTAGAATATATATATAGTAGCAGTATAGTAATCCATGGTTCTGGAGCTCAGACTCAGCCTAAATAATATTTGTGTGAAGTTTGGTGAGAATCGGATAAAAATTGTGGATTTGTATAAAGGACATACAGACAGATAAACAGACACACACACACACACACACACACACACACACACACACACACACACACAAACATCTTGCCTTTTATAAATATCTATTGTAAGAACTGCAACCTTGAAACTTCTGAATATCGTTTCTTATATCTTTGTCTATGAGTGTATCAAATTTGATTAAAATCGGACCACTGTTTCTATAACCCGATTTTTTCGATTATCGATATTCGATATTTATCGGGGGTACCTCGAAACAAAACCTAGCTGAGAACACTCGCAGACACTTATAGTACAACTGTGTAAATTCTCAAGAAAATCGGTTCAACCGTTTTGGAGTCTATAGGTAACGGACACACACACAGACACACACAGACAAAGTTCCATTTATAAATAAGTTTAGATATACATACCAGACACATCTACATATTTACATTCCCGTTTAACTGTAGAAACTCAACTTTTTATTCATAAGCCTAAATCGTCTATGTGAGTGTGTATGTGTGCGTGTGCCTGCGTGTGTGCATGTGTGCATGCGCGCGAAAGAAGAAAGAAGAAAGGCGGAGAAAATGCAGATGTGTCCTTGGTCGATTATCCTTTGAAAACTCACCGCATCCGTACCAGTCAGTGGAAATCAGAGACGACTTGTGCTGGACGTCGAAGGAAGGAAGACAGCCGACGAAATAGGAAGCGAGGCACACCGCCTTACTTATCAGAAAGAAAGGAGGAACAGGGCAGAAATTGAATCATGCAAAAATTAAAAAGAAAGAAAGAATATTATACATTGAAATAAAAAATTTAAAAAAATAAAAATGTAGTTTTAACGTCTAAGTAGAAAAAAAAATTAAAAAAAAAGGTGAAAAGATAAAAAAGAATAAAAGATTATGAGACAAAAAAATGGAAAAAAAAAGAACGAATGATCTAGAAATGTAAGAGAAAATAAATGAAAGGAGTTCAGTAAGGAAAATGAAGACCGAAAGAAAAAAATTGAAATAAAAAAAAAGATAGAAATTAAGAAAGAAAGAAAGAACGTTAGAAAATGATTGAGGTAAAAACGAATAAAAATTAAAATTGGAGTCAAAAACTGAAGATGACGGGGGAAAAATTAAAAAGAGGAAGAGAGAGAGGGAGAGAGAGAGAGAGAGCCTGGAAAAGAAAAAGAAAGCTGAATAAAAGAAGTGCTAGAAAAATAGTAGAGAAAACAGTACAAAGAAAGAAAGAAAGAAAGAAAGAAAGAAAGAAAGAAATGGAGAAAGAATGAAAAAAGATAGATAGATAGGAAGGAAGGAAGGAAGGAAGGAAGAGAGAGAGAAAGAAAAAGAAAGAAAGAAAGAAAGAAAGAAAGAAAAGCGTGAAGGAATGGAGAAGAAAGAAAGAATAGGCGAAAGAAAGAAAAGCGTGAAGGAAGGGGGAAGAAAGAGAGAGGGACAAGGAAAGGAATGATTAAAAGAAAGAAAGAAAGAAAGAAAGAAAGAAAGAAAGAAAGAAAAGGAGAAAGAAAAAAAGAAAGAAAGAAAGAAAAGCGTGAAGGAAGCGGGAAGAAAGAGAGAGAGAGAGACAAGGAAAGGAATGATTGAAAGAAAGAAAGAAAGAAAGAAAGAAAAGCGTGAAGGAAGGGGGAAGAAAGAGAGAGGGACAAGGAAAGGAATGATTAAAAGAAAGAAAGAAAGAAAGAAAAGGAGAAAGAAAAAGAAAGAAAGAAAAGCGTGAAGGAAGCGGGAAGAAAGAGAGAGAGAGAGAGACAAGGAAAGGAATGATTGAAAGAAAGAAAGAAAGAAAGAAAGAACGAAAGAAAGAAAGAAAGAAAGAAAGAAAGCAAAAAGGAAAGACCGGCAAAAACAATAGAATCTTCCAAAAATTAGTAGAAATTACAAAGAGTAAAAAATGTAAAAAATAAAGAAAAAGAAGAAAAATCTTAAAAAAAGGGAATGAAATTTGAAAGAAAGAAAAAAAAACGAAATAAAAGAAAGAAGAAACTAAAGACGGAGGTTTGATAAATAAAACGGAAAGACAAAATATCATTGAAAGGATGTTGAACGAAATCTAAGAGATCTCGACGCCTGGCTTTAAAATAGCCAATGAAAAATGGAGATGAAAGCCAGATAAATGGAACACGATTTTCATTTCTATCTACTTTACCCACTTCCTTTTTCAGGCTTCTTTAAACCCTGCCGGATATACTTGTCTAAGAATCGGTGTCAACATAGAAGCCAAGCCGAAACGTTTCGGAAAACTATATTTTGTTTTCTTCTAAAACCATTTAAAATGCCGATTAACTTTGCCGCGGTTCATCATCTGACCTTTCGACTGATACACCGTCTTCATCACACAACTCTTGATTGATTCAATTGTAAGTGGTGACATCAAAACAGTAAAAAAACAAAACAAAAAAACAACACATTGCTTTCTCCTCTTTCTATATAGGTCCACGGGAGAACCTGTATTTTGAGGAACTAAATTTTGAACAGATATGGTGGGGAAGGCCTTCGCAAACAGCAACAAGTAATTGGAGGATAACTGTCAAAATGTAAGCTATAAATAGAATCTTGTGATCCCAGCAAGCTTATGCAACTGAGGATTCGGGTACTGTAAGCCGCCAAAAATATTTGAAAATTTAACCAATGACAAGGAAATTTTGAGGCCATATGAAATGGGTATATTCTAAGTCTAAAATTAGCTTCTTCACTTCATTGACTTATGTTTCTATTGTTCTACCACCTGGTTCTGAACCTCTGAACAAACAACAATTGTCTTGAAATATAACGATGAAACAAGAACACGAATATATAAAAAATTTAAACTTATATTTTTATTCTTCGTCAGTGACGGATGTGTGAAGTAGGAGAGATATCGCTCACACGCAGAAGCTGTCGGGGAGTTCACTCTCTCTCTCTCTCTCTCTCTCTCTCTCACTCACTCACTCACTCACTCTCTCTCTCTCTCTTTCTGTTCCCTTCTCTTCTCCTGCCTTTGCTCTCCTTGGCCAGAAACCCCAAACTCATATAACCCCAAAATTCCTACACAATTCTGCTTTTTGCTTGTTGCTTAATTGACGTCATCTATGACCAGATACATCTGTCAATCATTTTCGACGGCCATCGTCCTTCAGGCTTTTGTTGTTGCCTGTGTTTTCTGCCTTTGGTGTCAATCATATCTTTGTCGGCTACTGCCTGTGTTTCTGTCTTTTGTTGTTGTACCCCGTCGCAACCATCCACGGTTAGAATATATTTTTGTCAGTCATATTTTTAGCGGGTCAAGGTCAGTGGCGATTGTGGAACTCTGAAAGTGGAGGGTCACTTGGGACCGAGATTTTTCTGAGTAGAAGTGGGGCTAACTCAAGCAGCGACTTCATCTTCATACTACGCCACTATCGAATACACAACGTAGAAATGAGTTAGGGTTAGGGTTAGGGCTCCGTTTGTTAGTTCACTAAATGAAAATGAATGAAAGAGATGAATGTCTAATAACAGTTGCAGAATATTCAGCATCTAACTTCAACATTTTTGCAGATAATCCTGCTTCTTCGCTGTTTATAGTCGAAGTGCGTTTTTTTATATAATTTAAAAATTTATCCATAATGTAGTGTTGGTTTATAATTGTAGTGTCGTGTGTGTGTTTGTGGCTATGTTTTGTAAAAAGATGTTTGGAAATATAACTGTGTTTAGCTGCATCGAATATGAGAGAGACAAAAAGACGTATTGACTGTTCGTTTAAAAAAAGACTCATGTCGGCGTTCAATGGTGCCCAGAATAAATAGGGAAAGAAGAGTTCTAAATTGTTTTTCTACCAACCACTTTTCTTTGCTTCTTTTACCAAAAGTCGGCATTACTAAATGAAAAAGAGAACGTAGAGAGAAACGTGCTGAAGATAAAATCAAAGGCTGATGTTTGCCGCTGAATTTATTTTAAATCAATTTCACCCTGTCAAAGCAATAAAAGCCGTGAAGTCGAAAGTTGTTACGGAGAATGAAAGAAACAGAGAATATTAAAAGAATATGATACAAGGGGATAGAAAATATTATGATTTTCTTTGCATTTAAAATTTTACGTTTCCTAGTTATTTAAAAGTTCAACTAGTAAGATATACGAAAGAAGAAACTATTGACATTGAACCTACTGCTAACAATTCCATCAGAAAAAGTATAAGACCCATAATTCAATATAATCAGTCAATCAGTTCTGAGATGAGTAATTTTCAATAATCTTGGAATTATTTCGAACTTTTCTTCTTATCTTGGTTAATATAGATGTGATAATAGACACGGTGTTTCGACTAAGTACCTTCTTGTCATCATCAGGTGTCTATAGATTGGCTGATGTGGATTATTTCGTTGATTATTGTGAAATATCCTGTGAAATCAATTATTTTCTTTTGTTAAAATTTGGTTCTTCACTACTAAGTTCAAGGATCGAACTCATGAGCATTAGATGATACTAACATATGCATAACCAACTACTATAGCCACTACGGTGGTGTATTTTTGGAGCCTTTTATTTTCAGTTTCAAATGGATTTTGACAACTGGATTATGTTTGTGGGTTCGTGCCACTTGTTATAATTTGGATTTATTACTGAGATGAACAATTTTTCAATAATCTTGGAATTATTTTGAATTTTTGTTCACATTTTGGTTGATATAGGTGTTATAATAGACAGAACGTTTCGACCAAGTACCCTCTGGTCATCATTCCAGTTTGAAAGAACAATAATTGATTTCACAGTATATTTTGCAGTAATCAACAAGATAATACACATCAGCCAATCTATGGATACCTGATGATGACCAGAGGGTACTTTGTCAAAATGTTCCAGCAGTGCGTTCGTAAAAATACCTGTTGTACCTTTGAAAATAATAAAAATGTAAGCGAATCGGTTGTTATAAAACGCCCGAAGATACCGGAAGGTTGAAACCAAGGTTGTATAAACAACAATAGCTGTGCACTATACAACATATATGTCTTGAGCACAATTGTATACTGGTTAAATTTAATTTTGTTCAAAAACTGGTTAAGAATAATTATATATAATCACCGGCACTCAGTCCTGTTTCGCTGTATCATAGCTCATCAGGGTGGTTAGATCTCCGATTACCTCCAGACAGGATTGAAACTACTAAGCGATCGGAGCACGGGGAAGAAATATATATATATATATATATATATATATATATATATATATATATATATATATCAGCAAGCCGTGTTGGTATAGAAGAATCCAAAGGAGTATCCTGTACATACAGTGGTAGGATAACTCTCTAAGAGAGCTCTAAACATATATGCATATAAATACATATAGAGCAAATATAAGAAAAATTAAGGCAGACACGTTATTTCATGGTAAATCGGTAGTGTGGGCCTATTTCAGACGAACCATCATTAGCTGCCTTCTTTATTTTACAAAGGATATTACACGAATTCCTCTCTCTTTCTCTCTCTCTCTCTCTCTCTCTCTATATATATATATATATATATATATAAATTAGAGAAAATTTTCAAAATTCAAAGGTGTCGGATGTACATTTCGACATAGGATCTCTAATAGAGATTCTACATCACGTCAGCGACATTGTTTTGTTCCAAATGGCGAAGGCCCTGGGGTAAAGTGTGGAAGTGGTCAGGTTAACAACGGTCACAAAGTAGAAGAGGACAGAGCTGGTAGTGGCGGAGTTACAGGGTGTTGAAACGGTATATTTAGGAAGGGGAGGAATAGATTTAAATGTAATATCTTAAAATTTTTTAATTAAGTTTATCCATTACAGGAAGTCATGAATTTAAAGTTGTTAAAGAAATATATGTAACCCGGCCACTAACAGCTCTGTCCTGTTGTACTTTGTGACCGTTGTTAACCTAAAACCCAACCACACTTAACCCCAGGGCCTACGCCATTTGGAACAAAACAATGTCGCTGACGTGACGTAGAATCTCTATTAGAGATCCTATGTCGAAATGTACATCCGGCACCTTTGAATTTTGAAAATTTTCTCTAATTTATATTGGCTCTGTATTCTTAATACATTGAGCTCTCTGCCTGCATCACTTTTTAATGTTAAAAATTCTTTAATATTAATTAGGATCAGATTCTTGGAATTTACCTTCCTACTCTTCCACTTCGGATTAAAGAAAAACAAAATATATATAATAACGATAATAATTATAACAATATTAATAGTAACAAAAATAATTCTGCTAATACTATTAATTGTTATACTATGTTTAAGTTCGTATTGAAAAACCCACCGAAAACGAACTCGGAGGAAAAAGGAGGGGAATAAAAAAGAAACAAACGAAGTACATGAACAAAAGTCAAATACTCATAGAAAAGAAAAAAACCCAAGACAAAAATGAAGTATATATATATATATATATATATATATATATAATTTAAATAATCTATATATATATAAATAATCTATATGATCTATGTAATCTAAATAATATATAAATAATCTAAATAATCTCTCTCTATATATATATATATGTATGAAAATAATAATAATAATATATATATATATATATATATATATGAAAATAAAGAAGATAAGAGGAAAATTTTATTTTCTCGCCTAAACGTTTTGTCTCGTGACGGAATTTATCATGGCAAAGAGTTGAAATGAATTTTATTTTAAATAAGGTATCTATAAAGAAATATTTTTGGTTATTAAAATACAACGCTCATAAATAAATACTTATTCATAGATTAAATAAAAATATTTAACATTTAAAAACATTATAGTTTATGTTTGAAGAGATTAATATATATATATATATATATATATATATATATATATATATATACTCCACAAATTTTTTTACATATTGTGCACTTTTGTGGGTTATACATATTTTGCAGCTCAAAACTACTCCTCGTCAGACCTAAATGATACAACAGTTAATATTCAAAATAATCCAGAAAAGATTCACATACACTCACATGCCCACATATAAGAAAATGATAGATAAAATAGTAAAAACTATCTTAATATATTATTTATCATTTTCTTATATATTTTTTAATTTATTTTTTATTTAATTATTATAACTATATTTGTAATATAATACTACTAGTAGTTATATTTGAATTTGTATTAAAAAGTATGATTTGTTATTTATTTTATACCGTAAATACATACCATTATCTTTAAGACTAAATATAATGCTAAATTTTCATGTCATGTTTTTCTAAGAAAGCAGATGAATTGCAATAGACTCTGATCTCTTTTTCTATTTTTTCCGTTTTTTTTCTATATTTTTATTTTCATTTCTTTCCTTTGTATTTTTCTTTAATGGGTGAGGGAATATTTTTTGTAGATTACCATTACAAATATGTATTCACGATATGGACACGTGAGTGTCTGTATGTGAATCTTTTCTGGGTGATTTTGAATATTAACTTTTGTTTCATTTTAGTCTGAAGAGCGGCGGTTTTTGGCCGTGAAATATGTATTACCCATGAAATTGTAGAATATCTAAAACAAACTTCTAGTTTATAGTACTCTGTTAAATTTTATAAATAAATTTTACATCGAGTTTTTTTGAGTTCGTCTCTATCGGAATTTACTTGACTTAAATACCAAATATTGTACGTTATATATATATATATATATATATATATATATATATATATATATATATATATAAAAGAAAACTCAACACAATATTTTCAATTGAAATATAAATATCACATTGCTCTGGATAGCATCCATTGAGCTCTCTATATAGATATAGCAATTAATATTTTATATTAAGTTTATCTTGTTGGATTAACCTCACCGTTTACGGACTGGACATCTATATATATATATATATATACTGATTTTCTAAGTATGGGGTACTCAGTAAGGATCGAACTCACTGGTAATTAAACTAGCGAAACTAATTAATTTACCATTACACCACGTCGAGGTGCTCTCAAAGATTTTCTAAGTGTTGCTTAAATGTGGCATAAATTCAAAAATGTGAATCACTTAGTGTGGCATGAACTCACTTTTCTAGTTTAATTGATCTAGCCAGACAAGTTAGCTAAACATTACGTCAGGTCGAAATGCCAAAATTGGGCACGTTATACCCCCGGAGTCGAATAACCCATATTTCCGACGGAAAATCTTTCGTAAGGATGAATTTCTTCTCAGTTAGATTTATACTGGGAACATCTATTTGTAGAAAGTGGAGGTATTGTGGAACACTTCAGTCTTAACCACTTCACGCCAATGGTTAATCAGTCTTATCGTCATCACCGTATCTTATCCCCCGTCTCCTCATTCTCTTCATTATAATGACAACATTATCCACAAGATCTTTATTTTCTTTTATAGTTATATTCAAACCGTTTATTCAGCAAACTTCTACAACGATTTTCACTTGATCCTTCTCTTAAAACGTATATATATATAGTTG
>JBBBDQ010000585.1:955000-1037500 GCA_037127315.1 Ascarosepion bandense | reverse complement strand
AAGGAGGCAGTCAGTCAAAGAGGGACTGAAACGAAGTAAAAAAAATAAGAAGTAAAAAAAAAAAATAAAAGCAGCTAACAAGTGGTTGTCGGGGAGGACGATCTAAGAATGAAAGTGGACATTTGAGCAAGTGTGCTTGTGCGTGTCGCTTGCAAGACATTCATTTAAAACTTCCACTGTGCTTATATATATTTTACCACAGAGATATAAATGAGATTTTACAAACAATTCAATGTACTAACTGGTTACGAAGGCATGGCAACGACTCTGGTGAATATCATTTATGAATGCCTCTTTTTATTTCTATGGACTCAGCTAATATTTGGTGTGAACATGAAGTTGAACTGAAATACAAATACTTAACACTTTCATATCAAAGACGTCTGTAGATTTCTTTGAGTTATATAACAGGTATTTTATTTGTGTCAAAGACTTTGAAACCTCTCAGGAGAAAGAAATGTCATTAAGATAAGTTGAATGGTCATATTTAATCGAATGTAACTAAAAATCAAATATCTCTCTCTCTCTCTCTCTCTCTCTCTCTCAAACACACACACACACACATAGTGTTATGTAAATAATTTTTGAATGATTTCACCCTAAGCAAAAGTTATTGAAGAAAGTATAAAAGATGAACGGAATTCAAGAAGATAGAATATAGCAACTGACGTTGCATATAATTTTTTTTTTCAATTGTAGCTATCAGGGAAGGAAGTAAACTGAAAAGAGTTCTATTGGCGGGAAATGCGAGAAAAGTGACTGGAGAAGAGGTAGTTGCATTTAACTATTTCAATTGTAAAAGGGTGGGACCTAAAGGCCGATATAGTACCACACCTAAATTCACGTAGTCGGGCACCAGAGAAATAAAAGCTCGTCAGGACCGATTAAATCACAGGTACTTCTTTAGAGTTTGTCGGTTATCGAACCAGATATGGCAACGATATTACAATACACTTGCGATGGTAGATTTATAAATGTTCAAGATGGATTTTGACGAAAAAAAACTCTCTGGCCCCACACAGAGACCCAGCCTTCCTAGCAGTAGATGCAGATATAGATTCGATGTAGTCGTTCCACTGACTAACCTTCTCTGCGCATTACAGAAACAGTCTCGTCAATCCACTATGAGTAGAACATGGAACATGATACAAATATCAGGTCACAATGCCAAAGCGCTTTCCAGTCGTAGGCTTGTTTCATTGAACACTTTAAAAATGTATAAACGGTCATAACTGGTTGGCAATTTTGAAAGAAAATTTGAAGCTGAAAAACGAAAAAAAAAAAAACAGGCAAAGAAAACATGAATAAACACCCGTTTAACTTCTAATCGTTAATACAGTGAAAAATGAAATATTTTAGGATACATATTTTATATTTATATATACACTAGCAGTATAGCCCGGCGTTGCTCGGGTGTAATGAAAGCTTTAAAACTAATCCATGGTCCTGGAGATCAGACTCAGTCTAAAGAATATTTGAAATAATAAAATAATTGCGACAATTTACCAATCGCGCCTAATATATATATATATATATATATATATATATAATATCAGTATAGCCCGGCGTTGCTCGAGTGTAATGAAAGCTTTAAAACTAATCCATGGTCCTGGAGCTCAGACTCTTTGGACGTTGGCACGAAAGAGTAAAAAGCAATAATTGTTTCCAGTTAAATCGAAACCGTAGACTAAAAGGAAAATGAATGGATGTAAGTCAAATTTTAATTTCCTGGTATCGATATTAAATAAATTTTTTTCGTGATAAACTGAATTTTGAAGGCTAAATAAGTCCTCTGAATAAATGGCTGAGACTAAGAACTACAATTATACCTACTTAGAGCCAGACCCGAAGCAAAAATTGAATAAAAGGGCTGAAAAAAATACAGACATACAGGGAGATAACCAGACACACACACAAACATCTTGCCTTTTATATATATTATCGATTTTCTGCACTATTGTAAGAACTGCAACTTTGAAACTTCTCAATATTGTTTCTTATGTTTTTGTCTATGAGTGTATGAAATTTGATTAAAATTGAACCATTCCTTCTATAAACCATTTTTTTCGATTATCGATTTTCGATATTTATCGGGGGTACCTCGACACAAAACCTGGCTAAGAACACTCACCGACGCTTATAGTACAACTGTATAAATTTTCAAGAAAATCGGTTCACCCATTTCGGAGTCTATAGGTAATGAGCACTCACACAAACAAAGTTCCATTTATAAATAAGATAAGATAAATTTTATATGTACGATATTGAGATTTTAATGGATAATATGGTCAGTCAGTTAAGTGCCATACGTGATACATGCTTGGGTGATCATGTCTCGAAAGAGATATGACTGACTGAGCAGAAGATTATCCCGAAGTAGGTTGCCATTGTTTTCTGCAATAGACTGGTTGCCAGCCAAAATTATAGAATCCAGTCAGTACTGTTCTTTAACCCATAACTGGAGGGAAGAGACAGATTAATACCTAAGTGAATACAAGAAATTCAACTGGAATTCGAACTCAGCTCCTGGATTTCTCGTCCCGAGCCGATATCTACTACACCACAACACGGATAATATGGCACAACTTTCAAAAAGAATTAATATAGGGATGAATGTACTACGATGTCGCATTATACTCAAAGATGCAATTTATTCCGTTTTTACTACACAAGAAAATATTATGTATTATCCAATATCAAAATCACTAGTTACATGCCCTATGCAATCATCAGGTGGATATTATATACTGTCCGTTCCGATATATGAATATTTTTACCATATATATATATATATATATATATATATATATATATCCAAAGTCAAACCACCCCCTAGTATAATCAAACATATACCCTCCTCCATTGAATATAGAATTAGTCAAAACTCGTCCAGCGAAAAAATATTTAACAAACACAAAAGTCTCTACAAGTCCCTAAAAAAAGCGGCTACAAAAAACAAGACATCCAATACATAACATATTATAACCATAACAAGAAAATAGAAATAGAAAAATCATTTGGTACACACCTCCTTTCAACCAAACGATAAACGCCAAGCTAGGACAAAAGATACTGAACTTAATCAAAAAGCATTTCCCCACAAATAACCCTCTTAGTAAAATCTTCAACAAATATACACTTAAACTAAGCTACAGTTGCACTAACAACCTAGAAAAATCATAAGAAACCATAACAAATATATCCTAAATCAACACACAGATCAGAATAAAATCGACTACCAAAATACAATAAAAGGCAACAATAAAAACATGTTTAATTGTAGAAACCCTAGCAACTGCCCACTGCAAAATAAATGTAAAATAAACTCAATAATCTATCAATGCAACATAACATCAATTGAAAATCCAACTATAAATAACGTGTATATCGGATCAACTAAGAACACTTTTAAGCAGCGCTGGTACATGCACTTAACTTCATTTAAAAACAACTTATCCCGAAACCAAACATCCCTTTCCACATACTTTTGGAAGTTAAAGGATTCAAAACAGAAAACAAAAGTAAAATGGAAAATCCTAGAAAAAAACTAGAACCTGCAACTCGCTTAATGACATCTGCCCTTTATGTTTAAGTGAAAAGCTACACATTCTTCAGTACCCCAACAGTAGGGAACTATTAAACCGTAGAGAAGAATTAGCTGTATTATGCAAACATCGCAAATATTGCTCGTTAAAATTTAAATAAACAAAAAAGTACCCCACCCACACGACCCACCAAAAATGCAATAAATACACATAATCAACCCTATAAATAAATAGAACAAAAAAAGTAGAAACAAAAGACAACAAACCCCACACTACACCAACAATAAGTCTGACTACCTCTAAATAGTAGAAAAATAAAAGAAAATATTGACACTGCAAAAAACAAAAACATATATCCCAATACAAAATAACCAAAACTAAACTATAAAGTGACCAGCCCAAATTAAAACAACACATACCCTCCACTAAACCAAATGGCAGCACCTCAAAAACCACGAAAGAATCGATTAGACCATCCAAAAAATCACACAACACCTATATCATTAACAACGACGACACCACGACTACATCCAGACAAGATAAATAGGAAAACCTGTCCTGAACTAAGCCACCTCCCCCCAAACACATAACTCTAAAACTTAAAGAAGGTCAACAGAATCCAAATGAGCTCCCAACCCCACTTTCACCTAAAAAAAGCATATTCACCACAAATAAACTTTTTTTTTCACCAGATAATTTTCATTCCAACTTCTTCACCCGAAGAGAGGCAAACAAAATACAAGGTTAGCTTCGAAAAGCGAAAATTTTTGTGTAGTGATACTATGAATTTATAAACCATTGTAACAACTATTACAATATATATATATATATATATATATATATATATATATATATATATACGATAAACCACACATATAAGCAGACTGATATCATCAGACCAAATAAGGCCCCAACCGTAAATCACACATATATACCATAAACACACACACACACACATCCATAAACACAGTAAAATTAACGACAGCAGCAGCAGCAGACAGCCAGCCAGAAATCAGGAATGACCATTCTTTGAAAAGCCAAGAACAAACTCGGACAAACCAGACGCACGCTTCTCTGCCATTCTGAAGATGAGATTTTGATCTCGAAATATTAATGTTTAATAAATAGGTAATACCCAAAAACTTCTTTACCTTCCTTTATTTTACTCAACGCAGTGTGACAGCCTTCAGGACATAACCATATACCTATTTACACAATGCTTCAAGCAAATTACAAAGGTTTACCATATATATATATATATATATATATATATATATATATATATATATAAAAGGCAGTCTGTGTGTGAAACTCTTCCCTATGCACTCCTACAGTTTTTTAAGCTACGCCATTCAAACTTTCTAGGAACACATATCTAAAGGGAAGCCAGGTCGACACATACTTTTTGAGTTTAAGTTCAGCAATTTTCCCTTTCGCACTTTTTGACCAATGGAGCTGATTGTTTACATTTGCTCCGTAAAACATCTAAGATCTAAGATGTTTGCTAAATTACGTCACAGAAATCAAATCACACGTGTCAAACGCGACTAAAATATTTTTTATTAAAAACAAAAATGAGCCTTTATATTCAATTTTTTTTTCGACGTTTTAAAAATTCATTTTTCCCCGTAATTTTGAAACAAAAGAAATATTCTTCTTTAAAAAAGTGTTGGTTTTTTTCAAACAAAAACAATATATATATATTTAAAAAAATGTCATCTTCTCCTGCGATTAAAATGTTCTGAGTTGCACGGGCAACGCCGGGCTATGATGCTAGTATATATATAAATATATATATATTGATTGTTTTAATTACTTAGTTTCTGGTCATAATAATATTAGACCAGTGCACATTTGTAGTAAGAAGAGTTCAGTACAATTATATTGTAGAAATTTTATAGACAGAAAAAAGAAAACTTTCGGACACAAGAAAATTTAAATAACAAATGCAATACCTTGTCAGTCAACTTTAATAAAATTTGTGTATGTATATAAACAGAAAGATAGATATAAAAAATGTATATATGTATATAAACAGATAGCTAGCTAGCTAGCTAGCTAGATAGATAGATAGATAGATAGATAGATAGATAGATAGATAGATATGAACAGACTGACAGATAGATAGATAGATAGATAGATAGATAGATAGATAGATAGATATGAACAGGCTAATATAGATAATGAACAGACTGAGATAGATAGATAGATAGATAGATAGATAGATAGATAGATAGATATGAACAGACTGACAGATAGATAGCTAGATAGCTAGATAGATAGATCGATAGATAGATATGAACAGACTGACAGATAGATAGATAGATAAATAGATAGATAGATAGATAGATAGATAGATAGATGAATAGACTGACAGATAGATAGATAGATAGATAGATAGATAGATAGATAGATAGATATGAATAGACTGAAACAGACAGATATGAACAAACTGAGATAGATAGATAGATAGATAGATAGATAGATAGATAGATAGATAGATAGATAGATAGAATCAGAATTAATATATATGTATGTATCTCTGGGTGTGAAAAGTGTATGTATATAATCATATATATATATATATATATATGCAATTTGTTATATATATTATATTATTTATATATTATATATGCGCAGTACTTATTCGAAAGCGCTCAACATAGAACTGTCATATTCATATAGATAGGTGCAAGTTTGTGACCCTGGGTTTCATGCTCTTGCGATCGTCAGACAAACTGGTTAATTTTAAAAAAATGTAGGCCTGCGTATATTGGTTTATTTTTGTGTAATTGGGAGGAAAACTTTTCGTCGTGACAGATATATATATATATATATATATAAAGGAAAACACAATACATCATCTTAAGAGGTTTTAAACTATGATTAGCTTCGATAGTTAAGTTTTTTAGCAACCACGTCTAAAGACAGCAAAAAATTTCAAATGGCTGAATTTAATCAGAACATTAAAAAAAACAGGAGGACAAGTAGTCTAACCCAGAAATGATTTTTTTCCTGTGTTTTCCGGGTTAAAGCCATAAAACGTAGATGATAGAGAAGTAAAATATACTATAAGAAAATCTAGCGATGGACAGGACGTGTCACCACAAAATCAAGATACAGAAACTACACATCCAAAACATATATATATATATATAAACACACACACACACACACACATATTTACGCATCGCTCATTCAACAATGAATTAGAACATTCTCAGCTATTTGGTGTATAATGATATTATACACGCTAAAAAGTCTGCCTCCTTCTACCGAGCGCCCGTAGCTCAGTGGTAGATATGCCGACTAAGGCCAATTCGGTCGGGTTTCAATCCTGGGTTAAAAGCAATCGGACTATAACTGTACTGATGAGCTGTGATACAGTGAAACAGATCTGTCTGCAGATGACTATATATATATATATATATATATATATATAAATATATTTGATATTCGCTCATCACTCATTCTCACCACATGACCAGCCCAACTATGTTGGGACTGCATGAGGAACGTTTCAATGCCTCCAATCTTACATTTTGCCAACAGGTCAGCATTTGGTACTTTACCTTTGAGCGTGTATCCAAATATGGAGCGTAGACAGCGTTTGTGGAAGACATTGAGTTGATTTATTTGCGATCGATATAGTGTCTCCGTCTTAAATCTGTACAAAAGGAAGGAAAGGGCTACAGATTTATAAACTTGGATCTTGGTGTCGACTCTCACTCGCCTCTCGTCCCATAGGCGATGGCGAAGCTTTCTAAAAGCATTAGTGGTTTTGGCTAAGCGTTCGGTAATTTCATCATCAAGTGATGCATGCGAAAAAAATTCTTATATATAGTGAACTTAAGGATGGGAAAAGGAATACTGGTTGGCCTTTGTTTCGTTACAGGGACAAGCTGAAACATAATCTTTTGTCAATTGGTGTCCCTGTTGGAAACTTTGAGGATTTGGCACATGACAGAAACAGATGGATAGCCACCTTTAAGAATGGAATAAAAAGTTTTGAAGAAAGTCATGTTGAGAAATTGAAGGAGACAAGATCCAGGACAAATCTGCGTTTGACCCAGCTAGTAATTCTTTCCAATACTCCTCATACTTGTCCTATCTGTGGTCTTATCTGTAAATCACTCGCTGGATTGAAATCTCACAGCCGTCATAGACATTCTAACTGATTTCTGATTTAGACACTCATAGGTTGAAATCGACGGGACAGTCCATCATATATATATATATATATATATATATATATATATATATATAAACCATCCCCACTAAATAATTTCCTGCCACTGTAAATAATAGAATTAATAGATTATCTTCCAATAATAAAATCTTTAATGAGAATAAAACTCTATGTAATAATGCCCTTAAAAATTTAACAACAATTACTCTACCTAGAATCACCCAAAGATACTGAAATAAAAAAAATAGAAACAGAAAAAGAAGGGTTATATGGTTCGGTCCCACAATCTGCCAACTATCTAATATTAATAACGGTCAATACTTTCTCATATTGATCGACAAACATTTTAACCCAAATAACTCACTTAGTAAAATTTTTAATAGAAAAAACATTACAAATTAGCTACTCTTGCACTGGTAACATTTACAACATCATTAATGTATAGGATAGTAAGAAACTAGAAAAGTTTTCTGACAATCAAATAGTAAACTCTCCTGTAATTGTAGAGTCAAAGATAACTACTCAGTTGGAGGTATATGCAAATCTGAATATATTATATACAAAACAACAATTTTCGCTAAAGAATACGAAAATGATAATAAAAAATCGTATATATTGGAATTTCCACCGTATCTTGGAAACAGAAATTGTATAATCATAAGTACTCTTTCTTCGAACCCATATAAAATATCAAACCGCTCCTTCTAAATATTTCTGAGAGTCTTTTGACAGAAACATCTCCCTACAGATTGTATAGAAGATTATAGGTAAATTTCAAACACCCAACAGTTTCAGAAATAGATGTAATATGCTTAGATGAAAAAATTAGAATAATCAAATTCAGAAAAACTAGCTAGGTATTAAGCCAGAGAAATGTCATCATTTTGAAATGCTGTCATGAAAAGGAATTTAAACTACCTGTTAAAAGGGATTTTTTACCTCTCTCTCTAATTCAATTACAGTCTTACTTTTTGTGTTAAATTTTCGTTGATGGAGTTTATTTTTGTGTTTTTTTTTTCTTTTGAGGGAATCGTAGTTGACTTTATTCCATTTATTTGATATATATATATATATATTTAATCATATCACCCCGAGCAAGGCGGTAATGCCACTGATGTGCAGGGGGCTACGTAAGAATGAAAAGATTGGATAAGAGAAAGCCGGAAACCACATCCTAAACAGGGAACAAGGGATGAGCCTCTACACCTGTTCAATAGACGAGGTTGGAGTGTGAACCGGGCGATAGTTTAGTCTATCTTGCTTTATTATTTGAAGGTAAATGTGTTTTATTTTGTGCGTATGTGATTTGTTTCAATAATTTGTGTACATGTGTATTTCTAAGTTTTTGTATAAATGTGTATATGTTTTTTATTTATGTGCGTGTGAGTGTGTGGATATTTTCAGAAGTTAATATGTAACTTTTGTATGTATATATATATGTGTGTGTGTGTGTGTGTTTGCATATATCTGTCGTGTATGTACATGTGTGTGTATCGATATATATATATATGTGTGTGTGTGTGTGTGTGTGTGTGTGTGTGTGTGTGTGTGTGTGTGTGTGTGTGTGTGTTTTGGATGTGTATCTTGTCTTTGTGGTGACAGGTCCTGTGCATTGCTACATTTTGTCACCATCGTTTCTGAATAGAGAATACAGCGCAATCTGTTCAATGAAACAACGTCAATGATTAACACTCACGAGTAAGATACTCTACTGAATCAGACTATATCGCCAATACTCGGGAAAATAGGGTCGCCTTTTTTACTCGTCGCATTGAATATTTTGAGCCTTCTGATTGGTTAATACTTCTATTGGTGAACTATATACTTGACAATGTTATTACAGTATAAAAAAATTATTTTGGATAATTTTCACGTTCTGATGAACGTCAAGCAATTTGTCAACCGATATATTTAAAGCAAGACGATTTGGGCTGGTTGGTTGGTTGTTTTGTTTTTATGGCATATCAACATCGGCGGGTCATTTATTGCCATCTAAATTTTTTTTATTTATTGCTAGTAATACCTTTTTCTTTCAACAATTTATTGTTTTTTTTATATAAGTTTTGTGTCTAGTAATACTTTTTTCCTTTCGAGTATCAAGATTCATTGGTATTTGTTTTTAAGAGCAGGGTCCTCAAGTCATACCCTGTTATTTAACCCATAGCTGGAGGGAAAGGACGGATTAATACCTTTCCCAAGGATACCAGGACTTAAGCGAATGCACGGTATACAACTGGAATTCAAACTCGGCTCACCGATTTCTCTTTTCGAGCCGATATCCACTGCATCACATCCGTCACTAAACGCTTACAGCACCTGGTATTCCCAAGCGGTCACCCATCTAAATACTGACCCGGCTCTCAATGAATAATAAACTCATTTGTCAATGTTACAGCTCATTTCTTACATATTTTAATTATAATATGGGAAAGATTATCCGAGAGAATGAACGGATTTTATTAAAAATTAGCAGACACAATATTTGCAATTTATATAATCCGACATGCCTAAAAGAAAATTTGTTGTCGAAATGCACAATATATAGGCATCCACAGACAGATCTGTTTCGCAGCTCATCAGTACGGTTAGACAGCCAATTGCTTATTACCCAGGATTGAAACCCGACCGAATTGGCGTTAGTCGGTGATTCTACCTCTGAGATATATATATATATATATATATATATATATATATATATATATAAAAGCATGTTACGGAAATTAACGAATTTTAACGAAACTTGGCTATAAGCAATCGACAATTTGTAATGAATTATTTTGAACATTATTTTTATCGATACTCGTATTTAAGTAGATATTCTGTTTTTAATTAAATTGATTATTTAAAATAAAAATAATGTTCAAAATAATTCATTACAAATTGTCGGTTGCTTATAACCAAGTTTCGTTAAAATTCGTTAATTTCCGTAACATGTTTATATTTGTTTGACATTACGATACATTACAGAGCAGATATGGTTTGTTTATGATAGATCGAAAATTGTGTTATATAAGCATGATAAAAACCTCGTCTGATCAAGAGGCTATTCATGGTCGAGTGGTTAAGACAGTACCAGATCAAATGATAGTTTCCCCTATGTAAATAGGGGTCGCAGGTTCGAATCCTGCTAGATAGCACACGTTTTCGTAATAAAAATTTATCGTGAAATAATCAGGCCGGTAGATATAAATATAAAATACTGTTTAATTAAAAACAGAATATCTACTTAAATATGAGTATCGGTAAAAATAATGTTCAAAATAATTCATTACATATATTTTTTTTTCTTGTCTATGCACACATATATGTGTACGCTTCAGTGTAAGTATTTTTGCTCTTATATGCGTACATTTATGCCAGAAATTATATATAAGGAGATTCATAGATGCGGTTTTAGTTTCTATGTGATGCTCTGTGGAACTTTTAGTCGCGTACATTTTACTTGTTTTCTCGTGTGTTTGCGAGCGTATTTAATTATATTTATTTGTTCATGCACTTAAATATGACTGTACATGTTTTGACTTCGTTTATAGAAGGCCCATGCCACCTTACGTATTCGCTCTTACATGTACCCAGTATTCTTTACAGAGGTTTTCCAAATCTGCCTTTAAAATTTTACGGATAAATTGACACGTCAATAAAAACAAAAGTGAAAAATTTGTGTGTATATATATATATATATATATATATATATATATATATATAAATATATATTTGTTATAGTGAAACATCCTGCCATCCCCGAGAATGGAATGCTCTAGAATATAAAGGACGGTGACAAGCGGTATAAGGGAGAGCAAACGTCTTAGGATGACTGCTCTATAACACTGTCAGCTCTCTGCCTTCGGGTAGAGGGCGCTCTCTGCTCGGAAGCAGAGAGCACAAACCCAGTCGTGGTTCCGCCGAAGGGTAGAACCATGACTCGAAAAAAATAGACAGACATTTTTTTGGCCCGGCTATATGGCCGGGAATACCCACTATAAAATGACCATGTGTCACATCCGGCCTTGCGTGGGAAGTCTAGTAAATACAGCAAATGTCTTAGGCGAAGGCATTCTCTATTTGATAGTTTATTCCGCTCCTACTCGTTGATTGCTTATCTGTATCTTATTGTTAATTGTACAGTAGTACAATAAATCCGTTATATCGTATTTCTGTGTTGAGTACCATTCTTCCTCTAATCTTTACACTGATATTCCTTTCCTGGATATATCAATATATAATGTAAGAAAGTTATGAAACACGTAGGTTTTAAACCCATTGTTCATGCATTTACTTTTATAAAGAGTGCTCGATACAACGTAGAGCTTTATATTGTAATGGTTGATACAATGCTTTATAAAAGCACTACACAAAACTTTGACTTTCAGAGCTACGTTTGCCTCTCATCTGGTGATAAGTTTACCAGATTAGGAGCAAACGTGGCTCCGAAACTCGAAAGTTTTTGTGTACTGATACTATGCTTTTATAAACCATTGTAACAACCATTACACAATATATATATATATATATATATATATATATATATATATATATATATATATATATAATGCTAATCACAGTGAAACTAACACCAATTATAAGAAACTAAATCGTCTAGAACTGGCGCTAACTTGACTATAATTTAATCGTCTTGAACACCCAGAAGAGAACCTCTTCTTAGGGCAAAGGTGGGGGATAAAAAAAGAAACAAATGGCGTACAAGCACAAAACGTCGAGTACCCGTTAGAAAAAAAAGAAACCCGAGACGAAACTTTAACAATAAAGTGCTCGATACGAAAGTACGAAAGTAGAGCTACAAATGCAAAAAAATTTAAACTTGTGACAAAACCTTCCGCGGTTTCACACTACGGTTCTTCGGGGCATATGGCTCTGAGTTTAGATTTTTTTGTATATCTATATATATACATCTGTACATGTGTCGTATAACATCTGTACATGTGTCGTATAACAATATACACTCCTGATCAAAAATTTATGACCACTTAAAATCGTTAAAAAGAATTTCTTTTTTACTGATAGATTTTAAACTCCTACAACCACCTAAGGTTATCAATACTACAATCTAAAAGGTAATGGAAACAAAAAGCTATATTCCATACATTTTAAATTTTAAATAAAATGTTTAGAATGTAGCTTTTTGTTTCCATAACCTTTTAGATTGTAGTATTGGTGCCCTTAAGTGGGAGGAGTTTAAAATTTATCCATAAAAAAAAATTCTTTTTAAAGATTTTAAGTGGTCTTGAATTTTTGATCAGGAGTGTATGTTTGTATGTGTGAACTAAAGAGTGGAGTTCATCTGCACATTTTCCATCGAAATAAACGTAGAGTAGGGAGGGGCTTGCAACGTTGCCTATGCAGAGAAAAGGTTAGCAAAATGGAAAATAAATTGTCCCATATAGGGGAGCATAAACGATTTTGAACCCAGCCGAGGCTGAAATGTAAGGCTGGCGCAGCTTCAACCCGGATATGTTATCAATATATCACTTTAATTTCATCTGGCTTAATCAAGAAAAGTAAGGATGAAAGAGTCAGGCACATCTTTTGAGCGGAACTCAAAGAGCGATGACTCGACCATCTTTATCGGAGGATTGTTTCTGATGAATCGACCATTTTTTTCTTGTCTTAATAGTAAGTCTAGGCTATTCGATAAGCTGCAAACTGACAGCTGATCAAAAAATGACCTACAATCTGTTGTTAAATGAGGCAATGAATGGCTTGTTAATTTTAACTTTTCCAAAACGAAACTGCACTCTTTTCAAGAGAACCCTTTTTACCTTCCATCAGCACGGCTGATGCCAATGTGATTCACCGCCCCTTATCGGACAAACCGTTTCCGCTGACACGAAGTGAAAAGATTATATATGAACCTATTGATTGGTTTGCTGCTAAGAAAGTCGGTTCACTATGTCGTGTCAGAGAATTTTTCTCGTCAGAATCTATCTTATATATTTATAAGTCTACCATTTGTTTTTTACTTTCAATATTGCTGCCATATCTGGCCTGATACTCCTGTTATATACTCAGAGATTCTTAATAAAATTGAAAGATGTTTTTTTTAAACATATCACCCCGAGCAAGGCGGTAACGCCACTGATGTGCAGGGGGCCAGGTAAGAGTGAAAAGATTAGAAGAGAGAAAGTCGGAAACCACATCCTAAACAGGGAACAAGGGATGAGCCCCTACACCTGTTCAATAGACGTGGGTGGAGTGTGAACCGGGCGATAGTTTAAATTATCTACTCCAATTAAAAAAAAAAGAAAAAAAAAGAAAAGTGAAAAGGTTGGAAAAGAGAAAGCCGGAAACCACATCCTAAACAGGGAACAAGGGATGAGCCTCTACACCTGTTCAATAGACGTGGGTGGAGTGTGAACCGGGCGATAGTTTAATCTATCTACTCCAGATGAATCGGCAATGTTTTTTGAATCAATGTTTTCTGGTCTTTTGCATTTAATCACTTTTCCATCACAATAATGTAGCTTCCCTGTGCCTTTTCTACAAATATTTTCATGCTAACTATTCGGATGCTCAGATAGTATTTTTAAATCAGTCAGAATAATTGGAAGACTGAGGGTACGGGTCGAATAAACTGAAGAGATAAGATCTACGACTGAGCAATGCTTTCGACAAAACACAGGCGCAGATAAACAAAGATGAAAAGCGGGGCTAGGAAGCGTTGCTAGAAATGGTTGCTAGAAAGAGTTGCTAGAAATATTTGCTAGAATAGGTTGCTAGAAATGGTTGCTAGAAAGGTTTGCTAGAAAGGGTTGCTAAAAATAGTTGCTAAAAAGGGTTGCTAGAAATATTTGTTAGAAAGGGTTGCTAGAAAGGGTTGCTAGAAATAGTTTCTAGGAAAGGTTGCTAGAAATAGTAGCTAGAAATAGTAGCTAGAAATGGTTGCTAGAAATAGTTTCTAGAAAAGGTTGCTAGAAAGGGTTGCTCGAAAAGCTTACTAGAAAGGGTTGCTAGAAAAGCTTACTAGAAAGGGTCGCTAGAAAAGGTTGCTAGAAATAGTTGCTAAAAGGGTGTGATGTTTATACACTTCTTGTGCATGATATTTGCAAATGCATCTCCCAAGCTCGACAGACCAGTCACACGCATAAGCATGCACACAGACCGCCAACTGACTACACACGAGGAATTTCGTTAGGTTGATACAAGTCAAATTTTTATTATAATATTTAGAAGTACATTCAGATTGGCTCGACATGTAAAATCTTATAATATCAATATAGAATCCAATAAACAATAATAAAAAAAAAGACAAGATTCGTTATCGGAAGAAATGTAAATCCCTTGTAGAGTATATGAATTCTAATACTTCCAAAACGAGGCTGCTATCTATTAACCATCACCGACAATCGCTCCTATTCCTCATTAGCATGGATCATGCTAGCCTCCGTGAAAGAAAAACATTGCGCCTCCTGGGGGTAACTCTCACAAGAGGCCTCAAGTGGAATGACTATATAGAATCTATAGCTAAATTCGCTGCTAAAAAAAAATCGGTTCTCTGTGTAGGGCGAAGAAGTTTTTCCCGTCTGAAACAATCCTGCACATATACAAATCTACCATTCGCCCGTGCATTGAATACTGCTGTCATATTTGGTTGGGTGTTCCTGCTACCCACCTAGGGGTCCTTGACAAAATCCATCGGAGAATCTATAATGTGATCGATCCCGACTTGGCAGATCAGATGCAGTTACTTTCTCACCGGCGCAATCTGGCTTCCCCGTGTCTCTTCTACAAATACTTTCACGGCCTTTGCTCCGATGAACTTAGCTCACTGGTGCCTCCTATATATGAATTTACTCGGGCAACAAGATTAGCAACTAGGTTCCACCTTTTTACTGTGAAACCAACAAAATGTAAACGCATTTTTTCTACTCTAATAGCTTCTTTTCTCGCACTTGCCTCCTGTAACATTCCCTTCCGTTTACTTGCTTCCCCGACAGCTACAATCTCCAAGAATTTAACTGTAAAGTCAGTAGTCATCTCCTATCTCACTAACCTGCATCCTCTCTCTCATGCTCCTTTCTCCGTCCACTCCACTTTTATAAGTATTCTCATCGTTCTCTTACCCACTTCCTGGCACCCCCTATAATCTGTCACTTTTTTCTCATAATTTTTCTCCTATGTAACCCCCTACACAGCAGTGGCATTTAAATGCATTGTTTGGGGCGATATGATTATAAAAACAAAAATGAATTGTTGTAGATTACCTCATTGGATAGGTCACATGATTCATTGATATATTTCTTTGTATATTTCATTGATTTACTTTAGGATTGTTTTTCAATCGCTGGTGTTTGCTTATGGGATTTCGTTTCAAGCGTGAATGTATTATATATATATATATATATATATATATATATATATATATATATGTGTCAAAGCCGCATGCACCCTAGATGTATTGAGCCAGCTTTCTCCCCGACTGAGAAAGTTTCATTGGGAGTTGTTTAAGTGCAGGGTCCCAAGTCCGACCCTGTTATTTAACCCATAACTTGAGGGAAGGGACGGATTATTACCTTTCCCAAATGTACTAGCGCGAAACGCTTACAACACCTGGTATTCTCAAGCGGTCACCCATCTAAGTACTGACCAGGCTCAACGTTGCTTAATTTTGGTGATCGAATAAGAACCGGTGTATTGAACATGATATGATCGTAATGTAAAATTATATATATATATATATATATGTGTGTGTGTGTGTGTGTGTGTGTGTGTGTGTCTGTCTGTCTGTCTGTGTGTGTGTGTATGCGTGTGTGTATTATATATATATATATATATATATATATATTCGTCATCCATATACAAGCCTGTTTCCCTGTATCACAGATCATCAGTGTGACTAGACATCCACTTGCTTATGTCCGGGATCGAAACTCGACCAATTCGGTGTCAGTCGTAATCGCTAAACCCCTAAAGCAATAGTCGTATAGAATCAGAGAAGGGAAATTTTAGCGTGTGATATATAAAGCGGGGTATATACACGCCAATCACCGAAAGAACTCAATTCATTGCTAAAGAATAATGCATAAATTGCGGAAGTGGTGACTGTTTTTTTTATTTATCCACTGTAGAGAGCTCAGTCATAATGAGAGCATAACATATTCACCAGCCACATATAACCCTGTTTCGCTATATCCCAGGTCATCATTGTGGCTAGACATCCACTTGCTTATATATATATATATATATATATATATATATATGAACAGAGCACGCACCGCTTACTTGCTACCGAGGTTTCGACTACACTGGTCTCTTCAGTCGAACCCAGTTTATAATCATGTAAAGATACACCGTACCAAAGTGTTCTACTTGCAGAGCTGGAGTCGATTCACACTAGTAAAGTAGTAGCTGGTTAGACCAGCAGATTGAAAAAAGTGCTCAATGCCCAACCAAAACAAATGAATTAAATATGCAGAGTTTACAATATCTCAAAGAACACAATACGCCTCACTTGCTATCTAGGTTTCGACCACGCTGGTCTCTTTCATGCAAAGGTTTTTTTTATCAACTGTTTGCTGGTCTAACCAGCTACTACATTTTCTATTAATTTTTGAAAAAATTTTCTATTCATTTTTGAAAAATGTTTTAGTGGAGCATCCTGTCATCCCTCGAGAATAGAATGCTCTACTTTATAAAAGACGCTAACGAGCGGTACGACGGGAATAAAAGTCTTAGGCATTCGCCTGACTTTTCTATGACACTGTCAGCTCTCTGTCTTCGGGTAGAGGGTGCTCTCTGCTTCGTGGTTCCGCCGAAGGGTAGAACCATGACTCGGTAAAAATAGACAGACATATTTTTGGCTCGGCTATATGGCCGGGAATACCCACTATAAAATGACCATGTGTCACATCCGGCCTTGCGTGGGAAGGCTAGTAAATACAGTAAAAGTCTTAGGCGAAGGCATTCACTATTCGATAGTCGATTCTTCTCCAACCTGTGGCTTGCATATATGTGTATCATTATTAATTGTACAATAAATCTGTATTTCTTATTCCTGGTGTCGAGTTCCTTTCTTCAACTGATCATTTTATACTGTATTCCTTTTCGGGATATATCAAAAAAATATTCTAAAAATTTTTGAAAACTTTTATAAAAATATTTGAAAAAAATTTTAAAAGTCTAAAAACTGAGTGTGTTGATTAAGGTTTGATTCTATTGGTCAGATACGAGGCATGTGTAATAAAGCAATGAATGAATATTTTTAAATTTAGAGAAAAAAAAACTTATATGTGTGTGCCGCGTGTAAAAAAAAAAACAATAGCCGTTTAGTTTAAATATAACTGTATGTCTGCGAAAATAAATCATGGGTCAATCATATCTAAACTATAATGAATTAAGTGTGTTTATCTGTCGGTAAATGTGTGAATGATAAAACGAAATATATTTCCGGTCAAAACTGTAGCAAAATAATGTATACAACTATCAAGCGATGGACGAATTTCTTTTTAAAAATGAAATATTTGCATGAGCAATGGCAATCTACTGTAGGATGATCTCCTGCCCAGTCAGGCATGTCTCTTTCGAGAAATGATCGCCCAAAGCGTGTATCACATATGGCACTTGACTGACTGACCCCGACTATATGTATTTACTCGTGCTTCTAACGTGGCATCAAGGTCCTATCCTTTTACCGTAGAAATAGTTAAATGTAACCGCTTCTTCTACTCTAACAGTTTCTTTTCTCGCACTTCCTGTTTGTGGAACTCACTTCCATTCACTTGTTCCCTGAGAGCTACAAACTCCAAAAGTTTAAATTCAATGTCAATTGCCATCTTTTATCTTCTTCATTCTCATCTCTTATCTTTTCTTTGATATGCCCTGTACTTTTTTTTCATGCACCTGTAGTATTTCTGCTTTGCAGGGGGTAAAAATGATTATAAAAACAATTTTCATTATTCTACTGTAGAACTAAATTTCTATCATTTTTAGTCTCTGGATTTGAAAGGAAATTGTCAAGTATTCACTACCATGTAGTAGGGTTTATATTAGATGACAATTTAAAATTAGTGTCTTTGTTTCTAACAATAATTTCCTGTTTCTTAATACTTTACTTAGCTTTTAGGAGGCATCTTTTGTTACCTTCTGACTTCTGTCACATATTCCATTATCTGCTATAACACTTCCCAGATAGATAAATTTTTGTATTTGCCTGATTTTAACGTCCCTAAACCATATATGTGCGTTGTGGTGCAGTGGATATCGGCTCGGAACGAGAAATCGGAGAGCCGAGTTCGAATTCCAGTTGAATTCATTGCATTCATTTACGCGCAAATACCCTTGGGAAAGGTATTAATCCGCCTATTCCTTCCAGTTATGGGTTAAATAACAGGACAGATTGGGTTCTATAGTCTTGGTCGGCAACCAGTCTACCGCAGAAAGCAATGGCAACCTACTGCGGGATAATATTTTGCCCAGTCATTCATGTCTCTTTCGAGACATGATCGCCCAAGCGTGTATCACCTATGGCACTTAACTGACTGACTGAATATAATAGTTGGAATAATGATTAAGGCTTACATTGGTCATAAAGTGGGGGATCAGTTTATTACTTTATAACAATAGGAAACCGACCCCCCACTAATTACTACATAATAATATAATAGATTTCTTTTCCCTTTACCTATGAGTCAAATAACAGGACAGATTGGGTTCTATAGCCTTGGTCGGCAACCAGTCTACAGCAGAAAGCAATGGCAACCTACTGCGGGATAATCTTCTGCCCAGTCAGTCATGTCTCTTTCGAGACATGATCGCCCAAGCGTGTATCACGTATGGCACTTAACTGACTGACTGAAACCATAGCCCGTAAGATGGACTGTCTCTTTTTTATTGACTATGCATCTTGCGTTCTTTAGATAATAGTTAGTCTTTCATTCCTGCTCTTTTTTTTAGACAAAGAACTAGTTCGAAGAATAAATATATAGTTATAGATTATCTGAAAGTTATCTCAAAATATAAAAAAGGAATAAGGATCCCTATATTTAAATGATTACGGCTCACCACTACTTCTTTTAATTCATATGATTGTTATTGAGAAAGATAGCAGAGTAATTTTCTGTAGTTTTGCGCATGTTTATGAAATCTTCTAGACTGGTGACTTACCAAACCTAGAAAGACCAGTCTACTGTAGTATTATCCCAAGAGTACTAGTATGAAATGAAAAGCAATTAATTCAGACGAAAACTGAACTCTGTTCCCAGATTTCATTTTACGTACAGACAACCATTACGCCACCATGCACCTAGGAATAATGGCACTGCTATAAATGTAATGTCTAGCAAGACTTCAAATTGTTAACTTCATAAAAGCGACACGCCGATGGTATCAGCGATTTAATTTTATCGAAAGTTCTACACGACAGTAGCCAACAGGCCACTGGCCGTTTGCCTCGTGTAATGGCCACTAGAAAGACTGAATTGGATGGGGAGGGTTTTGGCTCCGACCAGGTCAATGCCTTTTATTCTTCTGGTCTGCAGGGCTTGTACAGGGTCAGCGTTGACAGGAAATGTCAACTCGAAGAACAAGTATAGAAAAGGATGATGGCGATCTTCTTGTAGGAAGGGCTGTTCACCATTCTCTCTCGCTCGACCTGATAAGTCGGGCGAGTGAGAATTTCTTGAAAGAGAAACCTCACAAGAACAAGTAAGCATGTGTTGATTAAAGAAGACACTGACAGGGAGAGCCGGTCTCTTATTTATTCTTTTGGAATACATTTTTATAGCAAGATTATCCGGATTTACCCAATGATATGTTATGAACACAAACCAATTCTGTATGAACTGATCCTGAAGAAAGCGCGGCCCTTTATATAAAACTAGCATCATAACCCGGCGTTGCCCGTGCAACTCAGAACATTTTAGTAGTAGGACTCGGTTATATAAAAATATAATGATATAAAAAATTGTTGTTTAAAAATTGTTAAAAATTCCATTAAAAAATCTATTTTCTTTTGTTTTGCGTAAACGTGATTTGATGTTTTGTGTGACATTGTAAACAACATTACGTTTGTTTTTGTTACAAAATTACGAGGGAAATATTTACATTTTTTGTTGACTAAAAGAATTTAACATAAAAATAAAAATTATTTATTTTGTTTTACTGAAATTAGAAATATAAAAACTATTACGCTCTCAGTTCAGAAAATTTCGAAGAATGTTAAAAAAAAGTAGACATTTAATTTTAAAGGAAAATTACAAACATTTGATTTCTTGCATGAAATATTTAGCGAAAGAAAAAGCTTTATTTTTTTAATTATATTTTCTGAAGTATGAAATATTAAATCTGAAAAAAAAAGGCTTAAATAATTAAATTAACAATGAGCACTTTTTTTTACATATTTTGTTTTTGTTTGAAAAAACGCTTTTTTTAAAAAATATTTGTTTTTTTTTTAAAAAATAATCACAATTTTTGTTGACTAAATGAATTTTTAAAACGTTGGAATAAAAATTAAATATAAAGGCTTTTTTTTTAATAAAAAATATTTTAGTCACGTTTGACACGTGAGATTTGATTCCTGTAATTGAGCAATCATCTTAGATCTTAGATGTTTTACGGAGCAAATGTAAACAATCGGCTCCATTGGCCAAAAAGTGCGAAAGGGAAAATTTGCTGAACTTAAGCTCAAAAGTATGTGTCAACATGTGTCCCTAGAAAGTGTGAATGGCTTAACTTAAAAATGTAGGCGTGCATAGGGAACAGTCACACACAGACTCACAGATTACTTTTTATATATATAGATTATAGTTTTCACTTTTCCATCGAGAACATCCGGGCATCAGATATCAAACTGTAAATGTTTTAGGTTATTGTTCGACATCCTGCTACGTATGGATAATATTTGCCCATTTAAATCTAAATTTAATCACGTTTTTACAACCTTAAAATTAGGCACGATGTGTTCATTATTAACTAAACTCCCTTTGTGTAACAATTTATATAAAATTGGAATACAAAAACGAAAAAGATCGCTAATTATTTACATAATTCGGACTGTTGTTGCCATATTCGGCCGTTGTATGCTCCTACCATCTTCAGGTGACTGAAATTTTGAACTTAATTCTTATTTCGATCAGGTAGGTATATTGTCGTTGTTCTATGAATCATGAATATAGCAATAAAAAGGAGGACAATAGTCCGAATAATGTTAATAATTTCAAACGTCATCTCAGAAATGTAGACAGAACCTGCAGAAAGTCGTAGAGTCTAACGGTCGAAATGCCGTGAATATAGAAAGAAAGATGAACTCCACAGTCTCAACAATGTAAATAATGTAAATAATTATACCGCATCTCGGAAGTACAATAATCGATAATATTTTCATTATTCGGATTTTTGTCCTCATCTTTGTTGCCATTTGTACGACAATTCGGCTGTTGCACGCTCTGGCCTTCTTCGGGTGCTAGGAATTTCGAACCGAACCCTTTATTACAATCGCTGGGATATATGAACTCTATTCCTTGCGTAAGGCCTCTATTATAAGTCATGAGTTACCTCCCTCTAGTTACTTGTTCACTATTGCTCTAGCTTGGCATTGAACTCACAACTCTAAGAGTCAAGTCAGGAACCAACCAACGTCTATTTCCACTGGGCCATGTGATCTTAAGGATGAGGACAATAGTCCGAATAATGTAAATACTGTAAATACTACCTTATCTCAGAAATATAGACAAGTAGAAAGATCTATTATTAAACGTCGTACAAATAGCAACAAAGATGAGGACAATACTCCGAATAATGTAAATACTGTAAATACTACCTCACCTCAGAAATATAGACAGACAGAATGATCTATTATTAAACGTCGTACAAATAGCAACAAAGATGAGGACAATAGTCCGAATAATGTAAATACTGTAAATACTACCTCATCTCAGAAATATAGACAAATAGAATGATTTATTATTAAACATCGTACAAATAGTAACAAAGATGAGGACAATAGTCCGAATAATGTAAATACTTTAAATGCTACCTCATTTCAAATATATAGACAAATCATCGATAATACATAATATTTTATTCACAATTCCAAAGAGAAATTCAATAATCAATTTTATTAAAACCATTATAATCATGAAAGTAAAAAATTTGTATTAACCTAGATTTTTTAAAATATACTAAAAGTTCGTTTTTTGATCAAAGTCACATCTTAAAATATAATTTCTAATCAATCCTGAGGAGAGAATTTCAAAGTTTTCCCTTTTGCAAACTTTAACTCGAAATCTTTTGCGCTTACTAAAACTCTTTGCTTTTTTTTTTTGCTTTTTTACATGATTTACTGTCGTGGTAATTTCTTCATCATTGTTGTTTGTATCACAACGTCGCTTTGACCGTTGGTCCATCAACCGGTCTTTGCCGGTTTGGTTAAAAATTCTGACAGCAAATAGGTGATATTCTAAGCGCCGCCTAGATATTGCACAAGGACGAAAGTAGGGGACACCAAGTGAGGAACTAACTCACTACTCAGTTGTAACTGGTTCTAGAAAGACATACTTGCTAACCATTACACCACGCCGAGGTTCCTTCTGGCGGTAAATAGTGAAAATAATGAAAACTCCACATGCTAAAAATTCAGTAAGATTTTCTCGACTTTTGTTAGTCAGGGTTAGTAATGAATACAGTGGCATTTTGTTTGCTTTTTCTGGGAAAGCGTATTACCCACGCTTTTTTTCCGTGACAACTCTTCTTTTTAATATATCATTGACGAGCTATTTATAAACGTGTTTGATGAAAAGTCTTTTTCTTGTAGTGGTTATGTGAAACCTACAAAGACTACTTTAGGAGCAATTTGTCCTCTGTGGAGGTTGGCGGATTTAAAAGTAATAAAATTAATGATGTTTGAAAATTAAGGGCTACTTTAGAAGCAACTTGTACTCTGTGGAGGTTGAAGAACTTAAAAGCAATAATATTAATGATGTCTGAAAAGTAAGGGCTACTTTAGAAGCAACTTGTACTCTGTGGAGGTTGAAGAACTTAAAAGCAATAATATTAATGATGTCTGAAAATTAAGGGCTACTTTAGAAGCAACTTGTACTCTGTGGAGGTTGAAGGATTTAAAAGTAATAATATTAATGGTGTCTGAAAATTAACGGCTACTTTAGGAGTAATTTGTACTCTGTGGAATTTGAAGGACCTAAAAATAATAATATTAATGATGTCTGAAAATTAAGGTAGAAAATTTTCTTAATTAAGATCTTTATTACAATACAAATTAAACGTTAATTGTAGGTTAACTAGAACTGCTATCTTCTCAAGTAGGTGAGATTAAGTTTGGTGCGCTTAACCCTTGGCTGCACCTTGGCTGCACCTTGTCTGCACCTAGGCTGACGTCAAAACACCGTCCGACCGAATTTAAGCAACGTCGAGCCAGTCCAGCATCTCGATAAGTAACCTTGCTGTAAGGCTGGAAATGTTGCTAGTGACATGGATAACAGCTCGGAATTGAAACTTGTAGAGCTAAGTTCACATTCCAATCGGGTTTATTACATTCATTACACGTAAATACCTTACTTATGAAGCTCAAAGAGAGAAACAAGAAGATTTCGTTGGAAACAAAGAAAAGATTACTGGACTGTTATGTGGTATCTTTCTTCCTACAAGGCATCGAATGCTGGACAATCTCCTCAGAGATGAAGGAAAGACTCAAAGCAACAGAAATGTGGTTCTACAGAAGGATGCTGAGAATACCATGGACCGAACATGTGAGCAACGACAACGTTTTGCCGAGAATGCAAACGAAAAGAAAACATTTAACATCAGGAAGAGACAGCTGAACTTTCTAGGACACGTAATGAAGAAGGAAGGCTTGAAGAATCTAATGCTCACGGGACTGATAAAAAGAAAGATATACAAGGGAAAGCAACAAGAACCATAGTTGATGGGCTTGAGTAAGTTGATGGCAGAGCAAGGTTTGTAATTGATATCAAGAGGAAAATGCTAAACGCGAGAAGGGATAGGGATAAGTGAGGGAATAAGTTCGACTAAACTCTGAAAGGACAAGGAAGATAAAGAAGAAGAAGTAGAAGAAGAAAAAGAAGAAAAAGAAGATGAAGAAGAAGATGCAGCAGCAGCAGAAGAAGAAGAAGATAACGAAGAAGAAGAAGATAACGAAGAAGAAGAAGTAGAAGAAGAAAAAGAAGATAACGAAGAAAAAGAAGATAACGAAGAAGAAGTAGAAGAAGAAGAAAAAGAAGAAGATAACGAAGAAGAAGTAGAAGAAGAAAAAGAAGAAGAAGATAATGAAGAAGAAGAAGATAACGAAGAAGAAGTAGAAGTAGAAGAAGAAGAAAAAGAAGATGAAGAAGAGGATGAAGCAGCAGAAGAAGAAGATAACGAAGAAGAAGAAGCAGAAGAAGAAGAAGGAAAGGAAGGAGATGAAGAAGAAGATGATGAAGAAGAAGAAAAAGAAGATGAAGAAGAAGATGAAGCAGAAGAAGAAGATAATGAAGAAGAAGAAGATAACGAAGAAGAAGAAGAAGAAGAAGAAGTAGAAGAAGAAGAAAAAGAAGATGAAGAAGAAGATGAAGCAGAACCAGAAGAAGAAGAAGAAGAAGATAACGAAGAAGAAGAAGTAGAAGAAGTAGAAAAAGAAGGAGATGAAGAAGAAGATAACGAAGAAGAAGAAGAAGAAGATAACGAAGAAGAAGAAGATAACGAAGAAGAAGAAGAAGAAGAAGAAGATGAAGTAGAAGAAGAAGAAGAAGAAGAAGGTATTAATCCGACTCTTCTCTCCAGGTATAAGTGAAGTAGGAGAAATTGTATCAATAAGTCATTGTCATCTACAAAAAAATTCAATTCAAAAGTTATTGTCTGGCTTTAAATTAACTGCAAAAAATGTATAGCCATTTAATAAGGGTAGCTGTGGCCCAGGTATTAAGCACCCAGTGAGGACTGAACTCACGATACAATAGGTATAGCGAGACGAGCTTACTAACCATTACACCACGTCGAAATGCCCCTGTAAAAGATTTCCAAGTCGTAATAACGAATCACTCACTCACCTGTCTGCACGTGTGCATAAATAGCCTCCTTGAATAACATAGCATCAATAATTGGAGCCACACTGGCACCTCTGTAACAACATCATCATCTGCATCGAACAGCTTTACGAATAAATGCCGTTTAAGATGACGATATCATGTCTGGAATTTGGATAGAGTAAAATATTCTAAACTTATTGATGGCGCCATTTTTTTCTTTCTTTTTTTCAGGAAGGCCATATGTGGAGTGACGTTTTCCGTGCAGCAAGATAAGACTTTTACGCAAAAATCTTCGTCACGTTTGGCGAAGAATTCCTCTCTGTCCAGCACTTCATAATAAATATCTACTTTAAATGTCTAAACGGGCTGTATGAAGTCGATATGCAATGTACGTTTAAAATCTCAGAACACAGTTGCCAGTCGTTTTTATATATATATATACTGATAACGAAATCTTCATCTTAGTTTATACTAGCAGTATAGCCCGGCGTTGCTCGGGTGTAATGAAAGCTCTAAAACTAATCCATTATCCTGGAGCTCAGACTCAGCATAAAAAATATTTGTGTGAAGTTTGGTGAGAATCGGATAAAAATTGTGGATTTGTATAAAGGACATACAGACAGATAAACACACACACACACAAACATCTTGCCTTATATATATATATATATATATATATATATATATATATTATCGATTTTCTGCACTATTGTAAGAACTGCAACCTTGAAACTTCTGAAAATCGTTTCTTATGTCTTTCTCTGTGAGTGTATCAAATTTGATTAAAATCGATCAGCTCTTTCTATAACCCGATTTTTTCGAGTATCGATTATCGATATTTATCGGGGATACCTCGACACAAAATCTAGCTAAGAACACTCGCAGACGCTTATAATACAACTGCGTAAATTTTCAATAAAACCGGTTCAGCCGTTTCAGAGTCTGTAGGTAACGAACATACACACACTGACACACACACACACACAGACAAAGTTCCATTCATAAATAAGTTTAGATATCGATAGATGCCTACGGTTTATTAAATTAGCATTTATATATGGATATACATGAATGTGCGCTGTGGTGTAATAGATAATGATATGGAATAGGAGATTCGTGTTCGAATTCTGCTAGGGTTAGTTATATTCACTTACGAGCAATTATACTTGGGGAATGGATGAATCAATCCATTCCCCATGTAGGAAGGTTTATATTAGATCGCAATTTAAAACTAGTGCCTTTGTTTCTAACAAAATTTTCCTGTTTATTAATAATTTACTTAGATTTTAGGAGGCATCTTTTGTTAACTTCTGACTTCTGTCAATTTTTTTTAATAGTCTCCCCCCCAAGCAAGGCATTGTACTGCCACTGTTGTGCAAGGGGTTACATAGAAGAAAGGGATGCAAAAGAAGGGTTAGTTATAGGAAATGTCAGGAGGAGGGTGATAGACGGATGAGGATACCGAGGATGGGGGTAGAGTAGATGGGAAAAGAGCTTGAGAGAATGGATGCGAGTTAATGAGATAAAAGATGTCGATTGACCTTACATTTAAATTTCTGGAGATTGTAGCTGTCAGGGAAGTAAGTATATGGAAGGGAATTCCACAGGCAGAACGTGCGAGAAAAGAAGCTGTTAGAGTAGAAATTGCGTTTACACTTTATCGTTTTCATTGTAAAAGGGTGGAACCTAGTTGTTAATCTAGTAGCTCGTGTAAATTCATACCTAGGGGGCAGCAGTGATCTAAGTTCATTGAAGCAGAAGCTGTTATTTATAGAAGAGGCACAGGGAAGCCACGGTGAGAGAGCGACTGCAGCCGAGCCGCCAAATCGGTATCGATCACATTGCAGATACTCCGTTGGATTTTGTCAAGAACCCCGAGGTGAATAGCAAGGGCACCCGACCAGATGTGGCAGTAGTATTCAATACACGGGTGAATGGTAGATTTATATATGTGCAGGATGAACTCAGACGGGAAAAACTTCCTGGCCCTGCACAGTGAACCGACCTTCTTCGCAGCGGATTTAGCAATGGATTCGATATAGTCATTCCACTTAGGCGTAGTGTTTTACTCTCAGGGAGGCTAGCCTGTTCCATGCTAATGGGGGTGGGTAGGAGAGCGATTGTCTATGATGGTTAATAGATAGCAGCTTCGTTTTAGAAGCATTAAAATTTACGAGCCATTTCTTTCCCCAGTCCACCACGGATTGAAGGTCCTTCTAAAGCTCGACAACGAGGTTCGCTTTGTCAACCTCAGCAGAGGGCATAGAATAGAGCCTTGAGGGACGCCCGCGTTCATATGGTAGTTTTGGAAGTCATGTGCGTTTACTACTACCTTCATTATGCGATTTGAGAGGAAAGACGGGATTAGTTTAAACAATTGTCCAGTTATACCATAGCTCCGTAGCTTGCTTAGAAAGACAGCATGCTAGACTCTGTCAAACGCTTGGGAAATATCCAGGGCAACGATTCGAGCTTCGCCATTCTTGTCGAGAAATATTCTATTATCTGATATAACACTTCCCAGATAGATATATTTTTGCATTTTTCTGATTTTAATGTCCCTAAACCATAGCCCGTAAGTTAGGCTGTCTGTCTTTCTAATGACTATGCATCCTGCCCAGCTATGAGTGGATTAGCAGAATAATTTTGGTGGGCAGCCAGTCTAGAAAGAAACCTACCGAGAAAGAAACTGCAGATTACCGTGATAAATCTTCTAGCTCGTTAGTCAAGATTCGAAAAAATCATGATCACCCCTGTATGACATTTAATATCAGCCTGGAAAACGAGAGGTCTCACCAGTTGAATCATCCCAAGTATCGGTTTTCTCCAGGTCAGACCGCAGCTGATGTCCTGGGATTTGAAGTTTCGATTAGTTACAGATACCCTCTGCCAAGCAATCACTTGTTATCACGACCCTGGATATACTGCCAGTAGATCAGTTCCAGGACAATTTCGCTAAAAACAAAGAAGAGAGAACTGGATTGTTATGTGTTGTCAGTTCTTCAATATGGCAGTGAATACTGAACAATATCATCAAAAATGAAGGAAAAACGAAGCAACTGAAATGTGGTTCTACGGAAGGATGCTGCGAATATCATGGATCGAGTATGCGAGCAATGATGAGGTTTTGGAAAGGATGGAATCGAAAAGGAAATTAACACTGAGCATCAGGAAGAGACAGCTGAAATTCCTGGGACATGAAATGAGGAAGAAGGGCTTGGAGAACCTAATACTAACAGGCCAGATAGAGAGAAAAAGAGACAGGGGAAAGCAGCGGATGAGAAACATATCTGATCAGGTGGATGACAGAACGAGGGTTGCATTGTGTAACAGGAGAATGCGTGCTAAGTGCCACCAGAGATAGGGAGATGTGGAAAGCCATGATCGACTACGTCCTGAAAGGACATGGCACATAGAAATATATGAAGTTTGCTAGTATGTGTGGACGTGTGTTATTGTGCAGTGGATATCGGCTCTGAATGAGAAATCGGAGAGCCAATTTCGAATTTCAATTGAATTCGTGCAAATACTCATATAATTTTATATGATATATGCATATCACCGAAAAACAGGAAGAGATTTCAGACAGTGGGCGAGATTAAAGAAAAATGCAAAGTAGCAACTAAGAGTGATTCAGAAAGGAAAAATATAGAATATTTAGAAAAGTGCCGTGGGGTAACCCTCTCCACCACGTGTGTGATGCCAACGGGAATAGTTAAAGACAAAAAAAAAAGACACACACAATTCCGCTATTTTTCGTTAACATTAAATGACTAGATTATTTCCAGATAAACTTTGTCTATATAAGTGGGTATTAAAATCTCTAGTCGTGCCTTTAAATACACCTACTTGATTTTAAACTTTCATATGGGTGTCAGTCATGGTATATGGCCCATTCAGTAATGTCTAAACTGTCAGTTCTGTATAACTATTTACTCGTCCTATTTCTACGTTTTATAAATGGCTTCAAGCGATTAAATTCTCGACAATATTTCATCAGATATGATAGTCTTGCGCTTCCGATTAATAAATAGCGAACGTTACCAAATAACAAAAACCATGTCACTTGAAAACTTCCAACATCGGCAAAAACTAAATAGATTAGCACGTCTAACTAGAAGGAAGAATAATGAGATAACAAAAATGTTGATATTCCACACTGCTTCAAACAAAAAGTGAAGAAGGAAATTTCCATCAGTACTACAACGAGCTATAACCGTTAGTATTCTTAAGAATCATATTTTCTTGAAAAACTTGTTTTATGAAAAAGACTGTATAAATTTCTACCTACAGTAATGCAAAGCGAATGTTTACTTAACGGAAGCGGCTATTCTCGCTATTATCGAGTGTCATATTCTACATAATTTTTACCTTCAAAATGCAAAATGTTTCATGTAACAGTTCTTGTTAGTCTTAATAATTTATTTTTAATAGAAATCTGTTTTATAATACTTTAGTCAAAAGGTAATCATTGATAAGTTTTATACATTAGCCGATGAGGTAACATTGGTCTGGTTTATACCTGAGTTTATAAGCAAATATTAGTCGGATTTATACTTGAGTCCATAGTTAGAGTTTATACGTAAGCCAATATTTAAACATTAGTCGGGTTTATACTTGAATGTATAGGTAAACGTTAGTCGAGCTTATATGTAAATATTAGCCGGGTTTATAATTGAACCTGCACGTATTCATTGGTTGGGATTATATTGGAGTGTATAGGTAAACATAGGTCTCTTTTATACTTGAGTCTATAGATAACCGTTGATAGGATTTATACTTGAATCAATACATAAACTTTAGTCGGTTTTATACTTGAGTTAGTAGATAAACATTAATAGGGTTTATACTTGACTCACTTTGTAAAGATTAGTCGCTTTTATACTTGAGTCTATAGGTAATTATTTATAGGGTTTATACTTGAGTCAATAGATAAATATTAGTCGGGTGTATACTTGAGTCTATAGGTAATCATTTATAAGTATTATACTTGAGTCAGTAGAATAATAATAGTCGGGCTTATACTTGACTCAGTTGGTAAAAATTAGTCTTGTTTATACTTAAGTCTATAAAAAATCGTTGATAGGATTTATACTTGAGTCAATAGATAAACATTAATCGGGTTTATACTTGACTCAGTTTGTAAAGTTTAGTCGGTTTTATACTTGAGTCTATATGTAATCATTTATAGGGTTTATACTTGAGTCAATAGATAAATATTAGTCGGGTGTATACTTGAGTCTATAGGTAATCATTTATAGGTTTTATACTTGAGTCAGTAGAATAATAATAGTCGGGCTTATACTTGACTCAGTTGGTAAAAATTAGTTTGGTTTATACTTAAGTCTATAAACAATCGTTGATAGGATTTATACTTGAGTCAATAGATAAACATTAATCGGGTTTATACTTGACTCACTTGGTAAAGATTGGTTGGTTTTATACTTGAGTCAATAGATAAACTTTAGTCGGGTTTATTCTTGAGTCTATAGGTAATCATTTATAGGGTTTATACTTGAGTCAATAGATAAATATTCGTCGGGTTTATACTTGACTCAGTTGGTAAAGATTAGTCGGTTTTATATTTGCGTCTATAGGTAATCGCTGATAGGGATTATACGTGAGTTAGTAGATAAATATTAGTCGGGTTTATACTTTACTCAGTTGGTAAAGATTAGTCAGCTTTCTACTTGAGTCTATAGATAATCGTTGATAGGATTTATACTTGAGTCAATACATAAATATTAGTCGGGTTTATACTTGAGTCTATGAGTAAACATTGATCGGATTTATACTTGAGTATATAAGTCTGCATTATTAATGCCATTTCCTTCAGGACGTAGATTATAGTTATGCAAAAATTTCCTTATATGCGAATTGTCATGAGTTCTTGTGAAAATTGCTATCTTTCAATTGTCCTCTCACGAGTTCTGAATTTAGAATTGTCTTACTACAAGATTGAATGCCACCAATGACAGAAAACGGAACCTGTTGTTTAATCCATAGCTGGGTACAGTAAACATTGTTCGGAATTATAATTTTACAAGCACTCATTTGGCTTAGCTGGGAATACAACGCTGACGGTGGAACAGTTTTGTCTTATGCGCGGGTTCCAGCATTCCCAAGACATCAAAAGATTCTTCGAAAACAGACCAAATTGGAATCTGAATCGTTCTTTGATGAAGGCGTGTACATTTTAGCGGAAAACTGGTGCAAATTTCTTGAATGACACAGCAAATCATATGATGACTGAATAATGAGGATATTAATTTTTTGAATAAAATATGTCGTCATCAATTTCTTGAAGCTTGTGCTACGTACACAAATATCAATCAGTGATACACGCTTAGGCGATCATGTCTCTTTCGAGACATGACTGACTAGGCAGAAGATTATCCCGCAGTAGGTTACCATTGATTTCTGCGGTAGACTGGTTGCCAGCCAAGGCTATAGAACCCAATCTGTTCTGTTATTTAACCCATAACTGGAATGAATAGACGGATTAATATCTTTCCCAAGGGTTTTTGTGCATAAGTGAAATGCATCGAATTCAACTGGAATTCGAACTCGGCTCACCGATTTCTCGTTCCGAGCCGATATCCACTGCAGTGCAACGCATATGCAGGGACGTGAATCCAAAGTTGTTTATATAATAGATGTATGTGCATGTTTTATTCCTTCTCCACACACACACACACACACACATAAATGCGTAGTTATTTTTGCGCAAATCTTTCTTTGAGGGCTCATAAATGTCTAGAGTTACAATTGGTCCAACACACCCTCGAGTCGAGTGCTTATTCCAGAATATCTTGTAGGTTTGCCATTTTAATGAGAATTGAAAAAACGAAGAATGTGGTTGGTCAAATGAAGGCAGGCATTAAAGCCTGGACGACGGGGAATGCTTATCGTCACATCTACTGTGTCAACTGAAACTTATTTATCTTTCAGTCTTTTTTTGTTTTGTTTTGTTTTTACTAAACGCAGGAGATTATAGAAAAAATAACGTGTGTTAATATATAGTTAAACCACAGTAGTTGGAAAAGAAAATGGTCACTTTTAGAAGATCATTTCTCGGCCTATTTAGCTGTGAAACTAGAGATAACAATGTTCAGGTTACTACTTTTGAAGACAGGTAGAAATGAGAAAGAGAGAAAGATTATTATGAACAATAATATCTGAACAGATCTTGCAAAAATCGAAGTCACAAGGCAGAAATATTAATTATCATTTTCAGCAATCATTTTCGGCAATCTTTATTATTTTCCTCCATCAGTACACTCAATACCAAACGATTTAAAAAAGCCATTTCATCCTAAGCAAGGAAATGAAGCCACTAAGACGCAATGACTGAAAGAATACGAGAAAAAGAAAAACAAGAGAGAGAACAATATAAAATACTGGATACTTTGTATGTCAGAAACTGACCCCTGACAACTATGACTCAATTACAAGGGGCAGAGTATTAATAAAAATAAACCTTAATCTCCACTTGTAGAATTAATCCTCTCTGTGACACACTCTGTCAAAACATTTATGTATATATATAGCACTAGCAGTATATCCCGGCGTTGCTCGGGTGTAATGAAAGCTTTAATCCATGGTCCTGGAGCTCAGACTCTTTGGACGTTAGCACGAAAGACTAAAAAGCAATAGTTGTTACCAGTTAAAGCGAAACTGTAGACTGAAAGAAAAATGAATGGTTGTAAATCAAATTTTGATTTCCTGGTATCGATATCAAATAAGTTTTTTTCGTCGTAAACTGAATTTTAAAGTCTAATAAATCCTCTGAGTAAATGGTATCATGGCTAAGACTAAGAACTACAATTATACCTACTTAGAGCCAAACCTGGAGCAAAAACTAAAATAAAAGGGCTGAAAAAATACAGATATACAGGCAGAGAAACAGACACACACACAAATTTTGCCTTTTATATATATATATATATATATATATAATCGATTTTCTGCACTATTGTAAGAACAGCAACCTTGAAACTTCTGAATATCGTTTCCTATGTCTTCGTCTATTAGTATATCAAATTTGATTAAAATCGGACCACTCCTTCTATAACCCGATTTTTTCGATTATCGATTTTCAATACTTATTGGGGGTACCTCGACACAAAATCTAGCTAAGAACACTCGCAGACGCTTATAGTACAAATGTGAAAATTTTCAAGATAATTGGTTCAACCGTTTCGAAATCTATAGGTAAAGGACACATACACACAGACACACAGACACACACACAGAGACACACACACAGACACACACACACACACACACACACACACAGACACACACAAAGTTGCATTGATAAATAAGTTTAGATTTAGGCAGCAATTTCTCATTTAAATACATATGGAGACGTACCAAATTCTAGTCGCAACATACTCGCTTATAATACAATATAATAGCCTCATCCACATTTAAAAAAACTAAGAATAATGGAAACTATTAATTTTAAGAAAACACACTCAGCAGTATCAACTATGAACACGACCTCAATTTGTTGACCGTGTTTGGAATATAAAACATTTCCATGACACAAAACAATCTACCTAATCAGTTAAAGTTAAAAGATATTTCATCCTTGATGATGCATAAAATTATAGCCGAAAATGCTTGGATAAATATAACATTCGAACTATTTTTATATTCTGAAAAGAAAAAAAATTAAGCTATAAGTTCACATGAAAAACTATATAATTACTCAACCATCATAATTTTTTACGAAACTTGCTTATATATATATATATATATATATATAATTTTACTCGAGTTATTACGCGACCTAGGTTTCTAGCACGTCGTACCTTCAGACAATTTGCAATAACTGATTTTCCGTTTTTTAAGAACGCTCACGTAACGGGGATTTTTTGAACGCGCAATTTTCAAAATATATCTGTATCAAACCAAAAAGAATATATGCTGCATTTAATTCAAAAAATTGAACAGTTTCTTACCAGGATCCGATGGAAAGCATTATTCTTCCTAAAAATATCCACAGGAGGAAAAGAAGGAACAAACGTGAGTAATTTCGATTTCAAACAAAGAATTAATAAAATTTGAAAAAGATATGATTTCTGTATTAGACCAAATAAAATTTTAAAAATCAACAACAACTTCTAAAAATTAGTAAACACTGAAGTAAAAAAATAAAAAAAACAGAAAATATCCTTATTAAAGGAGACAAATCCAACAACATTTATTAAATAAACCCAAAGTATTATGAAAAAAAATAAATGAGGAAATTACAGAACCTTATGAAAAAGTCCCGAATTCCTATATTGTAAATATTAACAAGGGAGCTAAAATTATTACAGAAAAACTGAATTTAAGCCCAAAACACAAATTTTAACCGGCAGTCACAGACCAAAAAGAATATTTTCCAAATAACCCCTCATACCGACTTATAAATCCAACTAAAACAGAAGTGGGCAAAATAAGCTATCAAATATGAAAAAATATTTATGACTTGCTAAAAACTGCTACTCAAGCTAACCAGTGGAATAGTGATTGCATTTCCTGGTTTCAAAAAATCCAAAGCTAAAAATAAATATATGTTCATTAAATATGACATAAAAACACTTTTACCCATCAATTTCTGAAAAAGGTTTGATAGACGCGTTTAATTTTGCTAAAAAAATTCATATACATACCATCTCAACATATTGATATTATCCTACATTGCAGCAAATTAATACTTTTCCACAAAGTAAAGCATCGATTAAAAAACCAAACAACGGCACCTTTGATGTACCACAAGGATCATATGACGGGGCAGAAATTTCAGAATTGATGAGTATGTACATTTTAAATAAAATCAACAAAATAATCCACATAAACAACCACGGATTATACGAAGTTGACGGATTAATGATAGCACCGGACAACAAAAAAGAAAATACACTCAGAATTATAACAATGTTGAGGTTACTACTTTTGAAGACAGGTAGAAATATATGGAAAGCACTTTACAAATTATTCAAACAACTAGATTTTGATATAATCGTAGAAACAAATAGAAAAACAGTCCAATAATTAGATGTAGAATTAAATTTCAAAACTGGTAATGTCTATCCATATATGAAAGCAAACAAATTTAAAGTACATAAACACAAGATCTAACCATCACCAAAGCATAATCAAGCACATTCAGAAAGGAATACAGCACAGGCTATCAAAAAATTTGTCAAACAAAACAATATTTGATGAAAAGAAAAAAATCTATGAAGATGTACTAAGAAAATTTGGCCATGAGAACATTTTAGAATACAATTCTCAACCAGAAAAATAAAAACAATGATAGAAAACGAAACATTATTTGGTTCAACCTTCCCCTTAACTTAGAATTCACAACCAAAATAAGACAAATATTTTTTTAAACTGATAGATAAACACTTTCCAAAAAGCTCAGAACTAAACAAAACTTTCAATAGGAATACAATCAAACTGAATTATATCTGTATAGTAATTTAGAAAAATTCATGAAGAAACAAAACACCAGAAGATTACATAGCATTGTACAAAAGATCATTGATAAGGAACAAAAAAAATACCCACCTGAAGGACTTTGTTCAAAAGTCATTTACAAAGCAAAAGTACACGATTTAAATGGTCAAAGCAAAACATATTTTGGATCAACCAAAGACACTATTAAGACCAGATGGTTCAATTACAGGTGTACATTTAAAATAGAAAAGTTAAAAAATTTGTACAAAATTGGCTAGCCATGGGTGGAAATTGAAATTAAAATATGAAAAAAACCCAGACATTACGTGGAGTATAGTGAAAACATCCAAGTCTTACAACAGTGGCAAAATATGTAGATTGTGCCAGGAAGAAACTTTAGCTATTATGTTATTCCCAAACAAAAATGAACTGTTAAATGAAAGAACAGAAATTATGACTAAGTAACCATACCATAAAACATCTATTAGGGTCATACAACCATGGATTGAAACGTTATAATTTCTTCTAATTTTGATAATTGCGCAATTAAAAATCCCCGTTACGTGTGCGTTCATAAAAATCCCCGTTAAGTGTGCGTTTTTAAATAAACAGTAAAATCATTTATTGCAAATTTCCTGAACCTAGGTCGCGTAATAACTCGTTTGTAAATGAAAAATATTCCAAAGTTCTACAATATAATTGTATTAAACACTTTTTAATTGTGCACTGGTTTAATTTTATTATGACCTAAAACTAAGCAATTAAATAATATATACATTTTTTTTTATAATCATATCGCCCCAAGCAAGGCATTTTACTACCAGTTTTGCTGGGGATTACATAGGAGGAAAGTTATGAGAAAGAGTGACAGGTTACAGGTGTCAGGAAGTGGGTAAGAGAAGGATTATTGTGAACATAAAGTGAGGGATCAGTTTATATATTGATTGTAATGTAGAATTGATCCCCCACTTTATATCCACATTATAAAAGTATAGAAATTTTTTAGGTTTCTCCTAAACGGATCGTCAGCTTTCCCTGACGATCTGTTTAGGAGAAACCTAGGTAGGTTCTTCTGGCTCATTAGGCTCTCTCTATATATACATATATAGGACGTTGGCCATCATCGACTTCCATTTACCTCATGTACAAGTAATTATATCGACTCGAAACCACAAATCGAGGTGCCGTGTTCGAATTCCATTTGAATTCCTTGCATTCACTTACGCACAAATACCCTTAGAAAAGGTACTGATCCGTCTCTTCCCTCCAGTTATTGGTTAAATAATAGGACAGATTAGGTTCTATAGCCTTGGCTGGCAACCAGTCTACCGCAGAAAGCAATGGCAACCTACTGCGGGATAATCTTCAGCCGGTCAGTCATGTCTCTTACGAGACATGATCGCCCAAGTGTGTATCACGTATGGCACTTATCTACCAACAGTAGATTTTTGAAGAAAACGTTCTTACCATAATATATTTTTAAAAGAAAAAAATTATTCTCAGCAAAACATTTTTGAATACAAAACTAGAAGACATTTTCAGTTTTCTCAAATAAAAAAGAATAAAAACAAAAAATTCACTAAAATCTTACTAGATCAACCTTCTTACTAAATTAAAAAAATACCTTAAAACCCTACATTTTTGGCATTAAATAACCCACAGAGGTGTTGATATGCCGTTAAACAAAACTCAAACTCCAGTGAGAAGTATTTTCTAGTACAACAGTGTACCAACTTTCCTAGCAGAAGATTTAACTATTGTTTCTACCCCATGTCAATGGAAAACGTTAGCCTAAGAAGGCAAAAGAGACTCTCTTGCAGGTTAGCATTAGCCATGTTAATGGAAGGCAAATATAAAATTCTATAATGCGATTTAAAGAGTGCAGTTTCGTTTTGAACGCATTGAAATTAATAAGTTCCTTCTTGTTAAAATAAATGAGCTATGTTCAGTTAACAGCAAACTGTACATCATTATTTTGATCAGCTTCCAACCAACCAGACTTATCATCAAAACAAGAGTAAATAAACGTGTCATCATGATATGAAACGAGTTAAGAAGTGACGCCATCGGGAAAATCGATTATGTAAATTAGGAACAGTGTACACTATTTACATTTTTCGGACTACTGTCTTTATCTTTATTGCCATGTTAACGACGTTTCGGCTGTTGTACGCTCCGGCATTCTTCAGGTGCTACGTCCAGTGAATAAATACTACCTCATTTTTTTGTTTTTCTTCTTGGACTTAAATTATGTAGCAATTACATTATTTAAACAATTCGGACTGTTGTTCTCTTCTTCATTGACATGTTTACGACGTTTCGTCCGTTGTACGATCCCGCCTTCTTCAGGTGCTAGGAATTTCGAGTCGAACCCTTTATTTTGATCACTGGATATATCATTCTCATTCCATGTGCAATGCCACTTCAGGATGCCATATAGTTATTTTCCTTTAACTCAACTCTCTTTTTAACTCTTTCTCTATTTGTTCACTACTGCTGAGCCTGGTATTGAACTCACAACTCTTTGGGTCAAGTCACTGGAGCTAACCAACCTCTATATCCATTTGGCCATGTGCCCTTGAGGACACATGGTCCAGTGGATAGATAACGCACATGGAATGAGAATGATATTCCCACTGATCCTAATAAAGGGTTTGGTTCGAAATTCCTAAGACCTGAAAAAGGCCGGAGCTTTCAACGGCCGAAATGTCGTAAAAATGGCAATAAAGACAAGGTCAATAGTTCGAACAATGTAGATAGTTTAAATACTACATCATCTTTGAAGTATAGACAAATAGGAAAAATATAAGTTGAGGGGATAGAGCCCTGGTTAATTGCATTTATGCAAAATGATCTGGAAGAGAAGCCATGCAAGAGAACTTTTCTTTTGTTATTTATTTCGCAAGGCCTCGTTGAAACACCGGTTCTTGAATTTTCACCGAAATTAAACAACGTCGAGCCTAGTCAGTACCTACACTACCGGCCATAATTATTAGGCCATCCCACTGTTTAAAAAAATGATATGTTTCATACTATTTTTAGTATTTATTGTTAAGTGAAAAATTGTAAATGAAAATAGAATGGTTCTTTTGTTTTAATACTGCACAATAACATTTGCATCAAATGAATTTATAAATATTTAATAATTATCTATATTGCAGTTTCATCAATGAAAGAAAGAAGAAAATTTAGAGTTATTCGGACGAGTTCATCTTTGCTTCCTCACCTTGTAAATTTTTGCAGTGTAATAATAACAAAAGAACAATTCTATTTTCATTTAAAATTATCCACTTAAAATAGTATGAAATACATCATTTCTTTTAAAAAAATTTGGTTGACTTAATAATTATGGCCAGTACCTAGACGGGTGACCGACTGAGAGTGAGTACCACGTGGTGAAAGCTTGAATGTGCGACTCCTGTGAGGGATAACAGCTGAAACTATGATATCGGAGATTTTTTTGCTCCGTTATTACTTTGGAAAGGAATGAAGGCATATATTTCCCCCAGCTATGGGTTAATTAGTAGGACGTAGACCAGTAAATCAGTATTACCTAACCAAAGATTCTTACAATCTAACATTCTTTCTAGGCTTTAAATAACTTGCAATTGGTAAATAAACCGACAAAAAAACAAATCAATTAATAAATACATAAACTGAATTTTAATAGTTTGAACTATTTTCAATTTTGCATCTGAAAATACGAGCAATGATGATAATATACAATGAGAAGAAGTTTAAGCTGACGCCAGAAAAATATGGGATTAATTTATTTTCTTTTGTTTTTGACACACTAGTAATCCCATCCCTTGTAGGAACAATCATTTTAGGCTTGTTAGCCCATGAGAAGTCAAACCAAATCATATTAGACCTATTTAATTTAACCGGATATGTATTTATTTAGTGGAAGATATATATATATATAATAAATGTATATATATAATATATGTATAATAAATGTATAATATATATATATATATATATATATATATATATATATATATATAAATGTAAACTTATCACTATACTCGTTTCGAAAAAGCCTCCGGGCATATACGAAGAAGGAAAAAATGGTTGTAAAATAATAGAGGTAAGTACGCGAACATCAGTCAAAGTACGTAGCCCAAAGAAAAGCCCGAGACGAATAATCTATAACAAAAAGCTCTCAATACGTAAGCAGAGCAGAAAAAGTAAATAACTTAAAGAGCCAACAAAGGTTTCACCTAACGGGATCTTCAGGGAAGGATGGCTAAAGGGGATACTGATGACGACAAGATATAGGGAACTCAATAACCCACGAGACCAAAACAAAGAAGATATCAAACACAAAGCAGGGGGAATTTTATTAGGAAAAAAAAAACGCCAACAAGCGAAGACGGCAACCTAAACATACTAACGACAACAACAGAAAAAATAAAACTCACATCCTAATTTAAAAGCCAAGATTTCCTATCTTTACACTTATTTAGAATTTCGGATTTAGAATTCAACAAATTATATGTGGGTTCAAATGATGCTATAGGTAGTTTTTCTTCCCCACACATTTAGGTAGGTTTTTTGGCTCTTTAGGTTTTGCTATATATATATATATATATATATATATATCGAGAGGGAGAGTGAATTGTCTTAATTACACGAAATTGAAAAAAACACATCTCATTTTAACAGATACATCTACCGAAACTGCACAAAAATATCTTGAAATACGAAAGAGTAAAGTTATTCAATATAATCCTCATTGGCGTCAATTACAGCCTCCATACGTCTTCTGAATCTCCTGCAACTCTTCTGCGTGGTCTCCTTGTTTAAGTTAGTGATGTTGCTTTGGTGTTACAACGAGATTTGTGGGTCTTTCGCTCAACTGCACCTCACAGATAATAATCAAGGGGGTTGAAGTCTGGTGGGGTTAGGTGGCCAAATGTAAGGGGTGATGTAGACACAGAAATTGCTTGACAGTCATAACTGGGTTCTCTTGGTTGTGTGGCATGACGCAGAATCCTGATGCGAGCCATGGGGTCTTCCAGGTGCTATTTTTATTGGTCTTGGGAAGCACTACCTTCTCATGGCACTTGATGTATGCCTTCGTGTTGAGTCTGAGGCCTTGTCGGAAGATAAACGGTGGGATAACGTCACCATCACTAGTGATCCATTTAAATTCCTTCGTAATCATTAAACTCAATTCGTTCCAAACCTTCTGCACTGTCCTCAGATTGACACACAAACAATCTGAAATGTTCGTAGTGAATCTTCCGGTGCGAATGCCAAGCAGTATAGCATGCCATTTTCTGGCGGAATGATTTAACTGATGGTGCTAGTTTTCTCGCAGACAGTGCCCAACTGACCCTACTAGACTACCTGTACTTGTACCTGTTTCGGCATTCACCCTGGTCGGGTTGAGCCGGTTCCTCCAAATCGATGGAGAAAGATTCATTGGGATTTGTTTCAAGGGCAGGGTCACAAGTCCTAACCTGTATAGACCTCAGACATTTTAATTATCCCGCAACAGGTTGCCAATATCTGTTGCGGTAGACTAGTTACCAGCCAAGGCTAAAGAACCCAATCTGTCTTGTTATTTAACCCATAACTGGAGGGAAGGGACGGATTAACACCTTTCCCAAGGGTATTAGCGCGTAAGTAAATGCAGATCATTCAACTGGAATTCGAACTCGGCTCCCCGATTTTTTTCTTTCTGAGCCGATATCCACTGCACCACAACACCCATCCATCAAGAAACGCCTACAGCACCTGGTATTCCCAAGCGGTCACCCATCTAAGTACTGACCAGGCTCAACGTTGCTTAATTTCGGTGAACTGGTGTATCCAACGTGATATGACCGTAAACTACTAGAATCTGCAAACAACGCGCATGCGCTGAAATAAAAATATAAAATAGCGATAATTTACACATCGCACTGTGTGTGTGTGTGTGTGTGTGTGTGTGTGTGTGTGTGTGATCATGAAAGATGTTCGCAGCTTGACCTATCAAATAAGAGAAGAGGTTAAGATGCAGAAAAGTTAAAGTTGGCCTTATAGAGGAGTGTCATGTTTTGGTGGATGTGGAAACTCCTGTAAGTGGCCTTCTTTAACGGCTTCAAAGTAATATCTTATGACTAGAGTAGCCATAGGCACTTGTTTGGAGTGCCGAGAGAAGAGTATCTTTGGAGGGAGGGAGAGAGAGTGAGACGAGCCCGAGGATGTGTCCTGGGCGTCTCGTTGCTTAAGTAAGCGAAAGATTGTCTTTAAAAAAAAAAAAAAACAACGCAAAAATAAATATATTTCACTTGGTGCTTGATATTCCGATGCAATAGAACTTCATCTGCAGGGGTTATAAAGATTATAATTTAGGTTACTGTGTGTGCTTTTAGTTTAACACAAGTACACACACACACACACACACACACACACACACACACACACACATGCACACAAACAAACATGCAACGCACACGCAATTATACAGCCTGTCTGAAGTTAATCATATAAACCTCAATAATTCAAATTTGATTTTTTTAAAAATTGTCAAATTTTAAACAATCAATTTTGATGTCCAAAAGTCTAGATTAAAATCGTATCAGCATCTTTATTGAAGTTATTTCATCTGAAAAAAAACTGTCCTCTGATGTTCTTAGGCAAAAACCAAATAATCAAATTTGTATTTTAATCGAATGGTACTGGAATCATCAAAAATTGATCAAAACCTATAACGAAAGAAATAAGAAACCCATAAGTCTTTGAATTCTTTACATGTTAATAAAGTCACCCTTCTTCTCGATCAGTCAATAATCTATTATCCATTGATTTTGTAAATTAGTTTTACTTCAGCAGGTACAATTCCAACATGGTAGCTTTAAATGCTTCCCTTAACACTGCATTGTTGTTATATTGTTTGCCATCTTCATATAATTTCATCTTCAAAATTGACCATTGATTTTCGATCGGATTCAGATTAGGACTTGATGGCGGTCATTCCATTAGCTTCTTCCTCGTAAATCTTTTATGTTCAAAAAATTCACGGGTAAACATAGATATATGAGAAAGAGCATTGTCCTGAATGAACACACACTTCACTTTGAAACTGCAAGACCGGGACTTGTACCATGCGCAGAAAGCCTTGTTCATAAACTTGCAATTCGTTTTGCAGGACGGGGTGTAATTTACACTTAAGTTATTTAGCAAACTGGATGTCCGCCATTAAATTTTATAGAGTTTAATAGAAGAACAATTTGTTATTCTTGATTTTCAGTGATTAATCTAGTGTATCTCAAGTGGGCGGACGTTGGGGGCTCATGTTGAAAGAGAAAAAGCGTTTCCATTTTTTTTTAATCGCATCATTCCGAGCAAGGCGGTAACGCCACTAATGTGCAGGGGGCTACGTAATAGTGAAAAGATTGGAAAAGAGAAAGCCGGAAACCACATCCTAAACAGGAAACAAGGGATGAGCCTCTTAACCTGTTCAATAGACGTGGGTGGAGTGTGAAAGGGGCGATAGATAGATCTATCTACTCCAATTGAAAAAAAAAAAAAGAAACCAAAGTGAGAAGATTGAAAAAGAGAAAGCCGGAAACCACATCCTAAACAGGGAACAAGGGATGAGCCTCTTAACTTGTTCAATTGACGTGGGGGAGTGTGAACCGGGCCATAGATAGATCTATCTACTCCAATTGAAAAAAAAAGAAACCAAAGTGAGAAGATTGGAAAAGAGAAAGCCGGAAACCAGATCCTAAACAGGGAACAAGGGATGAGTCTCTTAACCTGTTCAATTGACGTGGGGGGAGTGTGAACCGGGCGATAGATAGATCTGTCTGCTCCAATTATAGATTTAATTTTGGGGGTGAACATACTTAGTGAAGGAGGTGGGCATTTATTATTTAATAATGTATGCAATAATAATTTTTTGTATGATATCTAAGGATGGAGGAAGCTGTAAAACTTTTCTTCGTTACTTTTACAACTTTTTAAATGGCTAAATGAGGATTTGCGCTGTGGTGCAGTGCAGTGGATATCGGCTCGGAACGCGAAAGCTGGGAGCCAAGTTCAAATTCCAGTTGAATTCCTTGCATTCACTTTTACGCAAATACCGGTATTAATCTGTCTCTTCCCTCTAGTTATGGATTAAATAACAGGACAGATTGGGTTCTTTAGCCTTGGCTAGCAACCAGTCTACCGCACAAAGCAATGGAAACCTACTACGGGATAAACTTCGGCCAATTCAGTCATGTCTCTTTCGAGACATGATCGCCCAAAGCGTGTATCACGTATGGCACTTAACTAATTGATATGGTTGAATAAGGTTTCAAATCAGTTACACAGATTCTTATGAAACAAAGAAGTCACTCAGTCAGTTAAGTGCCATACGTGATACACGCTTTGGGCGATCATGTCTCGAAAGAGACATGAATGACTGGGTAGAATATTATCCCTCAGTAGGTTGCCATTGCTTTCTGCGGTAGACTGATTGCCGAACAAGACTATAGAACCCAATCTGTCCTGTTATTTGACTCATAGGTAAAGGGAAAAGAAATCTATTATATTATTATGTAGTAATAAGTGGGGGATCGGTTTCCTATTGTTATGAAGTAATAAACTGATCCCCCACTTTATGACCAATGTAAGCCTTAATCATTATTCCAACTATTATATTCAGTCAGTCAGTTAAGTGCCATACGTGATACACGCTTGGGCGATCATGTCTCGAAAGAGACATGACTGACTGGGCAGAAGATTATCCCTCAGTAGGTTGCCATTGCTTTCTACGGTAGACTGATTGCTAGCCATGACTATAAAACCCAGTCTGTCTTATTATTAACTCATAACTGGAAGGAAGAGACGGATTAATACCTTTCCCAAGGGTATTTGCCCCTAAGTGAATGCAAGGAATTCAACTGGAATTCGAACTCGGCTCTCAGATTTGTCGTTCCGAGTCGATATCCACATCCAAACAAAGAAACTTCGTGTCAATTACAAAATGAGATCTACGTTTACTTCTAAGTAAAATGGAACATAGCGTAAGAGCCTTAGCCAGTTAGCACCAAAGTCAATCATTGCTTTGGAAATTAACTGTTAAATTAACCTAGTCTAAGAGTTATAGACAGTGAGCACCATCGTATCGAAAACATTGAGATATGTTAACAAATTAACGTAAAGTAAGAGCCTTAGACAGCAAGCACAAAATGTATCCAAAATACTGAAAAAATTGAGATCAAACAAACCTAGAGCCTTAGACTGTTAACACCAAATTCAGCCCTCGCATTTCCTTATTATGTGTCCAGAAATTTAAATGTAAGTGCCTTCGTTGATTTCATTCTCTCTAAAATTTCGTCATTGCTCAAAAGTTTAATCCATTCTATTCTCGGCATCCTTCTGTAGAACCATATTTCTATTGCCCCAAATCCTCAAGTTTTCCATCTGTCGCATCATAACAGTTCAGCATACTTTTCTTAGTTCCTGTTTTTTATTACTTTATTTAGCTTTTGCAAGACATCTTTCTCTACCGCAATACACCTTCGGATTTCGGTATCGGCTTGTTCGACCACATTGTAGAACACTTCTTAAATATTCAAATTTTGTGCTTGCTTCATTTTCCGTTTTATTTCAAAGCCTTAATATTTTGTCTACCGAGCTGAACACTCGAAAACCTCTTTAAAGCATAACACGTGCGTCTACAAAATATAATAGGTTTGTCCACAAAACCTTTGAAATAATAAAAATACAGTTCTGTGCAAAAGTATTAGGACAATAACTATTTTATCTTTTATGAGGCATCAAAATAATTGCGACAATTTACCAATCGCACCTAGTATATATACAGTACTGTGCAAAAGTATTAGAACAAAAACTATTTCATCTTTAATGAGGCATATTGACAGAAAATAAACAATCTAATTAAAGTAATTTTATTTGATTTACTCAACAAATGTCTTAACAAGAAAAATACTTGTTACAAAATAAATTTAATATTTAGTATAATAGCCTTTTGCTTTGATCACAGACATAATTCTGTCAGGCATTGACATCACATGCTTCTTCAATGTATCTAATGGTATCTCCTGCCAAGCAGCTTGTATTTGTTCCCAAAGTGTGTCTTGCGAAGTAACATGAGATTTATCAATTTTGTTATCCAAAATATCCCATAGATGTTCAACAGGATTGAGGTCAGGGCTTTGTGGGGGACAATTCAAATTCCGAAGTCTTCCTTCCTCTTCCTTTTTAGTTAAAAATTTCTTACAAAGGTTTGGCTTTTCGCCCTGTATTTGAATTTCAGTGACACTTTTAGGAAAATCACCCCTGTCCTAATACTTTTGCACACTACTGGTAGTGTGCAAAAGTGTTAGGACAGGGGTGATTTTAAACTTTATTTTGATGCCTCATAAAAGATAAAATAGTTCTTGTCCTAATACTTTTGCACAGTACTGTGTATCGGATTAAAATTACATTCCATCAATTCTTTCAAAATTGCTTTGCGTCTCGGATATAAAATTTATCAGATATTTTAAGAAAATCTGAACGAATGAGTTAGATAGATATCAAACCTATATTGATTGTGAAGCTTTTTGTAGTCAATCTGTTAAAACCTGCTGGATCAAAAGATGTTTTTTTTTATGCAAAGGGCGGGGGGAGTTGGAATCCTTTAGGAGGGTACATTTTCTTTAATAGATTTTCTCAGGAATATAAATCAGTAGACGAAAGAAATCCTGTTTAAAATAAACGGAGCGTCTATTAAAACAAGGGCATCCATTAAAAATAACGTTTGAAGTAATATATGTATATCAGTCTTGGGTGTGTGTATGTGTGATTTTGGAATACAGCTTGGAAAGAAAAATCGCAAATTAATTTTTAAATAACAGTCGGGTTCATAACATTTATTTACGAGCCAATACTCACAGGAAAGATATGAATCCATCTTATTCTCTCCATTCTATGGGATAAATAGTAGTCTGGAAAATTATTGTTATCTTAAATCAGTTGTTAATACAATATTACATAGTAAAGCATGAATTATTCTACCACTCGAAAATATATTTTTTCGTTTTAAAATGTTAAACCACAAAAGAACCAGTTCAATCCACCAATATGCGTGTTAATATACAAGTCATAAACTTAATTTTGATCGGCTATTTTCAGTGTATAATATTCAAGTTATGGGATCAATAGAGAGGAAATATTTCCTTTATAAAATAAATAATTCCTTCATTTAATCCTGAATAAACCTATATATATATATATATATATATATATATGTGTGTGTGTGTGTGTGTGTGTGTGTGTGTGTGTGTGTGTGTGTGTGTGTGTTTTGGGGCATTCCAAATATTTACTTTAGAAATGTGCGTGTCTACTTGAAATCACTTAGAATTAATATTTTTTGGGAAAAGCATGATTCACTTCCCAGCAGATGATGTGTGATTCATCGACAGACATATAGACAAAATAAAAGGAGTACAAGTCAAAAATTGATTCACAAACAAATTTTGCTAAAAATTAATAATGGCTGACAATGCTCCAACTAATCAAAATTCAGAACCGCGAGTAATAAGACTAGATGAAAAGCAAGTGAATTTAATAAAAAAATAAAGGAAATAAAAAAAATATTAATAATGACTGACAATGGATGATCTTATAAAAATTCAATACTACTACTAGTAGCAGATCAGTTTTTTAAAAAATTCCTGAGACAGTGTAACTTTTCAGCTTGTGAACAAGACCTCTATGCCTGACGGTGACAAACGACTTTGATGACAAGATTTACTGCCTAGTCTTCACCTTTCTTATCTAGATAGACTCTTCTCACAATTATCGCAAGTACCTCAGTAGTTGATCTGAAGAAACAAAAGCCATATTGCTTGTTCGAGAAAAGACGATGAACCAATTCAGCAATGATTAGGTCCTCTAGGAGCTTGCCAAAAAGAGGTAGAAGGTTGATAATCTGATAGTTAGAAGTGTCGAACGTCTCATCGGTGTTCTTAAAAACTGGAATCAACAGATGATGACTTTCAGCAGAAAGGACAGTAGGCAGCAGCGAGGCAATTATTATAGAGTTTAGAGAGAGCAGGAGCCAATTTGGGAACACACTTCCTAATGATTATTACAGGGATACTATATACTGTCCAGTGATAGTGAAGTGACTGCAAGGTTATTTCCATAATCGAATGATTTGAAAATATATATATATATATATATATATAGACATATATAGAGAGACATCCGCAGACAGATCTGTTTCACTGTATCACAGCTCATCAGTACGATTAGACTTCGATTGCTTTTAACCCAAGATTGAAACCCGAACGAATTGGCGTCAATCGGCTATTCAACCTCTGAGCTATGGGCGCTCGGAAGAAGAAGGCAGACTTTTTAGCGTGTACATTATCATTATACACACCCAATAGCTGAGAGTGTTCTAATTCATTGCTGAATGAACGATGATTAAATGCTAAAGTAGATAGTTTTTCAAATTCTACCATTCTTCCAGAGTGCTCAATCAGGTTGTGAGAGCGTAAAACGAGTTATTACGCGACCTAGGTTTCTACCATGAGCGGTGTCTTCAGACGATTTGCAATAATTGATTTTACCGATTTTTTTTTTATTTTGATTTTTTTTTATGCGCTTTACGTAGCGGTAATTTTTTTGAAAGCTCACGTAACTGGGAAGTTTTGAAAGCGCAATTTTTAAAATTACAAGAAATTATAACGTTTTTTATCCATGGTTGTATGAACCTAATCGGTATTTTTTGGTATGGTTACATTTAGTCATTATTTCTGATCTTTCATTCAATAATTCATTTTTGTTTGGGAATAGCATAATCGCTAACTTTTCTTCTTGGCACAGTCTACATATTTTGCCACCATTGTAAGGCTTGGCTGTTTTCACTATACTCCACGTTATGTCTAAGTGTTTTCCATATTTAAATTTAAATTTCCACACGTGGATAGCCAATTTTGTACAGTTTTTTAAGTTTTCTATTTTAAATGTAGACTTGTGATTGGACCAACAGGTTCTAAAAGTGTCTTTGGTTAATGCCAAATATGTTTTCTTTTGACCATTTAAATCATGTACTTTTGCTTTGTAAATGACTTTTTTGTATTGCAAATTCCTTGAAGTAGGCATTTATTTTTTTTATATTGAACAATTTTGAATACAAATGTGTACTGGTCTAATTTTATTAAGACCAAAAACTAAGTAATTAAAAAACCAATATATATATATATATATATATATATATATATATTGTTTTTCTTTAATCCGAAGTGGAAGAGTAGGAAGGTAAATTCCAAGAACCTGATCCTAATCAATATTAAAAATTTTAACATTAAATAGTGATGCAGGCAGAGAGCTCAATGTATTAAGAATACAGAGCCAATATAAACTAGAGAAAATTTTCAAAATTCAAAGGTGTCGGATAAAAATAAAGGAAACTGTAGAAAAAGAAAGATAATTTGGTTTAACCCCCCTTATTGTAAACTAATTAACATCAATAATGGTAAATATTTTCTCAAGTTAACAGACAAAAATTTTAATAACAGTAACCCTCTACGGAAGATTTTTAATAGGTACACCCTTAAAATTAGTTATTCTTGCACCCCGAATATGGACAGCCTTATTAGTTCCAATAATAGGAGTATTCTGGTGAACTTGCGCAATGATGAATCGAGGTCCGGAATTCTAAACGAATGCAACTGTAATTCTGTGGACGCCTGCCCAGTGGAGGAAAAATGCAAATCCACCCAGGTGATTTATGAAGCCCGCATTTCTCCATCTAACAAAAAAAAACCCGACTTCTGGACCTATATCGGTATGTCCGCCGGTCCTTTCAAACAAAGACTGTATAACCACAGGTACTCCTTTTCGAACCCCGGTCAGAGGCACCAGACGGCCCTTTCGCGGGCATTCTGGAAAATGAAAGAGGAAGGGCTGGATCCTGAAATTAGCTGGAAACTGATAGGTTCAGCCCGTATTCCGAGGAATTTTCGTGATAGGTGCTAACTATGTTTACTGGAAAAAATTTCAATATTAAAATACTCCCACCAACACCGGCTACTGAATCTTAGGAGGGAATTCATCAGTAAGTGCCGCCACAATGCAAATTTTTCGAATACTTAAATTTAGAATTTAAGTCCCCGTTAACTAGATGTTAGAATATAAATTGAAAGGATTCAATTTAAGTTTTAATCTTAATTTTACCCTAACGTTAACCTTAAAAAGTATTTTAACACCCCTACCTTCCTGTCCCAAGCTTCTTTAATTGCCTATCTTTAGAAAATATGGATTCTTTTATTAAACCCCTTTTTCCTTTGTTAACACATATATGTATATATATATATATAATTTTTTTTTCTCTAATATTTTTTTCTCTAATATCTTTTCTCTAATAATTTTTAAACTGATAACTTCCTGTAATTGGCATTTAGCTCGCTTCTACCTAAAAGGTTTAATCAAATAAACTTAAATAAAAATTTTAAAAATCGTATATTGAAACCCATTCCTTCCCGCCTAAATACACCTCTTCAAACAGCCCAAAATCTTAACCTTAAAAAAGTAATTTAACTCATTTAGTTGTCTATCTTTATAAAATATGAACTCCTATTCCTCCCCTTCCTAAATATACCGTTTCAACACCCTGTAACCCCCGCGACTACCAGCTCTGTCCTTTTCTACTTTGTGACCGTTGCTAACCTAAAACCCCTCCACACTCTACCCCAGGGCCTTCGCTATTTGGGAAAAAACAATGTCGCTGACGTGACGTAGGATCTCTATTAGAGATCCTATGTCGAAATGTACATCCGACACCTTTGAATTTTGAAAATTTTCTCTAATTTATATATATATATATATATATATATATATATATATATATAGTTATTGCAAATCGCCTGAAGACACGACGTGGTAGAAACCTCGGTCGCGTAATAACTTGTTTACAAACGAAGAATATTCAAAATTTCTACAATATTATTGTATTGAACACTTTTTGGCGTTGTTTTTCTCTTCTGACCGCATTGTTTTTTGAATTGAGATAGATAGATAGATAGATAGATAGATAGATAGATAGATAGATAGATAGATAGATAGATAGATAGATAGATAGATAGATAGATATGAAGAGACTGACATAGATAGATAGATAGATAGATAGATAGATAGATAGATAGATAGATCCTTGTGTAAATTAATTGAAACAAAACAAATAATGTCTTCATAGGATTTTTCACACTTACCCTGATTATGAATACGTCGTCTCTTGGCGTTGTTTTTCTCTTCCGACCGCATTGTCTTTTGAATTGAGATAGATAGATAGATAGATAGATAGATAGATAGATAGATAGATAGATAGATAGAAACAAATATACACCCAATTAATTGAAACAAAGCGGATAATATCTTCCTCAGATCTTTCACATTTTCCCTGATCACGTATACGTCGTCTCTTGGCATTGTTTTTCTCTTCCGACCGCATTTTCCTTTACGTTTTAGACTGATGAATCCAGTTTGTTTCTTCACATTGATGATACAACTGACAGTTAAAAGGCTGACTACAAAAATATCCACGATTTCTCTGTAAGGTTTGCCAGTGTGTTCGTGCAGCGTTACAATTGTTGTATTCTTTCTTGGAGTAACGTCTATCGCAAATAATAACCGTAGAACAACTCATTCACAGTCTGGTCTCTGGCCCTGAAAAAAATCTGATACAATAATGGATGACGCAATATCTTTCAAGGCCAAACAAATTTCATCATACACCCGAAAATAGATTCATATTACTGCACACCACTGCAAATGACCTAATCCAAGGAAAAAAATAAAAATCCATTAAACCCTGTAACTACAGTGGGTCTCAAACTGACGGTATGATAAAATAAAAAAAAAACTAAATCAGTTCTTTCAATAAAAATAATTTTCACATTGGATTAATAAAGAAATAAACATGTTTTTCCTTTATGTCAACGCAATTCTTCCCCGGCATTGGTTGAGCTATTTGAAATTTATTAGCTCATACCCCAGTGGGGTGGGCATTTTTTTGGCAATACATCTCCCCTTTCGTTTTTATGCAGGGCGTCTGAGAAATCCTCAAAAGCGGAAGTGCCGATGGCGCTTGAATAATTTTTCCACGGGATTGCCAGTAAACCCTTTTTAAATCACGACCTTCTTTTGCGTGTTGGACGCACTGAAAAATTCTGCCAACGCAAGACTGCATACAGGAAAACATTTTGGAACTCTATTGGCCGCCTTTAACCTACGCTGATATAATTCACCTGACATTACACCAAGCGACTATTACCATTTTGGTCGTTATAAAACGCTTTGATGAAAACTATATTCTCCAATAAAAAAATATATATATAGATCAAAGACTTCGTCGAAAACTTTTTTCACATCAAAGTCAACGGAAGTCCACTTAAGACATACGAAGAGTTGCCAAATTAGCGACAAAGGTCATTGCAATTAATGGTGAATATATAAAGGAATTAAATATGATTGTTTTTTATTTTTGTAAAATAAACTTTCTAAACAAAAATTATATATATATATATATATATAACTAAAAGAAAGAAACAAGAAGAAAACTGTATTTAGGCTTAGCCAACGCTCATAATTATTCATTCGGTCAACTGAAAAATATTACAAATTTAAAAAACATTATTTTTCATACGCGATAATTTTTCATGAGAACTATATTGTTATAAAAAGTTGAAATGATGAAAATTAAAACAGTTAATTTTTCAGTTGACCGAATGAATAATTATGAGCGTTTTTTTTTTGTTTTTTTTGTTTTTATCAGTAACCAACAACTTTCTGTTTAGAGATACTTTATTTTTAAATAAATTTAATTTGTTTTTTGCCTTGACCACATCCGTCCATGGACGAAACGCCCTCGGTTAAAACAAAATATAGTTTTCCTCTTGTCTCTGTTTTCATCATAATGTTCCTTTCCCCAGATTATATATGAGAATATTTACACACTCGCACACTATATATATATATATATATATAGCAAAACTGCTCTCTTCTAACCACCATTGAGCAACTTTTCTGCTAGCCATCAGCATGGCTCTTGCAAGTTTCTTACACAGCAACAACACAGTTCATCCCCTTAGCCTCACTTTTTCAATCGATTTGAAACAGACTGAATATATCAGATCTACAGTTGCATCTAATTTTAGGAAAGTTGGGTCTTTCTGTCGGGCCAGAAAGTTTTCGTCAGAATCCATCTTGCACATTTATAAATATACCATTCGTCTGTGCATTGAATACTGTTGCCATATCTGGCCCGGTGCTCCTGCTATTCATTTTGAGGTTTTCGTCAGAATAAATCTTGTACATTTATACATCTACCATTCGTCCGTGCATTGAATACTGTTGCCATATCTGGCCCGGTGCTCCTGCTATTCATCTTCAGGTCTCGATTCAGTCACTTTCTCACCGACGTATAGTGGCTTCCCTCTGTCATTTCTACAAATATTTTCATGGCAACTGCTCTGACGTGCTTTCTTCCCTGTTGCCCTCGTCCACGGGAATTTAAGCGTGTTATTAGATTGGCATCTCTTTTACCGTTGGAATAGTTAAAGGTAACCGCTACTTCTACTCCAACAGTTTCTTTACTTGCACTTCCTGCCTGCGGAACTTCCCTCTATTTACTTTTTTCCCTGATAGCTACAACCTCCAAATATTTAAATCCAACATTAATTGCCATCTTGTGCCTTCTTATTTCCCATTCATATTTTATCCTTTCTACAATACTCAAGAACACGCACGACGTCTATGGACACAAAAAACCAGTTAGACTACATAACCATAAACAGGCGATTCAGAAAATCAGTGGTTCAAAGCAAAGCCTATCCAGGTATTGACTGTGGAAGCGACTAGGTCCCAGTCATCTGCAAACTAAAGTTGAAACTCCGGAGATTGAAGAAGCCTAGTGTAGCACCAAAACTGAAATACAACACGCTCCTGAATACACTAACAGCGTGAAAATCAAATATGAAGAAAAAATTGGAAAAGGACAATCGAAATTGGACTCACTCAAGGAAGCGATAGTAAGATCAGCAAACAACATTGCTCCAAAGGAAATCAGACACAGAAGAAAAAACGAGTGGATGACTGAAGAGATTCTCGACATGATGCAAAGAAGGTAGAAAATGATATCAAGATATGGAATGGAGCACAGTGAACTATACAAGGAAATAAGGAAAAATGCAGACAGACTAATGAGGAATGGCTCAATGACAAATGTGCAGAAGTAGAGAGTCTGAGCAGGCATAATAAAGCAGACATGCATAAAGAAATAAAAGAACTGACAGGAAGAAAAACCTGCTCTTCAACAGGAGGCATAAAATCCAAGGATGGAACAATCATATTGGAAAAAGAGGAAATATTCTAACGATGGGAAGAATATATAAAAGATCTTTTCCACAACAAGAGAGAACAACCGATAATACACAGAGATATGGACGGACCGGAAATATTAAAGTCTGAAGTGGAAATTGCAATAGCCAAAACAAAGCAGCTGGACCAGACGGCATAGTCATAGAGCTGCTGATAGCCCTAGAAGAATTTAGCATAGAGGAAATTACAGAAATAATAAATGAAAATTATAATAGTGGTGTAATACCAGACGACCTCTCAGCAAGTCTATCTTTATAGGACTGCCAGGAGCAAATGAGTGCGAACTCCACAGAACCATCAGTTTAATGAGCCATATAACAAAACTGATCGTCCGAATCATGATGAATAGAACGAGAAGCAGAATCAGGCCAGAGATAGGACAAGAACAGTGCAGTTTCGTCAAAAACACTGGAACAAGGAATGCCATATTTATGATTAGGATGCTCTCTGAAAGGGTAATAAAAATAAAGAAGGACGTGTACATATGTTTTATTGATTATGCAAAGGCGTTTGACAAAATATGCTACAAAGAATAAATGGAAATGCTTGGCAGCCTCGACATATTTGGGAAAGACCTAAGAGTAATCAAGAATCTATACTGCCAGTAAACTGCCTGTATTTAGCAGTTATACAAAGATTGAAAGGGGCGTAAGACAAGGATGTGTCTTTTCACCGGTTCTAGTCGACTTGTACGGCGAGACTATTCTGAGAACCCTAGAAGTTATGCCAGGATTCGTCATCAGAGGCCACATTTAAAAAAATATAAGGTACGCAGATGATATAGTGTTGATAGCAGACACGGAAAGGTAACTACAAGACCTCCTACAGAAGGTAGCTGAAGATAGTGACAAGAAAGGACTACACATAAACTGCAAGAAAACCGAATGCATGGTCATCAACAAAATGGCAGCTCAAAATGCCAAATACAGGTGAGGTACACTAAAATCAAGCAGGTACAAAAATTTAAATACTTGGGAAGTGTTCTAACAGAAGACGGAAAGTGCAACTCAGAGATACGAAGGCGAATTGGCGTGGTGAAGGAAGCATTCCATAAGTTGAGTAAAGTATTAAGAAACATGATAATTTCGCTAGAAACCAAGAGGAGAGTACTGGAATGCTATGTGATGACGGTTCTTTAATATGGCAGTGAATGTTGGACAATATCTTTGAAGATGAAGGAAAATCTTGAAACAGCTAAAATATGGTTTTAGAGAAGGATACGTCGAATATCATGGACCGAGCAATGACGAGGTTTGGGAAAGGATGGAAACGAACTGAAAATTAATACGCAGCACCAGGAAGAAAACTAAAGTTCCTGGTACATGCAATGAGGAAGGAGGGCTTGGAGAACCTGATACTAACAGGCCAAATAGAATGAAAAAGACAGAGGAAAGCGGCGGATAACATATTTGAAGGACCTGATCAAGTGGATGAGGGAACGAGGGTTGCATGGTGCAAGAGGAGAAAGCGTACTAAGAGCCACCAGGATTCGGAAGATGTGGAAAGCCATAATCGCCTACGTCCTGAAAGAACATGGTACATAAAAGAAGAAGAATAACAATAATAGTTAAGATACCAGGTCTAATGCTGATATGCTCACGACCATCACTGAGTATATTCACCAGGCTCTCGACAAGAAGGGCAATGCCCGAACTTTTGCCCTAGGCATCTTCAAAGCGTTGGACATTCTGGCATGCTTACCTTCTATGCAAATACTAGGTTATGGTATAACTGGACAGTCGTTTGACCTAATCCAGTCATTTCTTTCAAATCGCAAAATTAAGGTTGTATTGAACGGACATGCCTCCCAATACTATCACAAGAACCCGGGTGTCCTTCAAAGCTCTGTTCTAAGACCTACACTTTTCCTTATCAACATTAATGATCTCCCCGATGTAATAAGATCCCAAGTAGACATATACGTTGACAACACTACGGTTTACTCTCGCCTCCATCAAAAATCTGCCGAGGCTGACAAAGCAAACCTCGCCGCTGTGCTTGTAAAGAGCCTCCAATCCGTGGTTTGCCTGGGGTAAGAATTTTAATGCTTCCAAAACGAAGCTGTTATCTATTAAACATAACAGACAATTGCTACTACCCATTTTCATTATCATGGATCAGAGCTATTCTCCCTGAAAGTAAAACACTGCGCCTCCTCGGGTTAACTCTCGCAACAGACCTCAAGTGGAGTATCTACATATAATCCATAGCTAAATACGCTGTTAAGACGGTCAGTTCTCTGTGCAGGGCCAGGAAGTTATTCCCGCCTGAAATAATCCTGCATATATACTAATCTACCATCAGCCCGTGCATTGAAAACTGCTGCCATCTCTGCTCGGGTGCTCCTGCTATCCACCTAGGGGTCCTTGACAAAATCCAACGGAGAATCTGTAATGTGATCGATCCCGACTTGACAGCTCGGATACAGTCACTTTCTCACCGGCGTAATATGGCTTCCCTGTGTCTCTTCTACAAATACTTTCATGGCTTCTGCTCAGATGAACTTAGCTCACTGGTGCCCCCTATATATGAATTTAATCGAGCAACAAGATTAGTATCTAGGTCCCATCCTTTTACTGAGAAACCAATAACATGTAAACGCAAATTCTAATCCATCTGCTTCTTTTCTCGCACTTCCCGCTTATGGAATTCCCTTCCGTCTACTTGCTTCCCCGACAGCTACAATCTTCAAGAATTTAAATGTAAGGTCAATAGTCATCTCCTATCTCACAACTTGCATCCTGTCTCTCATGCTCTCATCTCATTTCTGCAGTATTCTCATCCTTCTCTTACCCACTTCCTGACACCCTCTTTATTCTATCACTCCTTCTCATAACTTTCCTCCTATGTAACTCCCTGCACAACAGTGGCAGTATAATGCATTGCTTGGGGAGATTCGATCATAAAAAAAAGTTTAGGGCGCTATTTAAGAAAAGATAATGAAAAGAAAAAAACACAATGCTTAACAATATTAAATGATATTTCAACAGAATGTCAGTCTTCTTCAAATTATATTTAAATAGTTTTTGAGCATAAAAATTTGCAAAACATTATATATTTTCGTACAAACGTTGCTTGTCATGTCATGAGAAAATGGCTGTATACTGGGCTTTGTATATTTATAGCCTGGCGTCAATTTGTTGGCGTGCAGGTATGCTGTGCTCGCCCTCGAAAATAATAATAATAATATGGTGACGAAGAAAGATAATCCCCCAAAAAATAAAAAAATGAGAAGAAAGGGAAATTAAGAGAGGTGATCGGAGGACACAGTTTGAACAACATAAGGTACGCAGACGATACAGTGCTGATTACAGACACGGAAAGGAAACTACAAGACCTCCTACAGAAGGTAGCTGAAGAGAATGACAAAAAAGGACTACAAATAAACTGCAAGAAAATCGAATGCATTTTCATCAGCAAAAAGAGCAACCCATAATGCCAAATACAGGTGGGGGGGGGGGGACACACAAAAATCAAGCAGGTACAATAATTTAAATACCTGGGAAGCGTTATAACAGAAGACGGAGAGTGCTACGCAGAGACCCGAAGGCGAATTGGCATGGCGAAGGACGCATTCCAGAAGTTGAGTAAAGTATTAAGAAACAGGACAATTTCACTAAAAACAAAGAAGAGAATACTAGATTGCTATGTGATGTCAGTTCTTCAATATGGCAATGAATGTTGGACAATATCAACAAAGATGAAGGAAAAACTTGAAGCAACTGAAATGTGGTTCTACAGAAAGATGCTGCGCATATCATGGACCGAACATGTGAGCAATGATGAGGTGTTGGAAAGGATGGAGACGAAAATGAAATTAATATTGAGCGTCAGGAAGAGACAACTGAAGTTTCTGGAACATGCAATGAGTTGGGGGCTTGGAGAAACTGATACTAACAGGCCAGATAGAGGGAAAAAGAGACAGGAGAAACAACGGAAAACATGTTTGAGGGGTTTGAGCAGTTGAGGACAGAACTGTGGTTGCGAGATATTACGGGAAAAAACGTGCTAAGAACCACCAGAAATAGGGAGACGTGGAAGGCCATGAACACCTACGTCCTGAAAGGACAAGTCACATAGAAGAAGAAGAAGAAGAAGAAGAAGAAGAAGAAGAAGAAGAAGAAGAAGATGGGACCATCCTGCATAAGCTCATGTTGAAAATAACTCGACTACTGAGGAAAGTCCTGGACTAATAAAGAAGAAATAGTAAAGAAAGACAAAAATAGATAAAGAATTTAGGACCAAAGAAGAAAGGAAATTCAAAAGAAGAAAGGCAATTCAAAATGACGTTAATAATAATGTCGACAAGATTACAACGAAGATTGTTTATGATTTACGGCTATTTCCTCTCACTTGTAAAGATTCACTTGTGTGCTAATGGTTAGAGGTAAGTCGGTATCTAATTTCAGTCGAATTTGTATCACAAATACCATTGCGTAAATTATAAATGCATATCTTCTACCACCCACCTAACACCATAGATTAAGTAGCAGCGCTGATTCAACAATCTAGCCGTGACTGGCAACCAGTCTAGAAAAATAACAACTCTGAATTCAAAACCCAGTAACTTGAAGTTGAACAAGAGAGATGAGATGGATATCAGTCATTTCAGTGCCATACGTGAAAGACGCTTAGGCGATCATGTCTGTTTCGATGCACGACTGACAAAACAGAATATTTTCTCGCAATAGGTTGACATTTCATTCTACGGTAGACTGGTTGTCAGCCAAGGCTATAAAACATAATCTGTCCTTGGTTTTGTCCTCCAGTTATGGGTTAAATAACTCTTAGCTGGAGGTAGAAGAGATGGATTCATATCTTTCGCAATACGCGTGAGTGAATGCAACGAATTAAACTGGGATTCGAACTCGGCTTCTCGTTCCGAACCGATATCCACAGCACCATAAAACACAAGATGGCGACAATATAACTGTAAAATAAAAAGACAGGATATATTTCAACAGTTTTGGAAATTAGGTCTGTTGGTAGCATTAAGAATTTAGATGATTTCCAATGATGATGGTTACTGAATACCTGGGGGAAAAGATAATAATAATATTATAAATAATAATAATAATAAGTATAAGGACCTGAAAATTGAAATAGAAAAAAATGTGGAAATTGAAAACAATAATCGTGCCAGTGATAGTGGGTGCACTTGGAATGATAAAAAAAGGAACAAAACAACACATTGAAAAAATGTCTGGAAACTCCAGCTTAAGAGATATCCAAAAATTGTCTTAGGGATGATAGGGAGATAGAAAAAACATGAAATGGAGCCATAACAACACGCCACGACCTACCTTAGTTCTTCCCGCAGACTTGGCAGGTAGTGCGACCAAAGCAGAAATCAGAATATGATGAAAAATGACAACAATAATAATAGCAATTAATTTAATTTTGTTTATTTCTTCTATATATCATACGTTTCGACCATTGTTTCGTGTTTCGTCTTGTGTCGCTTAACTCATTATTTTGTGTTTTTGGCTAATAAAAAAAAATCGGTGCGGTGTAAATAATTTTAATATTTTCATCTTGCGACAAAAGATATTGAATAAAGAGAAGCGTTCGTTGTTAAAGTTTCTTAAAATGATACCAAACAAATTAACATATTCGCGTACATATTGTATGTATATCCATGAAGACAATTCTGTAGACAGAGCTCAATGTCCAGGGTGTGGGGGGAATAAAAAGAATGGCGCATCACAATCATCCAAATAAATAATCTCCGCTTGTGTTAAAATGAGTAATTGAAATGCTGGCTTATACGTAGGTCCCAATAAAAAAAAATTGCAAACGCCTCTGGAAAATACATTACTATTTCAACCAATAAGCAGGCTTGTATAGGTGTATATCCATATTCACATATGAAAAGAGATGTGTGCAATATTTGACAGATATATTTCTAAGCAAGGAAAGATAACTTGCATCCGTAAATGTACATAAGGAAAGGTTTATTTAGTCGCAGATATTGCAAACACGTGATCAAAGGATACGTTATGAAAAAAAAATCTCTTTCACAATCAAGATGGCCACTGAGGCATTTAAAATTGAAGCAAATAGGTATGTATCCTCACGCCCATTCGAATATCGCAAAAGACCGTGTTTAAAATGAGAGTGCCCCGTGTGTACAGACTGGAAACAAACATTGCACAGGGTCTCTCGGCACTTCCTATTAGGAAGCCTCAGGCATCACCTCTTAGTACAATGTGGGAGGTACTGCCTAGAAGGATCACCTCATGAAGCTGAGCGTATATTACTTATTTTAATCCCGATCAGTGTTCAACAGGGCCCCGGTTAAGTAAGAAAGAGGATTGATAATTTTAGGATGTTATTTTCTTTAAATAAAAAGTTTCCTCTCAAAGTGCATAATTTCTAAATATCTAACTATATCTTTAGATAACTGGTAGCAATTTAACAATTTCGGAGGTTTCTACCTTGATACGTTTTGCTGATGACCCGTCATTATAAAAAAATAATTTTACTTCAACAACATCTGAATAGACAAAACAAAACGGGAATTATCTTAAGTATATCAATATGATTTTTTGTGCGTTGTGGTGCAGTGGATATCGACTCGGAACGAGAAATCGGAGAGCCGAGTTCGAATTCCAGTTGAATTCCTTGCTGAATGCAAGGAATTACGCGCAAATACCATTGGGGAAGGTATTAATCCGTCTATTCCCTCGAGTTATGGGTTAAATAGCAGGACAGATTGGGTTCTATAACCTTGGCTGGCAACCATCATACCGCAGAAAGCCATGGCAACCTACTGCGGGATAATCAACTGCCCAGTCAGTTATGTCTCTTTCGTCCAAGCGTGTATCACGTATGGCACTTAACTGACTGATATCTTTAAAGAAATAAGATTATAACTACTTTTAGCTGATATTTTTTTCAATCTTTTCACTCCAAGCAAGGCAGTAAAGCCACTAAGACACAAGAAAATTAATGACTGTGGAAGAATAAGAGAAATAAACATATCGGAATGATAAAGCATTTAAATTTTTTCAAGATAAAACATGGCCGGAAAGAGAATCGCGCGAGAGAAAAATCTGTTAGCATAGAAGTTAGGGTTGTATTTAGCCAATTCAACGCTACATTGATGAGAACTTTCAGCCTACCTAGTCAGTAGGCCGTACGTGTTACACGCTTGGGCGATTCTGTCTCTTTCGACACACGACAAACTAGACAGATGATTTTCTTGCTCTAGTTTGCTATTACTTTTTGCGGTAGACGAGTTGCCAGCCTAAGCTATAGAACACAATCTATTCTCTTCTTTCACCCATAGCTGGGGGGAGAACAGAGCGAGAGATTAATACCTTTCCCAAGGGTATTTGTACATAGTCAAGAGATTAATTTGTACCTAGAAAGATGAATACATTTTCCAAAGGTATTTGTATCTTAAAATCATTAAGTCTAATTAATTAAAGTTTAATTAGTTATTAATTTGTACCTACAGGGATTAATACTTTTTCCAAGGGTATTTGTACCTTAAAATCATAAAGTCTAATTAATTAAAGTTTAAGTAGTCATTAATTTGTACCTAGAGAGATTAATACTTTTTCCAAGGGTATTTGTACCTTAAAATTATAAATTCTAATTAATTAAAGTCTAATTAGTTATTAGTTTCTACCTAGAGAGATTAATACATTTTCCAAGGGTATTTGTACCTTAAAATCATAAAGTCTAGGTACAATAGAGGAAACTTTGTTATTTTAACCGTTACTTATCTTACCATGATTCTGTAATTATTTCAGTAAAATAAGGGACACATTGAAATAATACTGCTGTATGATCATCCTGGAGGACTCAAAGTTCATGGCAATTTTAATATCTCATCGTCTGTGCAAATTATAGGCTATTTCTGTGTATCAACTGTTCTTACTAAATTAATAGTGGCACTACATGGAATGCAAAAACCTAAAAATTGATATACAATCCTTCCTATTATAATAAAGACCGTTGTATATATATATATATATATATATATATATATATATATATATATATATTACGGAAATTAACGAAGATTAACGAAACTGGTTATAAACAACTGAAATTTTGAAATTATTTGTTTAATATTATTTCTGTTTATAATCAAACAATATTATATATTTATTTCTATCTGCCTGATTATTTACGATAAATATTTGTTACGAAATTGTGTATCATTTGAATTCGTTTAGAATGATCGTCATTAGTGGTCGAGAGGTCTCAGACGCGCTAGATCACTTAGTGGCTTCCCCTATGTAAATAGGGGTCGCAGGTTCGAATCCTGACGAATACCACACATTTTTGTAACAAAAATTTATCGTAAATGATCAGGGCGGTAAAAATAAATATATAATACTGTTTGATTATAGACAGAATATCTACTTAAATACGAGTATCGATCAAAAATAATGTCCAAACAAATCATTTCATTTATACATATATATATATATATATATATATATATATATATATATATATATTGGATATAAATTAGAAAGAAACGGCTTTGAGGTAAACCTCCAACGAATCTTATTAATATCAAATATTAACCCTCTAGGGCCATTCGTATCATATTTGATACAGTATTTCCCTATAAGGAAACATTTGGTATTTTTCTATAAGGAAACATTTGGTATTCATTGACTGAGCAGTCAGTACTGCTTTCATTTGAAATTTATAAAATATTTCTCTTAAAAATTTTTCAGGAAAATATTTCTTTCAAGGCTTGTTTTCATACTGTATCAAATATGATACGAATGGCCCTAGAGGGTTAATAATATAATATGATTAAGGCTTCTACTTGTCATAAAGTGGGGGATCAGTTCTATATTGTTATGAAGTAATAAACAGATCCCCCACTAATATGATACGAATGGCCCTAGAGGGTTGAATCTGATCCAGCCAGTTGCTTCAATATAATTAAATTTATTTATTTACAGAGCCAATATTTATTACATATAAAAAATTTAACTTCTGCAAGATCTGATGGCCATTTCGACGAGTGAATTTAACACCTGTTTCATCATCGAAAATAAAACATTATGGCAAAATAAATTTATATGTGTTTGTGTAAAAAACGGAAGTGATGGTGAGAAAAAAAAAGAAAAGAGAAGGAAAACGTGGTAGTATCTTGTTGTCGGAACTGTAAATTCGCCACTTTAGTGACAGAAGCTAAAACGGATAAAAAAAAATTATTTTTATTTGCCTCTTAATTTTACATATTTATTTTGGTATTAATTCCGTCATAGATTTTAATTTAATTTCTTAATAATTAATCTAAAATTAAAATTCTTTAAAATAGTTTTTCTATTTCTTCTTATTAGCCATACGATTTAATTATATAACCACTACCCGTTCTTTAATCGATACTTCTTCTTAAGTAAATTCTAACTTGAGTTATTTAACCAATTTATTTTGATATTCGCATTACTCTTGTCCCTTTAAAAGGAACCTTGAAATTCGGTTATTTCGTCCGACCTATATATATATTTATATATATATATATATATATATATATATATATATATAAGAAATAATAATAAAAAAGTGGAGAAAAGATATATATATACATATATATATATATAAGAAATAAGAATAAAAAAGAAGAGAAAATATATATATATATATATATATATATACACACAAGAAATAAGAATAAAAAAGAAGAGAAAAGATATATATATATATATATATATATATATATATATATATAAGAAATAAGAATAAAAAAGAAGAGAATATATATATATATATATATATATATATATATATATATATATATCTTTTCTCTTCTGTCAACAAAGTGGTAAAATAAAATATAATTTGCGACAACAAGAATCTACCCGCATTTTCTTTTTTGCTTTTTTCTTTTTATTTAACCCCAATTCAGTTTTTTTATACAAACACGATCAAATAAATTTATTTTGTCATAATGTTTTGTTTTCGCTGACGAGTCAGTCAGTTACGTGCCATACGTGAAACACGCTTGGGCGATCATGTCTCGAAAGAGACATGACTGACTGGGCAGAAGATTATCCCGCAGTAGGTTGACATTGCTTTTTGCGGTAGATTGGTTACCAGCCAAGGCTATAGAACCCAATCTGTCCTGTTATTTAACCCGTAACTGGAAAGAAGAGACGGATTAATACCTTTCCCAAGGGTATTTGCGCCTAAGTGAATGCAATGAATTCAACTGGATGAGACGAATCTTAAATTCACTCGTAGAAATGGCTATCCGATACTCGAAAATTTCAATCTTTAAATAATATATATATATATATATATATATATATATATATATAACCCTCTTAAATATGTTGCACTCGTACATATAATAAAGACTAAGTTGTAGTTGGTTAAAGCCTCATTTCTATGACGTTCAAGACGAATCAAGTTTTATCTCATTTGTTTCGATTATGTTGAATAAAACAATTGTTTCATGAGCCCAGTCATCAGCGAAACATGTTCAAATTGTCTTATTTACTTTTTCATTAAGCCGTTACCCAAACTTTGCTTTATATATATATATGTATATATATATATTAGAAGAAGTAAAAACTAATAGAATGAAATTTCACAGTTCGTGTCATTCACATTTTAAAAGTGCTCTAATAGAGTAATATTTGTAGCAATATTATTATTATCGACGTATATATGAAAAATAATTTTTTTTAGTCGATACTAGCTTTTGTTTAGCGAAAAAATTTTTATTATGAACTCCAATAATAAGAATATTATTACAAATTATATATATATATATATATATATACTAGCGTTCATATTTATTAGGCCGACCCAGTTTTTAAAAAAAAGATGTATTTCATACTATTTTTAATGTTTATCGCCAAGTGGATAATTCTAAATGAAAATATAATGGTTCTTTTGTTATTATTACTTTACAAAATTTTACAAGGCAGCCAGGAAGACTTTGCTTTGGTCAGCCAATAAGAAGATGAGACTAGCATGGGGAAGAGAGCCCAAAAACGGGACACCAGAATAGTTCATTTTGATGCACATGTTCTTGTGCAGTATTAACAAAAGAAACATTCTATTTTCATTGACAATTATCCACTTGGCAATAAATACTAAAAATAATATGAAATACATAATTTTTTTAAAAACTTGGGTTGCCTAATAATTTTGGCGGATAGTATATATGTGTGTGTGTGTGTGTGTGGTGAAAGAGAGAGAATATAGTTTTCAGGTATGCTATATTTATATATAATTTTTTTTAATATCAGGAATCGAGTGTAGATACGGAAGTCAATGACGCAGGGTAGCGACAATCTGTTTAATACTTGAACGCAATCCTCAGGCCATTTATATATATATATATATATATATATATATATATATATATATATATATAACGTCTTTAAACATTATTTTAGTAGATACTCATAAGTAGACGCTCTATTGATTTATTAAACAGTATGATTATTTATTTTCTTTTTTGAATATTCGAGAATTCTTATTAAAGCAAAATATGCGCCCTCCGGCAAGGTTCGAACCTTTGGACAGAGTGAAACCGTCGTTAACTCTCACGCGTCTAAACCGACTCGACCACGCAACGGGCTTGCCGATTAAGCGATGTCTGACACCTGCTTTTAAGCGAAATCCTTCTTGTATAAAAATTCCTCATAAATTTTATCTCTGCTCAGTTTCAATGTAAACAATGTAATTTTCTAAAATAATGGATTTTAGAGAATAGATTTTATAAGGTAATGAATAACATATATATATATATATATATATATATATATATATATATATTAGTAAGAACTAATAGAATAACAATCCACAGTTTTTAGCATTTACTTTCTAACGTGCTTGATACGTAGTAAAGAAAAATTTTATAGTAATACTTTTTATTATTGGTATTTATAATAAAAATATTTTTCACTGCTGCACAAGAGCTGTCGAGTTACAATACTATCAATAGGATCTCACCAGGCGATATACGGTTGCAAAAGTTAGGGAATGAGATTATATATATATATATATATATATATATATATATATATTTCAAAAACAAATATTACCTTATCCGGACAAGTATGTGGGAAGTAGATAGCGTTTCTGTGTGTTAGACTAGATAAAACAATAGAAGAACTCTATCTACTCCCTTCTTCATTTTCTGGATGAAGTTATATATGTTTTTTAAATTTCTATATATCCCTAACTCTTGCTGCCGTAACTCGCCTGATGAGGTACTATTTATTGTACCGAAACACGATAGCTCTTTTTAGCGGTAAAAATATTTTTTACAAATACGAATAATAAAACTAGTACTATATATATATATATATATACATACAGAGAGAGAGAGAGAGAGAGAGAGAGAGAGAGAGAGAGAGAGAGAGAGAATTCTTCTATTGTTTTATCTAGTCTAACACACAGAAACTATGTCTACTTCCCACATACTTGTCCGGATAAGGTAATATTTGTTTTTGAAATTTATATCGATATATATAATCTCATTCCCTAACTTTGCGACCGTAAATCGCCTGGTAAGATGCTATTGATAGTATTGAAACTAGACAGCTCTTGTGCAGCAGTGAAAAATGTTTTTATTATAAATACCAATAATAAAAAATATTACTATAAGTTTTTCTTTACTACGTATCAAGCACGTTAGAAAGTAAATGCTAAAAACTGTGGATTGTTATTCTATTAGTTCTTACTAATATATATATATATATATATATATATATATATATATATGTGTGTGTGTGTTCCGATTGGTAAGAAAAAAGTAAAATATGAGTTAACTTCAATTTGGTGTTGCCTTATTGGTGGTTGTGTATATTTACTTTTAGCCGAAGTCGGATACTAGAACAGGCAGTCGCCATGAAAGCCAGATACGCTACCTACTCTACCTTGAAGGCGTCCTTGTACATATAGATACATATATGTTTCTTGTATAGGTGAATGTTTTAGGTTCATTAAAAGTCACAAGTCAAATTAAAATGTTTGACATTTACCAAAAGTATTTTTAACTATATACATATGACTGTAATTGTGTGTGCATTTATCTTTACGTATTTATATACGCTGTTTATGTCTGCGCATGCGCCTCTCTCTCGGCGAGAAAGAGAGAAAATGTTTTCATATATCAATGTTTTTGGGATTTTATTTTTATAAAACCGTTTCGCTGTTTCTTTAGATATTTCATAGTTTGATTTTTAGTTTATTTTGATTTTGGATTTTTATAAATTTCAACCATTTTTTCTCATATTAATATTGCAGTTTGTTTTTTAAATAAAGATTTCTATGTTTGTCTGCTTTGTTAGGACGTCCATAATGTCTGTGACGTCATGATTATAATCTATATATGTTCATTTTGTTGCTCTTTTTTTTCTTTTTCGTGCTTTTTTTTTCGCCTCAAAATCGTTTAATTAATATATTTTTTAAATTTCTTCAGGAACTCAGTGACGCAATGTTTCCCGTGAAAAAATCCGAGAGACTGTTTGAATGATCTGAGTCAAGACAGCTTCCTTGCAGATCAGACAAAGATGGAGCTGAGCTAATGTCTGATAAACCTGGTGAACGTTCGTTTGAGAGTTCGCCCATCGCCTGGCTGTCAGCGTTCCCGCTTTTGTCACTGCCTTGGCTTGACTGGTTCTGACCTGGTTGACCACCACCGGACACTCGATCCTGTTCCTGTTTTTGACAATTTCGTCGAAATTTAGCCCGAGCATTCTGGAACCAAACCTGTAAAAAGTAAAAAAGAACATCTGTAAATATATATATATTTAATCATTTCACCCCAAGCAAGTCATTCCACTGCCACTATTGCGCAGGGGGTTACATAGGGGAAACTGATGAGAAAGAGTGGTTAGATATAGAAAATGTCAGAAAGGAAGGTAATAGAGAGGTAAGGATACCGAGTATGAGGGTTGGGTAGATAGGAAGAGTGTTTGAGAGAATGGATGCGAGTTAGTGTGTTAGGAGGTGTCTATTGACCTTACATTTAAACTCCTGGAGATTGTAGCTGTCGGAGAAGCAACTGTATGGACGTGATTTCGTTATTAAACAAAAGATAAAATCAATAAAACTAGGTGGAAAAACCGGCATATTTCTTTGCCATGGCAAGAGTTATATAGAAATTAGTGCTTGTATATCTTACGTATTGTTATGGTGAAACACAACTATTCTTCAGACAATGGACTCTCCCTCCTATATTAATAAGAGTTAACAATTTTAAATGTTATTCCCCACCCACAGACAAATTGTACATATGGGTTTAGTTAGTTTTTCACAGAGTGTATTGAGGCATTATGATGTTTGTAGCAAGAATGGTACGTGAGAATGGGATATTTTGGTGCAAGGGATATTGTATTGTCTGATTGGGTCAGTGAGTGAGGCTACCTAAGTTAATGTAAGACAGATGAAAACCAGTCTTTCTTTTGCCTCTTTTTTGGCCTTGTGCCACATTTTTTGTATTTTTTACAAAAATAAATATTGAAGTTTTTTTGGGTTTTTTTTTAATCATATCACCCCGAGCAAGGCGGTAACGCCACTGATGTGCAGGGGGCTACATAGGAGTGAAAATATTGGAAAAGAGAAAACCGGAAACCGCATCCTAAACAGGAAACAAATATGAGCCTCTTCACCTGTTCAATAGACGTGGGTGGAATGTGAACCGGGCGATAGTTTAGTCTATCTACTCCAATTGAAAAAAAAAAGTGAGAAGATTGGAAAAGAGAAAACCAGAAACCGTATCCTAAACAGGAAACAAGGGATGAGCCTCTTCACCTGTTCAATAGACGAGTACTTGGGAAGTTCATAGTAGTTCTTTAGACTTCTATTAGAATTCAGTAGAACTACTAGGCAGTTGATATTAATCGGCAGTTAGCCGAATACTAAGGAGTCAGCTTTCAGTGGAAGATTACCAAGTTCCTAACATTTTGGATACGTTAAGTCGAGTAGCAACCGACATAGCACGATTATAACCTTCGGTGCGGAAACTACTCCACAACAAGTATAAAACTTGGTACCTGGAAAATAGTTCTTTCGCAACATGACTCCATTGAAAGAGAAAGGTTAAAATCACGTATACGCCGCAATAAGTGTGGACAAAGCACTAAAAGTGATGCAATTTCAGGGAATATCCATAATATGAGGATTCCTGTGTTCAAAAGAGCTTCGTGTTTCCATGAAAAGGCAGAGTGACGTAATGTGTCTTTTTTTTTAAATTGTCATCTTTGAATGGCCAGAATGGTCGCATTTAAAGGCTAAAGAATGCCATCAACAAATATTAAAGGCTCAAAGTTTTCATCTTCAAATGGCCAGAATGATTTAATTTAAAAACTCAATAACGTTATATAAAAATAGTGAAATGATCATTTTTAAGGCTCAAAATTGTTATCTTCAAATAGTCAAAATTCTAATGGGAAGTGTTATTAGCCGTTCCTTTAAAAGGAAACATTCGGTTATATATGATCTTACAGTTACTCTCGTTTGAAAATATTTGAATATTGATGGCAGCTTCCTTCCTGGACTTTTGTTTGATATACTAGGGAAACTTAACACCTTATGACATTATTTTCTATAGTCGTCGTTAGATAGTCTAAATGATCATCATTAAATGAAAAAAAATGACGACCTTAAATAATTCAGGTTTATATTATTTCACTTTTATGGCTGAGTTCGTTAAACTGATCTTAACATTTAACATTTTTACTTGTACTCACTTCACCGAAAAAAGAAAGGCGAGATAGCCACTAAGAAGAAAACAAAAAAGATTTACAAAAAGTTCTGTGCTAATAATTTTTTATCCCGCACTTGTCAAAAGGGGAACTCCTTTCAGGCTTTAAAACGTCCATCGCCATCTTCTGTCTCCTTGAAACTAGTCTTTTTACTGCCCTGTTTATTTCAATCCTAGTAAACCCTTGCGCTTTAGTGGCTTTATCCCCTTATTTACAATGAAATGAGTAGAAGTAAGTGTTCACTCTAAAGATCAGTTTGGGAAAATGTAAAAGTGCTTTTATGCAACAAGTACAACAATGTTAGATAGAACTTACGGTTACATATAGCAATGGCTACTGTAAAACGATGAGACCTAACTGCCAATCTAAAACCAAATATCAAAAATTAAATGCTTACTAAATATCTACTTATATTAGTTGATTTTCATTTTAGAATCTTACCTGAAGAACACGTTTCGTCAATCCAGTTTTTTGGGCCAAATGTTTCAAATCCTTAGCATCTGGATTATGATTAACGGCGAAATAGGATTTTAAGGTCCGTAATTGGTGGTGCTTAAAAGATGTCCGCATTCGTTTTTGCCTTGGGGCGTTTTGGTAGGTGTCCCGATCGATCATGTCACCAGGACGATCCAAAGCTTCGTGACCAAGACCTGCAATAAAAAGAAGAAAAGGATGTGGAATTTTACGTCCTGGTTGATGGAAAGAGAAGAAATAGTCGCATCTTGGATTTATAGATAAAAGTATCACGCTGAAAGGTTTTCGATCCGAAAAATCTTATATATCATCTGATTATCTTTTTAAATTACTTAGTCTGGCAGTGAACTTTTCAGAATATTTTTGGAAATATACCTGTAGATTCATGCATGGGAACGGCTAATCGCAAAATTATAAATAAATTTGTGAGTGAAACAGGAACACAAAATGTGTTCGAATTGATGCTAAAAATATTAAGACCTTAATTACGTTGTTTTAAAATAGCATATCAATTCTACATACATTTTATATATATATATATATATATATATATATATATATATATATATATCCGAGTGAATAAGGTACGAAGAAAAATTTATAACGTCCAAAACATTAATATAAAACAGTGCTCGATATATAATAAAGAGCTTTGAATATTTATTATAAATTACATTTTAGAACATGTATAATTTTTTATCCACTACAAAGTGTACATTTTGTTTCGACATTGAAATTACAATGTCTCATTTCTTTTATTTACCATATAATATAATATAATATAAGAAAAGGGCTTTCGCGAGAGCGTTCGTGGACAGAGATTGTTTACATCACGTGAGAGAGATTGTTTACATCACATGACGCAGAGAGCGACAGATTTTATATATATATATATATATATATATATATATATATATATATATTTATCTGTAAATTCAGATAACATTCAGAGAGAAAATGGTCATGTTCAACATATAATTTTAAGACATGCATTGTCAACCCCGTTTAAACAAAGAATGAGGAAAAATTCTTATGCCGAAGGGATTGGTTTAGTAAAGGAAGGTGTTGGGGGATATTGTCTTTTATAGGGTTATAGCTGATGATCTCTCTACGTTCATTCAGAAGTACATACTGATATTGAAATTTCAAAATCTTAATTTTTCTCTATTAAACATAGATTACATCTGTCCCTCCAGCTATTACCGGTTCTTACCTTGCCTATCAGCTTCCACTTTATCTCTGGATTTAGGTTATTTTTTCTTTAATTCTTAGTATTTTCGAGAAAGGGCTGTTTGATATCTTAAATAAGTTTACCAATCCTATCCTAGGTTAGTACCGCCGCTATATATATGATAGATTTTCTTATGAAAATGTGTGTCGTTCAGCAGCATAACCAAATTTCTGAAAAATATTCAGACCGATCCATTTATATATAAATATAGTGTATAATTTTTAAAAAAATATACTCAAATATGAGTGTCGATTAAAAATAAGGTTTAAACAAATAAATTAAATATGTCAATAATTAATTGCATTTATTTAATCTCCGAAACATTCAGTAATATATATATGTATATATATATATATATATATATATTAGCAATAATATATATATATATATATATTAGTAATAATATATAAATTAGTAATAATATATATATAAATGTATGCATGTGTTTGTGTCTGTATATATATATATATATATATTAGTAATATATATATATATGTATGAATGTGTTTGTGTGTATATATATATGTGTGTGTGTATGCATGTGTTTGTGTCTATATATATATATATATATATATATATATATGTGCATGTTTTTTGTGTATATATATATAAGCACGCGTTTGTGTGTGTATATATATATATATATATATATATATATATATATATATATGTAAAGCATTTTCGCAACCAACATCCAACATTACCCAATGAAGAGAATCTATCTCGAAACAGAAATTTCCGTGTGGCAATGTACAATTAATTCATATATATATATATATATATATATACCATTTCGTTTAAGGCAAATGTATGTGTTAATACGTCCCATCAATTGAGATGAGAAGCTATGAGAGACATGCTTGGTGTAATATTCATTTTTATTAATAGTTTTTTTTTTTTTTTTGTTTTTTTACTTTACTGATGGCTAAGATTTTGAAATTGTTCTCCTCGGATGAATTTCTTACGCGATTTTAAATAAGAAATTTATAACCTTATCCAATAACAATATCCTTGTATTTAATCCTTTCTTTATCTTCTAAAAAATGTCCATATGGTGCGGCTAACCTCAATGCCTGACCCCTATGAAATAAAAGAAAGCTGATCATTCCAGATGCTTGACTCTGCGTCACCCCAATCTCATCCAGGCCCAGGAGAGGCGAAACTACCCGACAAGCCATCAGCGAAAGTAACAATAGCGTCAATTGCTCGGTTAGAAAAGGAGCAAAACTTCTCGCTTTGGCTGGTAGGCGTTTGAAATCCCAAGAGAATCTCCAAAACAACATGTCAAAGCTCATGTACTTGCGATTTAGTATGAGGGGGTGTGACAGGGGAACGCGGTTCTCGCCACGATCGATGCCCCATTAATTTGAAATTAAAAGACGTAAAGGAAAATGAAATACAGACGTTAGAAACATAAAAGATGGCACGTCTGGTCGTTAGAACGAATGAACATGCGCAAAGAAAGACAAGAAAAATCTTTTTTTTTCTATAAGGAGGTGAAAATTAAGGTTTTAAATGCTGGGGGCATGATGACAGAGCGTCAAGATTAGAACAATATTGGGTCGACACAGCATTTCATGTGTAAATCAAAGTAAATCAAAGCGACAACGATATTTGGGGAATTATAATATCAGATGATAAAATACATTATTGTATATTATCATTAATGAAAGCGTATACACATATTAAATATGAATAGAAAGACACACACGCACACACACACACACACACACACATCTTTTTCCCAGTCAGTCATGTCTCTTTCGAGACATGATCGCCCAAAGTGGGTATCACGTATGGCCCTTGATTGTCTGCATGAATATAATAGTTGAAAACATGATTAAGGCTTCTACTGGGCATAAAATGGGGGTTCAGTTTTATATTGTTATGAACAACCTCCAGAAATTTAAATGCAAAGTCAATACTCATCTACTAACCACTGGACTCTAGCTCTCTCCCCACCCCCGTATAACCTTCCCTTTCTCTCCACCTATGTATCTGTCATCGCACCTGCATTCTCAGCTTTCTATTGCTCCTTTCTAACTAGTTTGTACTCCTCACTCTTTTCTAATTAACCTTTTTACAGTTATGTAGCCCCCTGCACATCAGTGGCATTTCCGCCTTGCTCGGGGTGAAATGATTAAAAAAAAAAAAAAAAAAAAAATATATATATGTACATAATAGATAAAAAATAAATAGCAACTCAAGCATGTATGCTTACTAAAATTGCTTTTATAGCAAGGAAAAATGTAAAATTATAATATCATTTCATAATTTATAGACATGCGTATCTTTTTACGACAAAGTTTTTAACAGTGAAGTTAATATATATATAAATATATATATATTACTATATATACACATATATATATTAATATATATATTAAGTTATATAATATATATATATATATTAACTTATATATATATATTATATATATAAAATATATATATATACAATTATATATATGATATATAATATATATATATATATTATATATATTAACTTATATGTATATATATAATATATATAAACATTATATATATATTAATTTGTATATATATTATATATAATGTATATATATATATATTATATACATATATATTAACTTATATATATACATATTATATATATAAAATATAGATACATTATATATATATTAACTTATATATATATTATAAATATATAAAATATATATATAATTATATATATATTAATTATATATTATAAATATATATAATATATATAAACATTATATATATATATAATGTATATATATAATATATATATGCACTATATATATATTTAGACTTATATATATATTATATATATATATTATATATATATATATTATTATTATATATATATATATATATATATATACATTATATATATATATATAATGTATATATATAATATATATATGCACTATATATATATTTAGACTTATATATATATTATATATATATATTATATATATATATATATATATATATATATATATAAATCGTATCACACTAGCAAGGCGGTAAGGCCACTGATGTGCTGGGGGCTACGTAATAGTGAAAAGATTGGAAAAGAGAAAGCCGGAAACCACATCCTAAACAGGGAACAAGGGATGAGCCTCTTAACCTGTTCAATAGACATGGGTGTAGTGTGAACCGGGCAATAGATAGAACTATCTACTGCAATTGAAAAGAAAAAGTGATAAGATTGGTAAAGAGAAAGCCGGAAACCACATCTTAAACCGGGAACAAGGTATGAGCCTCTAAACCTACATTATATATATAAACTTATATATATATTATATATATATATTATATATATATATATATACATTATATATATATATACATTATATATATATTAACTTATATATATATATTATATAAATATAATATATATAAACATTATATATATATATTAACTTAGATATATATATATATATTACATATAATATATATATAAATTATATATATATAATATATATATATACATATTATATATATAATATATATATACATTATATATATATTATATATATATACATATTATATATATATAATATATATATATACATATTATATATATATTATATATATATACATATATATTATATATATATTATATATATATTATATATATATACATACATCACTTGAAAAGACACAAAAAGTGTCGAAACAAAATAGCTACTTTTGTAGTGATATTATAACATATCAATGTTATAACTTTATTAATAAATATTATTATTACATATATATATATATACATATATATATATATATACATATATATATATATACATATATATATATACATATATATATAAACAGAAAAATTAATAACAACCTACTTACAGAAACACACAGATATATTATATATAATCATATAATAATGAATTAATGTTACATTTCGTCACAAAAATTTGTATGTTTCAAGATTTTTATCTCGTAATCAGGCAATGTTTGATGTTTGTTGGTTAGAATCATCTATATTAAAACCTGCATGAAAGAGAGATTGCCGCTTATATATATATATATATATATATATATATATATATATATATATATATATATATAGTCATCGGCAGACATATCTGTTTCGCTGTGTCATAGCTCATAAGTACGGTCAGACTTTGATATATATATATATATATATATATATATATATATATATATATATATAGCATAATTTTTATAAAAAGTAAATGCCAGCCAACTCAAAATCGTAAAACCTTGGTCATCTTTACCTGGATATATATATATATATATATATATATATATATATAATGTTTCATTAAAAATATAGACAAGGTATTATGGTAAGTATTTTATGCAATTTTTCATTTAATCTTATGATTGTTTTCTTTTGATGACATAATTATATATAATTAAATATGTTGTTGATCCACCTAATTTCTTATATAATTATATGGCTCATACAACTACGATCCTGGCTCGAGGACTTATGTATCTCTGGAGAGGGCTCAATTCGATCCCATTTAAACAGACACGGAGACCTACCAAACTTTATCTGCAACATACTTGTTGATAACACAAATATTATAGCATCATCCACATGAATAAAAAGTCTAAAAATAATGGAAGCATTATTAATGAAAAAAGAAACCCCTAACAATCAATAATATCAACTACGAACACGGTAACAACGTGCTTACCGTGTTCGAAGCATAAAACACCCACACTACTCTACAAACATACATAACACTACACATATTTTGTTAAACCTAAAACAAAATTCATCCTCGAAAATGTCTAAAGATATCGCCGAAAGCGGTCGGATAAACAAAACATTTAGACAATCCAAACATATTTATAAATGGACATTTGTCTGTGTGTGTGTCTGTATGTGTGTGTGTGTGTTTGTGTGTGTTTGTGTGTGTGTGTGTCCGTTACCTATAGACACCGAAATGGCTGAACCGATTTTCTTGAAAATTTACACAGTTGTACTATAAGCGTCTGTGAGTGTTCTTAGCTAGGTTTTATGTCAAGGTACTCCCGATACCGAAAATCGATAATCAAAAAAATCGGGTTAAAGAAGGAGTGGTCCGATGTTAATCAAATTTGATACACTCATAGACGAAGAGATAAGAAACGATATTCAGAAGTTTCGAGGTTGCAGTTCTTACAATAGTGCAGAAAATCGATATTATATGCCATTTACTCAGTAGACTTATTTAGCCTTTAAAATTCAGTTTACGACGAAAAATACTTATTTGATATCGATACCAGGAAATCAAAATTTGGCTTACATCCATTCATTTTTCTTTTAGTCTACGGTTTTGCTTTAACTGGAAACAACTATTGCTTTTTAGTCTTTCGTGCCAACGTCCAAAGAGTCTGGGCTCCAGGACCATGGATTAGTTTTAAAGCTTTCATTACACCCGAGCAACGCCGGGCTATACTGCTAGTTTTTATATAATTTATGTCTTAAAAAGAAAAGAATCATAAGATCGCATAAAATATATATATATAAAATTCACCGTAATAACTTGTTTGTCATTTTTAATAAAATCTTCATGAAGGCAAGATTGCAGCTCATATATATATATATATATATATATATATATATATATATATATATACTACCGGCCATAATTATTTGGCCACCACCGTTTCTTAAAAAATGATGTATTTTATACAATTTTTAGTATTTTTTGCCAAGTGGATAATTCTAAATGAAAATAGAATGGTTATTTTGTTATTATTACTTTGCAAAATTTTACAAGACAGCAATAACCCTGTAGTTTGTGCAGAAGGCCAGAATGCCAAACCCTATCAAACGCTTTTAAGATATCTAGAGGAACAGCTCAGGCTTCGCCATTTTTATCAAGAGCCTGGTATATCTATTCAGTGATGACTGTTATCATATCAGCAGTGTTTACATAAAGTTAAAATAATCTTTTTTTAATCTGTTATCTGGAATGTTTAACCAATAATAATATACACTACCGGCCACAATTATTAGACCACCCCAGTTTTTCAAAAGATATGATGGATTTCATACTATTTTTAGTATTTATTTGCCAAATGGATAATTCTAAATGAAAATAGAATGGTTCTTTTGTTATAAAGGCCTGTAACTAAAAGCCTGGCTGTTTACAACGGTGGCGAAATATGTAAACTGTGCCAAGAAGAAAAGTTAGAAAATATGCTATTCCCCAACAAAAACGAACTATTGAATGAAAGAACGGAAATTATGACGAAGTGTAACGATACGAAATAATACCTCTTAGGTTCATACAACCATGGATGAAAACGCCATAATTCCTTATAGTTTTAAAAATTGTGGGTTTACAAATTCCCTGCCACGTGAGCGTTCAAATAAAAAAAAACACTGTTACGTGAGCGTTCTTAAATAAAGCAGTAAACGTTAAAATCAGTTATTGCAAATCGCCTGCAGACACCACTCATGGTAGAAACCTAAGTCGCGTAATAAGTAGTTTACAAATGAAATATATATATATATATATATATATATATATATATATATACATATATATATGTATATATATATATATATATATATATATATATATATAAACATGCTTTCTATTGTTCCTTTCTAACTAGTTTGTACTCCTGACTCTTTTCTAATTAATCTTTTTACATTTATGTAGCCCCCTGCACATCAGTGGCGTTTCCGCCTTGCTCGGGGTGAAATGATTAAAAAAATATATATATATATATATATGTAAGTATAGGTTACGTATGGATGGAATAATATTCAGTATCCAAAGCAACACCATTCTTAAGAAAGTGCTCAATACAAAGTAGAGCTAATAATAAGAATAAGAAACTTCAAATAAATCTCATCACTTGATAAGACACAAGCAGTGTCGAAACAAAATAGCTACTTTTGTAGTGATATAATAACATATTCATGTTATAATTTCTGAATATATATATATATATATATATATATATAATTTGGTAAGTGAGAATGTTGCCTGAAAGAGAGCAGTGATTTGATCAAATAAACAATGTAACTATCAAGTTTCTCGTGAAAAAAGAGTAACTTTTAAAGTCTTAAATACATTTCTTAGTTCAAATCGTAAGTTTCATTATTTAATCACAAATACTCACATATATACTATTCTCTCTTTCATTTTAGATCTGATAACGTCCTAAATGGTGAAATGCAATTTTCTATTTGATCAAATATCTCCTCTCTTTTCATGCGATATTTCCATTCATCGAATTTGAAACTTGGTCACGATTCAGTCAGTCAGTTATATACCATACGTGATACACGCTTGGGTGATCATGTCTCCTTCGAAACATGACTGACTGGGCAGAAGATTATCCCGCAGTAGGTTGCCATTGCTTTCTCCGTTAGACTGGTTGCCAGCTAAGTCTGTCCTGTTATTTGACTCATAGCTAGAGGAGAAAGAGATATATTATATAATTAAGTAGTAATACATGGGGGATCAGTTTGCTAGGTCATAACAATATAAAACTGATCCCCCACTTTATGCCCAGTAGAAGCCTTATTCATGTTTCCAAATATTATATTCAGTCAGTTAAATGCCATACGTGATACACGCTTGTACGATCATGTCTCGAAAGAAACATGACTGACTGGGCAAAAGATTATCACGCAGTAGGTTGCCAATGCTTTCTGCAGCAGACTTGTTGTCAAGGCCATAACCCATAACAGGAGGGAAGACACAGATTAATACTTTCACAAGGGTATCTGCGCGTAAGTGAATGCAAGGAATTCAACTGAAATTCGTATTCGGCTCCTCGAGTTGTCGTTTCGAGTCGATATCCACTGCACCACAATACAATAACCTAGACGCCCAATTTTTTACTCATTAAACAGTTCGCATTACGTCTACTGGCCTACATTTTCCATAAATCTAAGTTAAATAAAATGTTTCCCTCGGCTGGGATCGAATTTTGTCTCTCCCTTTGTAGGAGAAACCATCATTTGATCCGGTAAGCTTTACCGTTCGGCCACGAAAGACGAACTTAGCAGTAAACAAAACACTTTTTACCCTTTTTAAGGAAAGCACATCCCCTTCACTGATTATTTTTGTTGATAACCTACAATATAAATAAATCAATTTTTAAAGAATTAGAAATATTATAGTATATGATGAAATTAGCTTCAGTCTTTGGAATTCAACTAATAACAGCAACGAACTTTCGTTGAAAACGATAAAGTATAGTCGAAATTACTTAGATAAGAGCACGCTATTTCAACAAGTTCATTTACCAACTAGCAGTATAGCCTGGCGTGTAATGAAAGCTTTAAAACTAATCCATGGTCCTGGAGCTCAGACTCAGCCTAAAGAATATTTGTGTGAAGTTTGGTGAGAATCGGATAAAAATTTGTATAAAGGACATACAGACAGATAAACAGACACACACACAAACATCTTGCCTTTATATATATATATATATATATATATATATATATATATATATAATCAATTTTCTGCACTATTGTAAGAACTGCAACCTTGAAACTTCCGAATATCGTTTCAGACACTTATAGTACAACTGTGTAAATTTTCAAGGAAATCGGATCAGCCCTTTCGGAGTCTATATGTAACGGATACACACACACGCACACACAGACAAAGTTTCATTTATAAATAAGTTTAGATATCAGACTACTTATTCAACTCGATCGGGTATACTATAATAATGTAATATTGCTTTTTGGTGACGATTCCAGTTGATAAGAATGAAGGTCTCTCAGATTGTACTATCAACATCTCCATCCTAGAAATTGGCATTTTGTCCGAGTTGAGTATGAGTGCGTTGTGGTCCAATGGATATCGCTTCGGAACGAGAAATTGGAGAGCCGAGTTCGAATTCCAGTTGAATTCGTTGCAGTCACATACGCACAAATACCCTTGGGAAAGTTATTAATCCGTCTCTTCCCTCCAGCTATGGGTCAAATAACAGGACGGATTGGGTTCCATAGTCTTGGTTGGCAGCCAGTCTACTGCAGAAAGCAATGGCAACCTACTGCGGGATAATCTTCTACCCAGTCAGTCATGTCTCTTTTGAGACATGATCGCCCAAGGGTGTATCACGTATGGCACTTAACTGACTGACTGAGTATGAGTGACATTTGTAACACAGTGTTTTCATCATACACTCAGACATTTCCGTTGTTATTTTCTTCAAGAACAGACAGTTCCTGGCGGTTCGGAGTTTAGGACATTCAAATTCCACACTTACCATGCTGTGATCAGAAACAAGCATAAAAACGAGGTTTCAGAAAAGGTGCACTTTACTCCATAAAAACACACACTTTTTAGCTATAGTGATAAAACAACTAATCAAAAACAAAACAAAAAGATATCGACACACATATACCCAGGGGTAGCTGGTTTTTGTGTCTGTTTAAAGTGAAAGAGAGAAAACTGACTGGAGAAAAAAATAAAGAAAAAAAATCCCTGAATTAAGTCGAGATAAAAGACAAACAGTGCGCTCTGTTTATAAATCGTACTCAGCCACGCAGATGACAATGTTTCAGGTGACGAAAGCCGTAAAGATTACAGGTGTTTGGCTAGCCTGAGCGCCTCTCAACATACCATCAGCAAACGCACCATGGGAAGATGGCTTGTCCTTCACAGAGCGCCCCGTCCAACGAGTTAACATTGTCATGTCATGTACATTAACGCACAGATGTTTTAACAGCTATTCATCCAACCTCTTCTTGGCCACCCTGTAAACAGGAAATAATGTATAAAGATCGTGGTTTGGGAGTGAGGGGTCACCTCTGTCAAAGTGTTCGAGTGTGGATTTTAGAAGTAAAGATATGCGATATTTACTGCCTGATCGTTTTCACGACATATCAACCTTATGTCTGTTATTTTTTAAAATCATTTCACCACAAGCAAAAGCGACAATGCCCCTAAGATGCAAGTGTATACTGAGGGGGGGGTGAAACAAAATTAGAAATCTTTAAGAAAAATAATCGGAAACGCCATCGTTAACAGGAAAGAAGTGATACACATCTTGTAATATTTAAAACTGAAATGTATTTTACATTGCAAGTACATCACTGTTTTAGTTAGGGAATGAGGGTAGCCAACATACCAAATACAGGTGACGGACTCTAAAATCAAGCAAGTCCAAAAATTTAAATATCTGGGAAGTGTTCTAACAGAAGACAGAAAGTGCGACACAGAGATCCGAAGGCAAATTGGCATGGCGAAGGAAGCATTCCAGAAGTTGGGTGAAGTATTAAGAAACAGGACAATTTCGCTAGAAACAAAGGAGAGAGTACTGGATTGCTATGTGATGTCGATTCTTCAATATGGCAGTGAATATTGGACAATATCTTCGAAGATAAAGGAAAAACTTGAAGCAACTGAAATGTGGTTCTACAGAAGGATGATGTGGATATCGTCGACCGAGCATGTGAGCAATGACGAGGTTTGGGAAAGGATGGAAACGAAAAGGAAATTAACACTGAGCATCAGGAGGAGACAACTAAAGTTCCTGGGACATGCAATGAGGAAGGAGGGCTTGGAGGACCTGA